>JBBHEA010000026.1:342500-781330 GCA_038088235.1 Zacco platypus | reverse complement strand
GTTTTCTGCTGGTGTTTGACCGTGTTTCATGGACTACTGACGCTCCGGTTACTTTCCTCAGGTCGAGGTGTAGATGAAGAGGATGTTTTTGCTGGTAGAGACCATTGAATGTTGTTTTGTCTGATGACACACACTGTCCCGAACTCGACGGGAACTCTCCAGCACGGGTCCTCCTCATGAACTGGGTCTTGATTTATCTGTTGATGCAATGGAAAAAATCCCATATCAGACAAGAATAACTGGAGCTGACGCTCAGAGATTCACCGCGGGAACGCTTCAGCTGTAACACACTGAAACACGTTCATCACAAAAGATCCAGCACTGCACACCTGTGGAAGGGACATCAGACGCATCCGTCTCCCTCTCTCATTCCTGTCGTCTGCTGTGAGATAAAGAGAGCTTCAGCATATACACATGAGGAGAAAAATAGTGCAATAAACACATATATTGTGTTTGATGTGAATGTCTCACTGTGACAGAGACACTGAAAGAAATGCAATTTAAGAGAAAAATAATATTTAGTTTTGTTTTAAAGGTCACAATCTAAATTCAATGATGAATTCAGAGATATAGCCAAAAAAAGTGAGTCATGTAATACAATTGTAAACTGTCGTGTTGATCCAGCGTGTGCGTTCCTGTCAAATGCGTGTTTTTCTGCGGAGTCCTCATGTAGAGGTCCTTCAGTGAGCGGCTGATGTTCGGTCACTTGTAGCTGCAACAGAAGAAATCACAGATTAGACTCAGACGGTCTGTGTAGTTCACTTTAAAGGTGTGGTATAAAACCACATTTACAAGATGTAAAATACATCTGTGGTCTCCAGAGTGTGTACGTGAAGTTTTAGCTCAAAATACCCCATAGATTATTTTTATAGCATGTTAAATGTGTCAATGTGAGGAAAAATGTGTTTCTGTGTCCCTTTAAATGCAAATGAGCTGCGGCTCCGAAGCAGAGGCGGGGTTTCAGGAGCTCATGTTATCACAGTGTTAGCAGCGCAGATTACCTCATGAAGACTCGCTGAAAATGTTCAAACTGGAGTCTGACAATGATGGAGAGACTCAAGAAGTGGCAACAGGACGTTTCTGCCCACTAACAAGATGGAAGAGGTTAAGTTTAGTTTAATTAGGGTTATAACTTACGCTGACATCTTGCTTTTATGACATGCTGTTGCATTTGTTACGTACTGCATTGCAATCACATGACCTGACCCCTTTGTTACGTGTTCTCAGGGGCGGGTTTATGTAAATGTTAGGGTTAGTGATGTCACCAACCCAGGAAGAAGCTAGTTGTAGTCCCTGCCGGACGCTTGTTGTTGTAACGTTACGTGTCCACAAAGGCAAGGAGACAGGAAGTGAATTAACAGAGTCTTTATCTATTTAATAATAATGCAGTGGAATGACACGACAGAGAGGCACGGACACGCAAACACAAACGAGATGGGACAAAAAGTACAGAAAAACACAGGGGTTATATACAGGTGACACAAGGTGATTCACAGGAAAGCGCTGAAGGGAAGAAGCGAATGATGAGACTAACAAGCGGCGGGAACGACACCAAAACAATGAACACGTGTGAGGATGATGAAGACTAACAGTCCAGAACAGCTACACATATAACAGTTGTAGTCCTTAAACAGAGAAAATCTCTTCCTTTGAACGTAGTGACTTTGCAGATGTTGTTCTTGCTCAAACAGCAACATTACAGTTAAACCTGAGCCTGAGTGACAGAGAAACCATAATCAACCACCCCTTTATTGAATCCAGTGATCAGTGCAGCATATACGGGCAAAAACACTCCTGACTCGAGCACAGAAAACATCCACAATACACTGAAGGGTTCATTTGATCGCATTTGATCTGTTTTGGTCAATAGAGTTCAATTACAGTACATGTGTTTAAAGGTAGTTTTCTCAAAACCAGGTGTCTTCAATATTCAACCTGTTCACAATATTCTAATTTTACTGAATTTGGGATTTTCCTTAGTTGTCAGTAATCATCATCATGAAAATGAAAAGAAATACAGATTTGAAATATATCAGTGTGTGTGTAATGAATGAATATAATACACCAGTTTGACTTTTTGATGATATTGTAATTGTCTGAGCAGCACATGGGAAGTTCTCTGCCAAAGAGTCACAAGATGACCTTCCCTGACCTCAGAAAAATCAACAATCCTCCTCTCTCGTCCACTTTTCTTCTGACTTCTTCCTGGAATAACTTTATTTTTATACATTAGAACAAATCACAAACATTGAACAATGATTCCTTGACAACAGCATTGACTCGAAGAATGAAAATAAAACAACCGTTAAAAGAGTAGAAAGAAAACACAACAGCATTACATGAAAATCAAATAATACAATAGCAAAGAAGTAAAAGTTCTTCCTGATTAATCAGTTTTTAATGTTGTCCACCTTTGTCAGAAGACGTCCACTTTCAGTTGGAGTTGGGCAGTCAAATATTCCATTTTACAAATAGATTCAAGTTTTTCTATCCACTGGGTCATTGTTGGAGAATGTGGCTTCAACCAATTCATTCTTATAGTTTTTCGTGCAATATATATTTCCTGTTTTTACTACACCAATCCCGAGGGATCCCATCAAGCAGGAAAAACAGGGGAGTAGAAGGCGGGTCTATATGCAAAATCTTCATGATCTCAGCCTTTACCCCTTGCCAAAATGTGGATGTTTTCGGGCAACCCCAAAATATAAGCATGTGGTCTTTCCCCCCCCACACACCCCTCCAGCATTTCTCTGTTTCTGGACTGTTGACAAAGTTTGATATTGCTAATGGTGTTCTGAAAAACCTCATTTTTGTTTTCCAGTGATGACTATTGATTCCTATGACATTCTGCACATATACTTTCCCATGTCTCGTCTTCAGTAATTTCGTTTAATTCTGACTCCCACTTTGTCTTTATGTGGAGAGTACCATCTGTTGAATCGAGCAATAGTTTGCTATATAAGTGCGATTCATGCCTTTCATGTAATAAATTCTGCTTCTTTATATCAATGAGATCCTGTTCTGTGTTAGTTGGGGGTTCCTTCATTATTTCATTATCTTTATGAGTTGTAATATAATTTCTTATTGTACTAGCACACATTTTTCGATGGTGTTCAGTTTTGGTCTGGGGCTGATGACCAGCCTTGAAGGATTCCTGCACAACTAAAGAGCATCTCGGTGAATTCTCAGTCACATGACTCCATAGACTGTGAGCCACAATGACCGTTACAGTATTGACCTTTTGTCTTCATGCTTTCTGTCCCCAGTGGAGTCTGGTGTGTGTTTGCTGTCCAGCTCCTGTGCTACGACTGTAGTTTAACTGTTATTTGTGTAGAAACTGTTCATTTATAAATGCAATACATTATGTGCATACATGCATTTTTTTTGTAAAACTTGATTTATAAATGGAATACAAACAGACTAAAACATGCATGTGATTGCATTTGTACAGGCATAACTTGAAATATCATGCAAATACGTAAACATGAAGGATTTCTCTGTTATGTTGATCAGCAGAAGATCGATCAAATCAACAGGTTTGATTGACGTCACAGAGAGGGATGGGAATTAGTAGAGTCCGCACTGGCCCTATAATATCTTTAACTAACACTTGTTGGCACTTCTTCAGAGACACTGATGTCTTTCCCCTCATAGCAAAGCACAAGTGTGTTTCATTTAGACAGAAGGACAGTGGTGTTGATTGACACCTGTCTACTCATAAAGATGGTCAGACAGACACAGTGCTCCTCGTGTTTAATATTCTGCATCTATAATAAACTTTAGGCGATTATTGCAACTGCAACCCGACAATTGACAGCCTTTAAAGCAGAATATGAAGATGCGTTGTAGGAAAATGTGTTCAATATGTGTTATGATGTGTGTTTCAATATCTACTGTACATGTCTTAACTGTCACATATCTAACATATATTACTTTTAAGTTGTAAGTTTATCAAGTACATTAAATTAAACTAATATTACAAACATTATGTAAGCATAACTGGTACTTTCATTATCGAATAGCCATGGCATCAATTCCATACTGGTGTGTTTTAATACATCAGGTGGTCACGTAGTTCCAGTGCGGTGTAGTGAGAGATTCAACGACACTGCAGTCTCTCTTCTCTACAGAATAGAGATGTGAGAGTTCGTTCTAATGATTGAAAAATGAGTTCATATTTGTATGTACTTATTGAAAGTATACATTATTACTCTTCAGCTGTGGACACCTGCACACTTGTTACCTTATTTTTTTCATTAATTTGAAACATTGAGTGTGTTTCTGCAAGTAATTTGGAATAGTTATATAATATTAATACAATGGCCCAGTTTCACAGACAGAGCTGAGCTTAAACCAGGAGTTGGTCTTAGTTGAGTGAGGATGTTTGAGAAGGTTTTGTAAAAAATGCCTGAGAAGAGGAAAAATGCAGAAGAAATGAAACATTACTGGTGTGCATCATATAGTCTTACCTGTTCTGGCACATATCAGTTTGCCATTTAATCCGATGTGTACGGCCTCTGATGTGTCCTGTTTCTCCATGTCCATACAGGACCTACTGAGCTTTTGATTGTGAAGGTGAAAATATAGACGCTGTGAAGTGAATGTCCTTCATTTGAAACAGTGAAAGCTCTCGGTTGATTTGTTCTGCAGCAGAATTCATCAGAGAAGCCAGGTCTGGGATAAGTTTCTCTTCTGGTTTTCTGATAATCTATCATTTAACGAGTACCTGTCTGAAGTCCCAGTCTCAGGATGTGGACATGAGAACTCATCCATTTCTTTTTTTTTTTGCAAGTCTTGGATTCCTCATGTTTTTCATCCACTCAAAATGTACAGTTAGTTTTCCTTCAGCTGTAAGTGTTGTGTTGGTGCACAAACTCTTCCGTCGTTCGGCTGGAAGAATCTCTGCTGTTGTTCACGTCTGCCAACGCGTCCAGCAATGTCAGAAATGTACTCAGTAGGGGGATTTTTAAAACTTAAGAGCATCCCGTGGTCCCGTGCCGATTCCTGCCACCATAACGGTGATGCATAATAAACAACACCATGGGTTCAGTCCATATGTAACACTCCACCTGTGTTACAATAACAGAAATGACAAATTCCAGTCCAGGGTGGAGTCAGGAGCAGAGCCGGGATCTCCGGCAGCCAGGGCAAAGCCAAGGCCCCGGTCCCCATACCCCAACTGGACCCCAACAGGATCGGCTCCGTCGGAGGGGTATGTGAGGGGTATCGGCGAGAGGTGAACTGGTGTGGCCGTGTGTGTTTCAGATGGAACTGGATGACGAACACACTCCTCTACCTCAAAATCAGGTCCGTTTCACTGGAGAAATCACACAAAGGTTCACGAGAGCGAATGATGTTCGTATCCAGTCCCATCTGAAACGTTCACCTGATGGGAGAGCTCGATAAACTCCCCACACACCTCTCCAAAGATCGCCCAATTCCCCAAAGCAGATTCTCCACCTGCATCTTCATACGGTTTTGGTCCGTTCTTCTGTTATGGGACGTGTTCCCAAAGGAGACGATGAGTTAATATAATAAAATATTTTAATGAGATGCAGGGGATACACAGAGAACTAAACACGTCTACAAACGAGAAGGGACAAGGACTGAGGGAAAACACAGGGGTTTTGTTACGACCCGTGGCTCAAGGGAAGCGACAAAACAAGGGACGCACGCAAACCAAAGCTTAAGACTCAAAGAAACATTTATTTATTACAGAAAAGGAATATAAACGATAAAGAAGAAACAAATAAACATAATAACAATGTCTCTGAAATGATCAGTAATGTCAGTGTGTAGTGAAGGGCGCATGACTGAATGTGTGATATGGTGTTGAGGCGTAAAATAAACCGAATCCAAACCCCAGAGAGAGCCCTCTTTGGATCCATTGAAGGCCTCTTTTAAAGGACCGTCTCATTCAGAACAGCTGTCTCCAATAGATCACTTGCAATACTTCGCAGACGACCTGCATCTCCAAAAGCAGACAGCAGAGGTCGTCACAGTATACATACAAGATCAAACAATGAGTGCATGACATGGTGCGATCGCTTACATTTAACTTAAAATACTCCCTCATTTTACCTCTAGTGAGTGAGTATGAGGACACACAGTCAGATCGGACCACGGTTTGTGTCTGTAATACTGAACATCTGCCAATCCTCCACAATACACAATATGACGTCAGTAGTAAATATGAGGACATACAGACACAAACCATGGTCCAATCTGACTGTGTGTCCTCATATTCACTCACTAGAGTACAGACACTACAGTACAGTCAGCGTTTGTCTCACTACGGTACAGTCAGACTGGATTATATAATAGTGAAAATGTTATGTTTTTGTAATCAAGGTTTTTTCTTTGTAAGATCCCCATAAGAGCTCAACCGAGACAGATCCTGGGTTGAGACTTAATGACAGCTCAACAGGAAGTTTGTCCCATTTCAGTTTTGACAAATATTGTATAATACATGTTGAAAGTGTGTATAATACTTGTCCGTGACCCAGTGTCTCTCCAGTCTGTCTGATCAGTAATGTCATTCACCTGTGTCTTGTTAATCCCTTCTCATGTGCTCCAGTATATATTCTCTCTGTGTCTTTCAGTCCTTCTCCGATCTCGTCAATGTAAACGTGTGTGATGGTATTTGTAAAGAGTTTCGTCATTAAAGATCCTGTTTCTCCTGGTCTGTGTGAGTTTCATCTACAGTAACGGGACTGAAGGGAAGCTTTGGCTGCGTTCACCACATCTGATTCCTCTGACGATGTTAACAGCACACACACGTCTTCAAATACAGCCATTGCCTCCTCTAGATGTGTGCTGTTCAACAGGCGAAGCAGTAGGTGGCGTACTCTTTTAAAGCCTTGCTGTTCGTCTTTCTGGAGAATCCCCGGCACACTGCCTTTATAATGTGTGAAGAGCAAAGATACAAGACTGAATTGACGATCATCACTGTTTTCTGTGTTTGAAACAATCTCGTGTGCTCTTTGTAGATTCATCAGGATTCTCTCTCTATTAAATGCCAGGAGGACACTTGACATTCAGTCTCCACTTGATGTTCCTGGCATGATGGTATTTGACCGAGAGCCCTTAATGTTTCCATTAGCCAGTATGTCAAGGTAGGAATTGAGTGCTGATGTGATATTAGCTCACTCACAGGAAGTGGTGGCATGTTTTTCCCATTCCTGGCAACACAGGAGCACAGTAGAGCTCTCTCCTTGCTTTCTGACTTCAAATCCCAAACATCTGTATTTATTCCAGAGTTATCATTATTTTCATTACACATTTATTGTTCCTAAACAATGTGTTCTGTCTGGTCATTTCTTTGGTGTTTGGTCTCATCCTGGTGATGGACTTCTTGTCTATCTGTGTTTTCTAAAAATGTAATTATTAATATTATTATCATTAGGAGGAGGAGGAGTTCTTTTATTTAAGTATAATTCTACCAATTGAAATATTTTAAACCTACATTTGCAGTTCAAAAGTTTGGTATTGGTAAAATATTTACTGCTTTTAAAAGTCTCTTCTGGTCACCAAAGCTGCTTTTACTTACTTAAAGTAATAGTGAAATATTATTACAATTTAAAATAACAATTAAAATGTAATTTATATCCAGTGATCAAAGCTGAATTTTCAGCATCATTACTCCAGTCTTCAGAGTCACATGATCCTTCAGAAATCATTCTGATTTGATGATTTAATGCTCAAGAAACATTTATGATTATTATCAATGTTGAAAACAGTCGTGTACAATTTATTCATTATGACATACTGCCTCCTACAGGAGTGGAGAACAACGCAACTCCAATTTGAGAAAGAATATATTATATATCCAATATCTGGATTTTCTTTTAGAATCCAGTAACAACACAGAATTTGGAGTAGAGATTGAACACTTTAGCACATTCATTTTCAGTGTATTTGAATAAGATCTGGTTCAATTTCAGGTATCCTAAGATAAATGAGAAAGTAATGCATGAAAATGTATTGAAAATCTGTCCTGCAAAAGCTCTGCTTCTAATCTGTTAACATGGATGCCGAAAAAATATAATAATAACTTGTATATTAAACAATTTATGAGCAATCTAGTGATTTCTGAGTCAGTGTCGGCTGTGAAGTTGTCGAATTACTCCTCTCCGCAGTAGGCCGCGCGTCTTTGAGAGAAATGCACCTAACAAACCAAGGGTCAAGAGCCCAACTAAAGCAAACTCTGATCTCCATGATGGTGGTGTCATTTTTTATTTTATATTATTTTTCTTGACCAATTAAACATCTAAACCTCTGTTAGTTCTCAATAAGAGCTTCTGTAGGCATGTGAAAATAAAGTCAGTCCTGTCAGTAATGAGTGAATCTGGTAATGCTGTTTGTGGAGTTGAATAATCAGATCTTCAGAGATTGAATGTCTTTTATCTTCAGTTGATTTCATCTAAGGCTGTGGCTGAAGTCAGTTGTAGTTCTTGTGTTTCTCTTTTCTTCAGTGATTCTGCTTGTTAACAGCAGGTGTTCATCATTAATGTTCAATCATCACTTAATTAATTGCTTAATTATCTCTTTAACTTTAACTCTGCTTCAGTGTTACTTTAACACTATTTAGAGAGGGACCAAATGTTATCTGAGCAGAGTTGATTTAACTCTGGGGATTTTACTGTGTGTGTGTGTGCGAGTGTGTATGCCAGTGTGAGTGTGTGTGCGAGTGTGTTTGCGTGCAAGTGTGTCTTCAAGTGCAAGTGTCTAAGTGCGAGTGTGCGTGTGAGAGTGTGTATGCGAATGCGTGTGTGTGAGCGAGTGTGCTTGTGTGAGTGCAAGTGTGTGAGCGAGTGTGAGTGCGTGTGAGTGTAAGTGTGCGTGTGAGTGTGTGTGAGCGTATGCATGCATTTTTTCTTTCGAAAAAAGTTGTCTTTTTTTTTTTTCACTCATTCATTCTTGCTACACATTCTAAAACATTCTCAGTTACTCATCAATAAAATACTAATTTTAAAAAAAAGGTAATTTTGTTTAAAACCAGCTCATGTAGTGTATCGTGTAAAAGTCCATGCTTAGGTAGTGTGGCATTAAAAGACGAGTAAATGAATAACATTTAACAAAAGTAGACAAAATAAAACACTATTAAAATATGTCAGATAAAACATCATCTCTTGTACAGGATCGAGGGTGAGCCCCTATCAAAGATGTCCGTTCACTCCAGCTCTCCAGAACAGCCCAAACACTCCCCGCTTCTGATCCCCTCTCCTCCGGCCCGCTGTTCCCGTGTCCGGTGTGGTGAGGGTGCATCTATGTGGCCCACCCTGCAGCATTGATCTTATTTTGCTGAAGCAGGACTTCAGGAGCCTGATCGAGACGGTATGAGCCACATCGCTCGCGACGAGGATCATCGTGTCCGGACCGCTTCCGACGTATCGACGAGGACATGAAAGGTTCAGTAGATTATTAGATGACATGAAAGGTGCATAGAATTAGATTGGATCAACTGCTATAATATGCTGTACAGAGATCAGTGTTTCTGGAGTCGAACACCTTTCTATGTCAGAGAGCGATGAACAGCACAACATGAACAGTGATTTTTCAATCTGTTATTATTTTAAAGTAAAGATGTGTTGCTAAAAATGATTTTATCATGTAGGCGAGCACAACAAGCCACCAGTTGCATTGTGTCATAATCAAGCCAATGTTACACACACCGCCATTACAAACCAAATGTTTTTTTGTTGTTGTTTTTTTGGGGTGTCGTGTAGTTTTTCCAAAATGAGCTTTCATGAGTCCACCATTACTGTGAGTGAAGATGCCAATGATCTTCAGATCTTCATTGTTACAAAACCTGTCTTTTCCTTTTAGTGTCATTTGCTGTGCACTGATTTTAGTTATTGTTTATGTAATTATTATTATTGACAGTATTTATTTTGCAGGATTGAATGGAAAGACTCAGATGATGCAGCATGGGAAACAGACGGTGAGGACAGCACTTCTGATGAGGACTATGTCCCTTCTATCTGTCTCAGGTTTGTCTGCATGAAGCTTGTTGTTAGCTTGAAAAAAGCAGACATGTGAAACAGAACAATCTGAGTGGAAGGACTGACTGTGACTGACACCCCATGGTCATTACACAGTTTTCTTTTTCTGATCAAAATGAAAGAATATAAAAGACTTTCTTGCACATTGTTGTACGTGTTTTTTTTCAATATTTACAGAGTGGGTGAAGGAACGAAGGACTTTAGGACAATTGAGGATCTTAAAGTAATTGGTCTAGAAGAAACGGTCCATCTTACACAAGAAGATGAAGTGCTACCCCTACGTGAAGAACATGTCCCTACATCTTCTGTGAGCCAACATGTCATGTGTGAGGAGGACGTCACTGGACAACGGTTCATCTATTGTCTATGAAGTTGAAACGGCTGGTCACGCTTCTGCAGCTTCCTGAAGTGAAGTGTCATTTCAGCAACTAGACTACAAAAGATGCATGCCAGACTTCACCACCTTCTGAAGTCATTCTGAGTTCCAGGGGAACAGCAAGTGTCATCCAGTGGGTAATTGTTTTGTTGTGTAGTAGCGCATGTACATGAAAAAACAATCTGTTCATAGACGCATGTCACAAAACATGTTCTTAGAAACAGAGTATATCACCAAACTCAAAATCTCTCTTCATCTCAGTTTACTACACACACGAGTGTAATCGTTACAGTTGACACGTGTTCACGGTTTTCAAAAATGTATAATAGATTGTGTGAGTGCATACACGTTTTCCAGTTCCAAGGAATACTTTAAAAGTGCGTTTCAGTTGTAATCTATATATCTTTGAAATCAATGCAGATCATTTTTGTAAATTCAGTTTGTATGCATTATAATTACTCTTGTGCATTTATCCTATAGATATGTTCAAATGGGCACAAAGTATGGACTTGGAATAAGGGACATGTGGGAGGACAAAAGACGAGCTGCCGTTCACCGTCTGAAGAGTAAGGATGGTGTAGTTGGGTTAGGTAAGTACTTTTTGAAAATTGAAATAATACATTTCCTACATGACATTCTCTGTACAGAAGATTATGCATCGTATGTTAAATATCTATTTTAAAATGATAACAGTCCTATATATTTTTAGACTGTTGTTATTAGTTTCTTTGATTCTTCTAGCTTTTATTGAATATTAAATCAAATCACATTTGTTAATTTATTGTGCCGTATGCAGCAGACGGACGGATGGACGGATAGCCCCGGGGACTGTGCCCAGTTCTGCTCGTACACCGCAATGGAGAATGATTCTGAGGAAATCATCTCTGCTGTGACTGTAGATAAAAGGCAGACCGCGCGTAATTCAGTCATAATGGAGAGAGAGGCTTTTGTGACCACAATGGACAAGCTTCTTAGCGAAATGAAGATTACAGAAATATGCACTGATGCTCACGCACAAACTGCGTCTGTGATGAGTAAGTTCTTAGTGCTTGACGTAACATATACACGAACAAATATATTTGATATTTAGCAGGTGTGTATGAATTGTCAGTTGTTTTGTTTTTCATAAGAAGATCGGGCGATACGAGGACACAGGAGTTCTGCACTCATGGGACGTATGGCATGGTCCAAAGAAGCCAAGGCGATTACTGCAGTTTGTTTTTTATTATTATTATTTAAATACTTGATTTTTTTTGTGATTTATTGATTAAGTCTAATAATGTTTTATTCTAAAATGTACTCAACCACATCTGTTATATGGATACTTGGGTAGCACAGCAATCTGGACAAAAGATCCTGCTGCACTGAGTCAAAGACATAGTGAATCACTTCTGGTTCAGTTGTAAGAAGACAGACACGGTACAGCAGTTTCTTGTAAGTAATACACCTCCCAGCTGTGCTCATCTCTTCCAGATACTAAATACAACAACATTTACATGTAGCTAACTTCCATGCACCAAATACAATGCTTCTGTGTGCAGGGAGATTCAGTGATTTAGGATCATATTCTCTTCTTGCACATCAAACTCATTAGAACACGCATTATAATTCCTACAACATCTGTGCTGTTTTTGTTCTTTGACTGTATGGTCTGACTACAAGATTATCATTTCAGAAAATGAAAGCTCTAGCGCAAGTTCTGCCAGGAAGACTCAAATGTTACGTCACTGAGTTTAGATTTAACCAATCATTATCCAACACCTGTAGTATATAAGATCGGTACTAACACACGTCTGAGTTCGCAGATGCTGACGTCAACCTTTATTGTTAGCGTTCAGCTGCAAACCCAACCGTGTCTCTGAATAAGCTCGCCGCTTGTGATTATTCAGATTCCGACGAAGATTTTGTCCTGCATCTCCTCTTCCGTGCGTCTGCAGTACACGCATGCAGTGCCGCTGCTGCACGGATATCTGAACCGGAGGACGTAAATTCACAGCTCATCCAAGTTGTTCAATGCCTTTCAGAGTCTGCTAACCCTTTCGCACGTAAGTTTAAAATATTCTGGCTGAGCGCGTGAGTTTTTCAAGGCGACCGTCTTTCAGAACGTGTCACTTTATCATTCTATGGTGACGCGTCATTGCTTGTTACGTGACACACGGCAGCACAATAGCGCTGTATGACTAATGATCTGATCATTCATTTTTCTTTAAAATATTAATAAATTTGAGGTCTATAGCATGAAATATCTGACATTCTGATCATCAAATATGTGCAAGTGGACGTGTTTTGCTGTTTAAACACTTTTATAATGATCGCGTTTGTTGAGCTCCACGCGCCGCATGTTAGTTCGCGCACAGCTCAAAGAATCGCATCGTTGGATTTACAGCATTCATTCTTCCTCATTGCATTAAACAAAACAAAGATTTTCCCTACTCCTCTCGGATCAAGCAATCAACAGCGTGTGGCTTCGACCTCATCTACTCTTCTAAATTCTCATCACACAATCCAGACGCCATTTCAAGACGTCTCTGCGCCAACTGCAACGTCAAATCTTAGGGTGTGTTCACACTTGTAGTTCGGTTGGTTTGGTTCGTTTGGTCCAGACCAAAAAACAAAACAAAACATATAGTCCTGGTCCGCTTAGCGTTCACACTGGCATATTTAACAGCGAACTTTAAGTTACCTAACCAAATGGATAAGGATACTGTCACAACCTGATTGGTGGCTTTTATGACATATATTTCGCGACGGAGCTTCATTCCCGAACATTCAAAACAATGCTGTACACTGGATTAAACGCGATCAATTTATGCATGTACATATGCTTTATATTTACCAGCTAAAAACTCATGAAGAGCTCATAAAATGTTCAAATCATTCAAAACAGCAGCAGGATTTCCTCCATTGTATGCAGAAACAAATATTGATGAGGCACTTTACCTCCTCGTTGCTCCTCGTTTGCCCTCGACTCATTTTGGATACACCAATCTTTCTGCGTCGTCTAATCAGCTGACTTGTAGCGTCGCATCTTGAGGCATCACGTCCTGTTTTTGGTTCGTTTACATGTCTTCGGTCCGTGTTGCGTTCATATGTCAATCGAACTGCACCAGAGTTCGTTTGGAAGCGGACCGAGACCCATCTCTTTAGCGGTCTCGGTCAGCTTGTTTGGTCCGCTCCAGGGTTCGGATGGCAGCGTTCACATATATGTTCAAACGAACCGCACTAACTGAGCAATTGCACCAGGGTTCGTTTAATCGAACCAAACATGACAAGTGTGAACACACCCTCAGTCTCTCCACTGCTGCACCAGCTCAAGAGTTCGGTAGGTGTTTTATCTCACCTGCTGCAGTTATGATGTCACCCCAACTGAGATCTATTATCCTAGGTAAGGTCATTAACCTGGCTACTTTACTGCTTCCATCGCCTGCAATTGACAGACTTATGGTTGACTGCGGTGACGAGGCATTTTTTCTCAACTTCCGATCCCAGTTTGCTACGAACCTCTCATTCGCTGAATTTGTCATCCTTTTAGCATTTACAGAGACATTCCGTGTCAAGCTTTTTAGATCGGAGGGATGATTTAGGTCGTACCTATCAAAGATGGCATACTTTAACCAACAATACGGGGTTTTTACTGAGATCGTGGTATTCTTAAAATAACAAGCCATTCTGCCCCCTCCTCCCCCTTTTTAATACGAGTATAGTCTGGTCTGTTACTGACACCAAACTGCTGTCCGTCACTTTGGTAGCCAAAAGATTTTAGCCTGTGCAATTCGCAAAACCCGCCCCCTATTGCATGCCCGACAACATGCTCTCTCACGCCACACATCATGTTCTCACGGAGTGAAATGCATCACGGAGCAAAGAGGACACTGACAATGTATGAAACTGTTCATATTCAATATACTGTAATTCTTAGCCGTTAAACACTAAATACTTATAGGGGCTCTTTAATTGTCGTGACAGATCCTTCAACGGCTTGTGAACCGATTATCTCTTCATACTAGTTCATTCATAGCATCAAATAAACATGAATAAACATCAGAAGGAATGTTGTTCAAGCACAAAAAAAAAAAAAAAATCAATTCCCATTAATGTTTCAGTGCTCTCTCTTTTTCCTGATCAGATTTTGTTGTTGAATTACATATAATGTCTAGCCGAATTAAGCAAAAGGCTTGCTCCCTCCACACTCAACGCTTACACTACAGATTCCTGTTATTCCCACCTCGATCACGACTTTCTGTTCCTCGTTGTCTAATTATGATAACCGTAATCGTTATATTCATCTATCCATGGATTGCTAGCAGGCATCATTTTTATGCAAGGTATTTTAATGCTAAATACCAAAGTCTTTTTCATTCCATCTATTTGTTGGCCAACCAAAGGCATAGCCAAATCCTCCTGTAAACCTTTTGTTAACGCCTGCCAATCACTTCGTCTATTCTGCAAAGTATCAGTACTATGCTAGAGGCTTTATGTGTCCTGGGGAATTTATCACAGAATTTAAACATTCAGTCTTGCTTGTGGGCATTCACCTAATTTCTTAACTCTTTTCCTTAAACACTCCAGTGTGACTCCAAAGGATCTGGTGTCACTTTAACTTTTTCTAAAGTTAATAATAAATTCTGTCCATCCTTCCATGATTAAATATCTAAAGTTCATTTTGAAATACTGTCAACTTCTCTCTAATGGAGAACCCTTTGGTAAAGCTTTGTTCAGGCTCAATCAGCTTACTGTTCTAGGATGCATCAACTTTTTTTTTCCCCTTCTACATAATGGCCTTTCATTCAGAATTGCGGTAGCAACCACTGCAGCCGAGGAATTTCAACACCAGCCATCAAGCCCCTGGGAAGATGGTCTTCCTCTGCTATTGAATCATAAGACCAGATTCCAAAAAGCTCAGCAATCTCTCTCGTTCAATTAAGGTAATTTTATGCAAATACTGGTGGTGGTGTGCGTTCTCTCGCTTATTAATCATTAATTTAGTTTAGTTCGTCTCTACAGTTTTCATGTTTCGCGACTATCTTGGACTCCTTAGGTGGCCTCATGCAGCCACTCAGGCTCGTAGTCACTCGTCTATATGTTGCAAATGCGACTGTCTACACGTCAGTGTTCCAAGCTGTCGCGTCCTCACGGCCTAAAGTGGCCTTCGTCACCGTTCAAGCCTAGTGTCTTGGTAGCCTAACGTGGCCTTCGTCACGGTTCAAGCCTATATTGCCAACGTGGCCTCTGTCGCTGTTCAAGCCTATATCGTCTACGTGGCCTAACATGGCCCAACGTGGCCTTTGGCGCCGTTCAAGCCTATATTGTCTATGCGGCCTAACGTGGCCTTCATTGCCGTCCAAGGCTTC
Organism: Zacco platypus; assembly: GCA_038088235.1. Taxonomy (NCBI): domain Eukaryota; kingdom Metazoa; phylum Chordata; class Actinopteri; order Cypriniformes; family Xenocyprididae; genus Zacco; species Zacco platypus. The sequence goes on along the minus strand of JBBHEA010000026.1, from coordinate 765,599 downwards.
GTGTATACGTGGCCCACTGCGGCCTCGTCGCCGTTCAAGGCGTGCCTATGCGGCCTAACGTGGCCTTCATTGCCGTCCAAGGCTTCGTATATACGTGGCCCACTGCGGCCTCATCGCCGTTCAAGGCGTGTCTATGCGGCCTAACGTGGCCTTTATTGCCGTCCAAGGCTCCGCGTAAATGTGGCCTATCGCAGGCTTCGTCTTTGTCGTTATTGGTAGCTCTTCTCTCTTCCCCTTTTTCCTTCGCTTTCTCTCTCACCAATCAGTGGTATTCATCCTTCCTTGCCTCTTCTTACGCTATGGTTAGTGGCTTTTCCACCGATAAGTACAAGTCTTTATAAGTCAATTTTTGTTTTTCTGTTTTAGGAACTACAAGAATCACTACTGGCATATTTCCGTTCCTCTCACAGTTTTTTGGGGGGTAGGCTCCGTCACAGGATAAATTATCCTTCACCATTTCTGGGGGTCGGCTACGCCCCTGCCTTCATCTTCAGGCAGGAAATGCAGAGTCCGCAACCCTCAGGATCTAAGCTACGGACGGGGCCTACGCCAAAGAACTTTCTTACTATATTTGCTTGCTGATTGTTAATAAATATCATTGTTACGTTATCTTACCTCCCGAGTCTTTCTGGCCGAACTATGGAGCAGTGTGCTTCACCATGTCACAGATGAGCACGAATGGTCCCTTGGTCACTGCCTGCATGTTCGCCAGAAAACCAAGACGAGCAATGGCTGGAGAGTGGTTCAAAAGCTCACAAGGCACTGGAAGCGATAGTTCTCAAAAAGAGGTGGCTCAGAATGTCCACCGATATCTACCTTTCAGGTAACTTACGGAAGCACCTTCATGTCTGTTTCACGATGGAATTCATCGCATCGGAGTGCCGTTTGATTTTCTACTCAAAATGTGAACATAGGCTAATTTGTTTCTTCAGATCAACCTGTGAGCTGGAATCATTCCACAACCTCTTGCTGATGTACGCCAGCAAGCGCTTCAGCTTCTCCCCTCTAGTCTGTGAGGCAGGAACTCTCCTGGCAGCACTGGATTATAACCACCATAAAGATCCACCACCATTGCTCAACAAAAATAGACAAAATATGTAAGATTAACACAAGTTCTTATCAATCACTCATAATTTGCTGTGGAACATTTCCCTTATACCATTTATTGTTAGAGAAGCTTTTGTGTAAAGCAATATTTTTTCATTACAGCCATCGCAGACAGTTCCAGAAGAAAACTGGTGGATGGACTGTATATGCCTTGAAGGTAGCAAAAGACTTCAGTTACATTACTGATCTGCAAGCAGAAGTTCTGCGCGCAAGACTCCAGGCTGATATGGGGATGCCAAGGCGTAGCGGTCTGAGGCCTGAGGACCCCCGGACGCTACGCCTCGTTCCAAGTGTCCCACCTCCTTCGATTGACAGCGTTCTTGAGTCACATGTCAGTAGAGGCATAGGAATGTACAGCAACAGATGTCCCAAACTTAGTAGTACACATTCTCAGCTAAGACATCTTTCATATGATCGAGGAATCGAGATTGCGCATGCGTCACGTGAACAGAGTTGTTTAAGCCAGAGCTCCGTCCGGCTGGATCAAAATGTTCTGTTTTTGCCTCTTAAAATCAAACTTATAACCTACCACTCTTTCTTTTTCAGTGTGGGAACACTTCCCCAACATTATTTTATATAAAAAACATTCGGACTCCCTTGATATCGCTAGTTTTATCCGACTTTCCGAACATCCGCTACTAACTTTAGCACATTAGCATTAGCGGCGTGGCACGCTAGCGTTTGTACTCTTCTCTCTCACTATATTATTGTTCGTCTAATCTAATGGCGAGTGTATCGGATGTTTCTCTACCTTTGTGTGCAGGTGAGGACACGTTTGAGCTGCATGCGGTGCAGTCGGAACTGGAGGCAGTGGAGCGGCAGATCCGGATCCTTCTCGAGAAGCAGGCCGAGCTACGCGAGCGGCAGACAGCATTGGAAACTTCTCGTGCCGACGCTCGCCAACCCTCGGTAAGTTTGCAGCGCGATATTAACACTCCTGCTTCCTCTACGCCGTGTGTTTCTCTGCACAGGGCCCGAGCACCCAGAACGCGTTCATCCCAGCCCTCGTTCACTCCGACGCCATCACAGCAGGGACCCTGGGTGCTTCAGCAGCGGAAGACGCGAGCCAGGCCTCGGACCAGGACCTCTCCCCCGCCGCCGTCCCCGGTCTTCGAGGTCTCGACGCGGAATCGCTTCTCCCCTCTCCGCGAGGCAGAACGCGACGCCGTGGTCATCGGAGACTCCATCGTCCGCCACGTCCACGCTACCACAGCCAAAGGTAAGGTGCGCAGTCACTGTTTTCCTGGTGCTCGTGTTCTCGATGTGGCTGCACAGGTTCCCGCGATCCTCGACGGTGCTGAGACCATCGGAGCTGTAGTGCTGCACGCGGGGGTGAACGACACCAGGCTGCGGCAGACGGAGGTGCTGAAGCAGGACTTCAGGAGCCTGATCGAGACGGTACGAGCCACATCGCCCGCAACGAGGATCATCGTGTCCGGACCGCTTCCGACGTATCGACGAGGACATGAAAGGTTCAGTAGATTATTCTCTTTAAATGAGTGGTTGATGTCTTGGTGTAAAGAACAGAAGCTGCTCTTTATAAATAATTCTCCTTTTCTGGGAGCGTCCTAGGCTCTTCCGTGCTGATGGCCTGCACCCCAGCAGAACCGGAGCTGATCTTCTGTCCGAGAACATCTCCCAGACGCTTCGCACCGTATGACTAGTAAGTCAAACCTCAAATCACAGTATGTGTTCTGCCCACTTAACTGATAGAAATGTGAGTGTAATGCAGTCTATAGAAACTGTGTCTGTTCCACGAATAGTGAGGTTTAGCAATAACAATAAAAATAAAAAATCTAGAAAAAACCTAATCGTGATCAAACCAGAATATTACAAAATTACTGAACAAAAACAATTTCTAAACCTAGGGCTACTAAACATTAGATCGTTGACACCTAAGGCAGTTATCATAAATGAAATAATCACAGATAATAGTCTTGATATAATTTGCCTTACTGAAACATGGCTTAAACCAAATGATTATTTCGGTCTAAATGAGTCTTGTCCACCTGGCTACTGTTATAAAAATAAATGCCGTCTGATTGGCCGTGGCGGTGGTGTAGCAACAATCCATAGTGATATTCTGAATGTTACTCAGAAAACAAACTACAGGTTTAATTCATTTGAAATTCTTGTACTTAATGTTACACTCTCAGATATAAGTAAAAAGTCGCTACTATCTCTTGCTTTGGCTACTGTTTATAGACCTCCAGGGCCTTACGTTGATTTCCTAAAAGAGTTTGCAGACTTTCTCTCAGACCTACTGGTCAGCGTCGATAAAGCTCTGATTGTTGGAGATTTTAACATTCATGTAGACAATACAAACGATGCGTTAGGGGCTGCGTTTACAAATTTACTAAACTCCTTTGGGGTCAAACAAAACGTCACTGGACCCACCCACCGTCTTAATCATACTCTAGATTTAATTATATCACATGATATAATGTTATATATCATGATATACTGATATAGAAATTCTACCGCAAAGTGATGATGTCTCTGATCACTATCTTTTAACTTGCATACTGCATACTGATGATATTTGTCAGATTGCGCCGCGATATCGACTAGGCAGAACAATTCTCCCGACAACTATAGATAAATTCACAAATAACCTGCCTGATCTGTCTCAGCTGCTCATCGTACCCGAACACGCAAATGACCTCGAGAAAATGACTAGCAGCATGTGCACCATTTTCACTAGTACATTAGATACTGTTGCACCGATGAGATTTAAAAAGGTTAGAGAGAAAAATACTGTACCATGGTACAACAGTATTACTCACTCAATGAAGAGAGAAACTCGTAATCTAGAACGCAAATGGAGACAAAGCCATTTAGAAGTTTTTAGAATCGCGTGGAAAGACAGTTCGTCCCGCTATAGAAAGACTCTAAAAGCAGCCAGAGCCGAGCATCTCCGCAAACTTATAGAAAATAACCAAAACAAGCCACAGTTCTTGTTTAGTACAGTAGCTAGACTAACAAATAAACAGACATCACCTGAACAAAACATTTCATTACAGTTCAGCAGTGATGACTTCATGAATTTCTTTACTGAGAAAATCGAAAGTATCAGAAATACAATTGTAAATGTACAACCTTTAACAGAGTTTTATGATTCAGCCTCAATTATCGCCCCTCAAGAACAGTTGCAGTGCTTTACAACTATAGGACAGGAAGAGCTAAATAAACTTACTACTGCGTCTAAACCAACAACATGTTTATTAGATCCAATACCCACTAAACTACTGAAAGAACTGTTACCTGTAGCAGAAGAACCTCTTCTCAATATTATCAACTCATCCTTATCCCTAGGACACGTCCCACGACCGTTCAAGCTAGCAGTTATTAAGCCTCTCATTAAGAAACCACAATTAGATCCAAATGTATTGGCAAATTACAGACCCATTTCAAATCTTCCATTTATGTCTAAAATACTAGAAAAAGTGGTTTCGGCCCAACTGTGCTCCTCCTTGAAAAAAAACGCTATCTACGAAAAATTTCAGTCAGGATTCAGGTCTCATCATAGCACAGAAACTGTGCTCATTAAAATTACAAACGACTTACTTCTAGCTTCTGACCAAGACTGTGTCTCAATACTAGTGTTACTTGATCTCAGTGCTGCATTCGACACTATAGATCATAAAATACTCCTAGACCGACTACAAAATTACACTGGTATTCAGGGACAGGCATTACGGTGGTTTAGGTCATACCTATCAGACCGACACAATTTTGTCTATTTAAACGGGGAAAATCTAAGATAACAATAGTAAACTATGGAGTGCCGCAAGGATCTGTGTTAGGCCCTCTACTATTTTCAATATACATGCTGCCACTCGGCAATATTATAAGAAAACATGGAATTAGTTTCCACTGCTATGCCGATGATACTCAGTTATATATTTCATCACGACCTGATGAAATCTCTAAATTATCCCAACTGACAGAGTGTGTTAAAGAAGTAAAACATTGGATGACCAGTAATTTTCTTCTATTAAATTCTGATAAGACTGAAGTATTACTTATTGGACCAAAGACCTGTACACAGAATCTCTCAGACTACAGTCTGCATTTAGAAGGATGTGCTGTTACTCCATCCTCGACAGTTAAAGATCTGGGCGTTATATTAGACAGCAACTTGTCCTTTGAAAATCATATTTCATATGTTACAAAAACAGCCTTCTTTCTCCTCAGAAACATTGCCAAGATACGGAATATGTTATCTATTTCTGATGCAGAAAAGTTAGTTCATGCTTTCATGACGTCTCGACTAGATTACTGTAATGCATTATTAGCTGGTTGTCCTGCTTCCTCTATAAACAAACTACAATTAGTACAAAATGCAGCTGCTAGAGTTCTTACCAGGTCAAGAAAATATGATCATATAACACCAATTTTATCATCTCTACACTTGATACCCATTAAGTTCCGTATCGATTATAAACTATTACTAATGACCTATAAGGCTCTAAATGGTTTAGCTCCCGTGTACTTAACCGATCTTCTATTGCCCTACAATCCGTCACGCTCTTTAAGATCACAAAACTCTGGACTTCTGGTTGTACCTAGGATAGCTAAGTCCACTAAAGGAGGGAGAGCGTTTTCACATTTGGCTCCGAAACTCTGGAATAGCCTTCCTCATAATGTTAGAGGCTCAGACTCGCTCACCCAGTTTAAATCTAGATTAAAGACACATCTCTTTAGCCAAGCATTCACATAAATGCATCTCATATCAGATCAATTGCTCATTATGACTATCTTTGCTTAAAGTTATGAACAGCAGCTACGCTAATTATTCTCCTTTTGCTTTTCTGTTTGACCTCGGGACACCCGCCCCGAGGTGACTAGAGAGCACATCAGCTTCAGTCTGGATCCAGCCTCTTAAGAAGACCTCAGATGATCATCACCTGTGAAGAGACGGCGCCAGTTCCTGCGAGGACTTCAGAAGACGCAATCATCTGGATCAACATGCACATTGCCCAATTCTATATCCTAATTATTGTTAATGTAATTTATTTTCCGGGAGCTCTTTGCTTCCAACTTCAGTTAAACTGCTAAATCTGATTGTAAATTAATTAACTAAATTATGTTATTTGCTAACTGCATTCTTTAAATTGTAATGTTGACATCCGTTCTCTGTAAAGCTGCTTTGAAACGATATGTATCGTGAAAAGCGCTATACAAATAAATTTGAATTGAATTGAATATGATACTTCATATGCAAATTTATATATATTATTAAAATATAATTATATATTTTTAATGTATGACAACTCTCGATTTCATTTAGTAGTGATATTGATCCAAACAGTATTATTATTATTATTATTATTAATTTATACATTGCATTTATTCATCATCTGTTTGCAATGTTTTATTTTCTTCCTTTTCCACAAAGGATCAAGCTCTTCACTACCAGAGTCAAGAGACGACAACTGAGCTGCAAACTCCACAATCTGAACCAACTGAGCCAGACAAAATCATCTTGTTTCTTTCAATTGAAACCTGAAGCTCATGCATATACCTCCAAATTCATGTAAATGTGCCACCTCAGAAAAGTCCTGTATTATGTACATAAATAGTAAGTCATGTCTAATTTGTTATAAAGACTAATTATTATTCTTTTATATTATGAATAAAAAATACAAAACACAAATTTTTTTTTTGTATTTATTTTTTATTACACTACCATTATAATAAACAGCGTGTTATGAAGAAGGCAGCATAGAACAATATATACGTTATATTATAATACCAAAAACTAGAGAGTGGCAAACAAAACTTTGACAAAATTAACAACTAATAGAACATATACATTTTAAATTACAGTGTAACACTGAATAAATATATATATTAAAAAAAAATGACTTTGAACGAAAAAAAATACTGGTCGATAGGAGAACAATGAGGGTAGCAGCTTCTTCAACACAGCAGCAATGAATCCAGTGTACGGCCCACTTGGGTCAGGGAATTTATTACGTATTCTGCGCACACATCAGCTGAGGATGACCACACGGTTTCCTGCCCCAACTGAACCACACTGCCACAAGACAATCTCTGTAAGCAGCATAGCGGTGTTCACGGGTGTCATCCCCAGGTGTGTCAGAGATGGCATATATGTCGTTTCTTAAACGGCGTGACAAGCGCAATACATGCTCATCCAATATATATAATGACATGTGGGGAAACATGCTTACACATGTGCCCTCTGTCATGCCACAACATTTATTTCCAAGGTCAGGCATTTCAGTACATCTTGTACAGGAACACCATCGAGGCACATCCTGGAATTGTTGTTCCTCTCGATGAGCAGGTGGTTGGAAGACATCTCTATTCATTACTCTAAGTAAGAGTCCTCGAGCTTCATCCCCGTTCATGTTCCCTATAACATCCTGAAAAAGCACAGCATTAATGCTAATGCCAAACACAGAACCTGTTTTGGAAACTTGAAGTATGTCCATACTCACTTGTGTGATCAACCTCCTGTCCTCTCAATCTGTCCTCTTCACACAGTCCAGATGATGTCTTCCCCTTGTAGACCTTCTCCGTCTACTTGCTGATCTTCCTCTTGTTGCACTGCTCAGTTCAACAGCTCCAGTTCTTTCTTCCACTCTGCAAGCTCTTCCTGTCCCTTTTACTCTATCCGTCCCTTTTCTTTTTCCTCTGTCCGCACCTTTTGCTCTTCCCGTCCCTTTTCTTTTTCCTCTGTCCGCACCTTCTGCTCTTCCCTGAGATGCTTCATGCCAGCTGCTTTGAGGAAGACTCCAGGTTTCATCAGAATTTGACTGGATTTCACAGGATCTATCAGTGTCTCCCTGCAACACACACGTCAACGAAAGCAAATTGTTGATACATATATGACGTGACATCTGACAATTGTTACGACCGTCTAGGGCCAGCCGCAACATAAATGAATCCGCACTCACTCAGCGATTTCTTTTAAATTAAAACATTTATTTATAATCGGTTAGACACAAATAATAATAATTAACAGAAACAAAATGGGGGTTAGATTCAGGAGTAGACCAAGCCAAAATAACAAACAAAAATAACTACTGTTAACACCCTCTAAATTACCTGAAAAGAAAATACACAAAAGAAAGACAACACAAACTTCCCTAACTCCCTAAGCCCAAAACATAGGATAAACGAGTAAAAAAGAAAATGGCGTCGTACTCCCTACTTCCCCCTAAAACAAATTGATGCAAAAATAATCTTTAAACAACAAAACTAGAAAACAGAGGAAACTGAATGTCAAACATAGAAAACAAAACAAAATTAAAGACAAGAGCAGAGCAAAACAAATGGCACACATTCGGCGGCCATTTCAGAGTGTAGAGGAGGTGTTTATATCCTGAACTCAGATGGGACCAATCAGGAACACACCAATCCTAGGCTCGGCTGACTCAGGAACAGGCCACGCCTTCTCCTGCACAGACACTTAAACAAAACACATACCAAGACAGACGTAACACAATACATAGGTGTCTAGACTTGAAAACCTATCTAATGTTTTTAGTTTTACATAGTTAAAGTGCATAATGCCAAGTCACACTGAAGTTGTAATTCAGCATGCATCATTTTATATAGTCCAAATGTTACATTCGGTACGAGTAATATTCATGTAAGGACAGCGTTATTGCGTTTGGTTTGAGATTAGTTTGTTGACGTTGCCATACACTTCACCGGACGAGATAAACAATATGAATCAATACAGTACGTGTTATACATAAATATTAATCAGCCTTTTTGCAAATGATGTGGGTACGCTCAAATGTACTTTAACTGTGAGTAAACTGCGCAGTGTTATCACACCAATGAATTGGACAAACGCAGTAACATCTATGACAACAAAGTTAGTGTTAAACCTTGCTTTACTTGCAGCTACTTCATTATAATGAAATAAAATCATGCCATCAAGCACAACATTTATAAAACGGTTACTTTACCTCATCCATGAACATGATTGATTCCCGTCTGATTGACTTCCATCGGCAGTGGAGTTGAAGACAACAGTTCCCATCATTCCTCGCTCCTTCACAGCGTCATCAAGCTACGCCGTTGTCATTGTTCTGAATGCGCCCTCTAGTGGACAAAATTATTACATACTGCACCTTTAAGTAAGACAAAAAACTGACTTACTCCAGGTGACATTTTGACAATACATATAATGTCAGCTGTAGAAAGTCTTACCAGCAGGAATTACAGGCTTTGGAATTTGAACATGTCAGTTTTAAATGTTTTCATACAAATTATTCATTTTAATCACTTGGTGGAATTGGCAGACGTTCCCTTCATCATCCGCTGTGGTAACACGTCAGTCATTCACAGGTGTAAATATGAAGCTATTGCTCAAGGAGGTGATTTTGAATTAATGTTTCATGTCGATATTCAATGTTTACATACTTGAAACTAATCATGGTATTGATATAAGACTGTCGACTCTAGAACAGCGGCAAGGAAATCTAACTTTACTGAGCTCTGAGAGCCTCTAGTGGTCGGGAGCATTTCCGTTTCTTTTTAAATTTCATTGTGTTGTGTTAATTTCATTGTGTTGTGCACTACTGGGCCACCGTAGGCGGAGACTTCAGGCTCTGACCTCAATCTGTTTTTGTCTTCAGAGAGAGAGGGAGTCACACAGAGCCGAGTAAATCATTTTTTGCTGAAAACACTTTAACAGTAAATTGTACCATTAAAATGCTTAGCATTATATTAAAATAATTTAAACCACATTCTATTTTATTCACAAAAGATAAAAAATAGAGTTTATGAACGTTAGGCCTAATTTTCCCTCTCTGTAAGAATCTCCACAGAATCATCTGTAACTCGTATGATCTCAGTCAATTTAATAACTTTTATTAATGAATGTTATTACTCTATAAATGTTTAGAGAAAAATATTGAATTTGTTTAATGTTTGGCGACGGTGTGAACTCCTGCGTCTCTGAAGGGATTTTCCCGCCCGTTTTATTAGACAGTTTTCATGAGTGACTGAGATCATACGAGTTACAGATGATTCTGTGGAGGTTCTGAGGAAAAATTAGGCCTAACGCTCATAAAGTCTGTTTTTTAGCCTTTGTGAATAAAAATATATATTTTTATATAATATATATAACCTATTTAGTTTAAATTATTTCAATATAATGCTATTATTATGAACGATTTCATGTTTCATAATGATAAACTCAATGATAATTCTTTGAATTGTTTTAGTAACAAGTGCGAGTTTGTTATTTTTTATCTTTATATTTGAATATATCATCAAACTACCGCAAGATACTCTTCATTCAGTGAGAAAATGGCTATAAAACGAAGCAAGAAGACCAAACACAATGACAACAATCTGGAGGAAAACAACGGAAGTGATACGAGAGATGGTGTGTCTGTGTATTATATTATAAAATGTAAAATATGAGGACAGGACTCGGGAACCGGAGCAAACGTGGGAAACCCTGCTGAGTAAGGGGTAAATGAAAGCACTTGATGTTCTTTATTCACATTCATTCTGATGTTCATGTTGGTGTTTTTTGCAGGCAGAAGCTGACGCGAGATTATTTTCAGGACGTGCGCTCTGTGCTTCAGCGGTGGAGACTGATCTCTGGAAATATGAGGAGCAGGAGGAGAAACTACAAGAGCCAGACATTCGTCACATAAAGATGAAGTTTTAAAAGTTGCGGCACAGCATCACACCAAGAGAAATGAAATGTTAATTGTAGGATTAAGAGTCTCATGGAAAATTGAATGCAGCTTTTGGGAGATCTAGCAGCCGTTTAGAGATCTTTGACGTAAACGTCTCTTACTTTGCCTTTGAACTATGGGGTTGGATTCCTGCCATAATTTTGCACGTGCAAGATCATATTTTGAGCGTGCAAAAGGGTATTTCATCTTTCCTTATATCGCGTTAAACTCTGGCAATATACTCTAAACAGACGGATGATTCAAATAAACTTACAGCCATTGCTTTCGACAGGGTTTAGGAGATCGAATCAGATACATCAAAAACAAATGTTGAGCGTTTGCTGCTATGAGTTTTCTATTTCCTATTACCCAACTTGCAGTACTCGTGGAAACACGTCAAAATAAAAGTCCTCATCAAGCAACGTGCATAATAGCGGCAGATAAAACGAAACTTACATACAATATTAACGCTTATATATGCAAATGTCCGTGACAAATTATGCACAACCTCTAACAGACGCAAACTGAGTTCTGAGGAAAATAGTTCATCTCGCAAGTAAGAAAGTATTTCGAGCGAACAAAAACAAATGTAACAATATAGCTGCGAGCAGCGATGAGCGGGCCCAAGCCGGTGGCACCGCCACCTCAGTGTTTTAAGGACAACTGGGCACGGCGGGCAAAATGAATTTAAACTGTGTCTCCAGTTGGAGACTGACCAGTTAGTTGAGTCAGATTATTCAATATAATACTAACTAAAAGCGATCATATCATAGCAAAGTTATCATTAGCAGTTCAAAGTGTTATATATTCAGCTGATTTTATCTTATTATATTGTTAAACTAATTATATAAAACTAAATAGTCAGTGAAATACAAATGAACTGGTTCTTTGCCTTTATTTCTTTATACAAATTTGTGGATAAGAAAGGGCTAAGAGATTTCCTATCCTATAATGCAGACAAAAGTAGACAGCAATGAAAGGGTTAAACCTGCAAGACCCTGAGAGAGAGAGAGAGAGAGATTCAGAAGAAATATTTTGAAGAAAACAAGTATATTGATCTGAAATATAGTACATTCATTTTAAATTCATCCACGTTCCATTGAATTTATCTTAAGGTATTTTACGTTATTTTTAACCATATTATTAAACTAATTATATAGAACCATATAGTCAGTGCACTAAAACTGAACTGGTTCTATGCCTTCATTTTTTATGAGATTTCCTATCCTATAATGCAGACAAAAGGAGACAGCAATGAAAGGGTTAAAGCTGGAAGACCCTTAGAGAGAGAGAGAGAGAGAGAGAGAGAGAGAGAGATTCAGAAGAATTATTTTAAAGAAAACGAATATATTGATCTGAAATGTTGTATTTTCATTTTAAATTCATCCAGGTTCCATTGAATTTATCTTAAGGTATTTTACGTTATTTTTAACCATATTATTAAACTAATTATATAGAACCATATAGTCAGTGCACGACAACTGAACTGCCTTTGTTTTTATGAGATTTCCTATCCTATAATGCAGACAAAGGGACACAGGAATGAAAGGGTTAAACCTGCCAGACTAAAACACAGAGAACTGTCAGAGCTCGTGAACTGTCTGAATGTGTGTGCGTGCAATGTATGAGGAGAGCACGAATGTAATATAAATGATAACGATCCAAATACGATTTATTTGCAGAAGTTTATATTTTAGTTTTATTTTTTAAAATCCCTGCATGGATGTCGTTCTTTGTATAACCGGGCGCGATAATTTTTAGGAGACGCTGCGCGTCTCTTTGCGTGACAGAAATCTTCTAAATTCTAATTGAAGCTCTTTAATACATTCTTGTGATTAAATCTTGCGTAATCGCTGGAATATTTTAACTTATGAGTTTAAAAAACACAAATGAGCTTGTGATCATTCACAGACATCATCAAACTATCAAACACGGGGCGTGCTTCTCTGAGTGAACAGATATGTGATACACGTGCTGTCCACTAGAGGGAGCCACGAGACCATTTTTGTGAAGAGCCTCAAAAACACCCAAGAATATTATTAAAGTTTGACGTCTTGCCATGGCAACAATATTTAAGATATCACAAAGACATTCACATGTCTACATCTGAAATGTTTGGACATTATAATGAAGAAGTTTGAAGCAAATCGGGTAAAAATAAGAGGATGATCTCAAAGCATTTTGAAAGTGACACATTTCCTGCTGCCAATTGGTGGCGCTATATCTTTGACTCATAATAGTCACATCCATGTGCTCGGCCTCCTACAACGAACACACAGGTGAAGTTTCATAACAATCAATAAATTTATGCAGACGTTATAACACACTTCCTGTTTCTCTTTTCTTGCCATAAATTCGTTGCCTCGCCACGGGCAAACCGTTTGAGATATCAAAAATCCCCTGGCAATTTTGCGTCATCAATGTCTTGACTTCATGCTGACCGAGTTTGGTGGTGATCGGATTAAGCGCCTAGGAGGAGTATATCAAATTCCAGAGCATGCGCTTTTCAAACAACCCATAATAGCTCACTTCCTGTTGAGGCGGCGTACAACTTAGAGCACGAAAGTTGTCAGGCCCGTTGAGTTCTATATGTGTACTGAGTTTCATACCAATATGTGCAAGCGTGTTTGATATATGGACCAAGATTTCGGACCCCATTCAAGGGGGCGCTGTCGAGCCCCCCTGCCACGCCCAGCCTCTGTCACGTCCTAATGGCCGCAGGTTCCAATGCGTGTACAAAGTTTCAAGAGTTTTTGAGCATGTTAAGGGCCCCAAAAAGCCCCGAAAGGTTGAAAAAAAATAAAAATAATAATAATCCTTAGAAGAACAATACTTTTTCGAGACACTTTCGAGATACTACTTCAAGATAATACTTCAAGATACTTTTTTGAGATACTTTTTCGAGATACTACTTCAAGATACTTTTTCGAGATACTACTTCAAGATAATACTTCGAGATACTTTTTCGAGATACTACTTCAAGATACTTTTTTGAGATACTACTTCAAGATACTTTTTCGAGATACTACTTCAAGATAATACTTCGAGATACTTTTTCGAGATACTACTTCAAGATACTTTTTCGAGATACTACTTCAAGATACTTTTTCGAGATACTGCTTCAAGATACTTTTTCAAGATACTTTCGAGATACTACTTCAAGATACTACTTCAAGATAATACTTCGAGATACTTTTTCAAGATACTTTTTCGAGATACTACTTCAAGATACTTTTTCGAGATACTACTTCAAGATACTTTTTCGAGATACTACTTCAAGATACTTTTTCGAGATACTGCTTCAAGATACTGCTTCAAGATACTTTTTCGAGATACTGCTTCAAGATACTTTTTCAAGATACTTTCGAGATACTACTTCAAGATACTACTTCAAGATAATACTTCGAGATACTACTTCAAGATACTTTTTCGAGATACTACTTCAAGATACTTTTTCGAGATACTACTTCAAGATACTTTTTCGAGATACTACTTCAAGATACTTTTTCAAGATACTACTTCAAGATACTACTTCGATACTTTTTCAAGATACTACTGCAAGATACTTCGTCTGGGAATGAGGGGATTACTGCTGTGCTGTTTGGAAAAATCAGAAGTTGAGGTTGTATTTCTCGTTAATTTAGCCACTGTATGAAATAAGTATTTAGGGTTGTGTGTATTTTCTTCTAAAAGATTTGAAAAATAAGCAGATCTAGCGGTTTTTAAGGCCTTTCTGTTCTCTATCATTTTCTCTCTCCATGAAATACGAAAAACTCTGATCACCCTGAATAAATAGTGACACCATCAAGTTTAGATTAAATTTTGGATGATTTCTACTAAGTTTCTTAAAGGGGTCATGAATTAAAAAATCAAATGATCCCTTTATCTATGGCCATATGAGAAGTCATTGTACTATAAAAATGTCTCGGGTTACCGGGTTAACTCGGGTCAGGCAGCGCTGTGTTATTCCCCTGCTTTATCCCCTCTTTTATTTATTTTAGCTGCAGATATGCCTCTTTTAGTATGAAATCTCTTTTTGGGAGAATTCTTTTATCTAAAGTTGAATATTTATCTACACTGATCTATCCTGCTCTTGTATTGGCTCCTTCCTTAGGCTTCAGAAAAATGAAAATCAATCAAAAAATGTGACTTTATTTGGAGACACAAAACGTCTCAGTTACGACTGTAACCTTCGTTCCCTGAGAGGGAACGAGCCATACTTCCAGCATGCCTATCAGCGACGACTTCAGACTTTGCAAAGCTGGCGTTGCACTGGTTGAGCGTGCTTTATAGTTTCCTGGTCATGACATCACCCGCCTCTGACGTCCCGTCACGCCATTGGACTGATTTCACAGGTGCTTCATGACGCATTCACGTGAAGCGTTCCCATTGCGTCAAACTCTCGACACAGTGCAAGTTCCCTAGAAAGGGACCCATTATATTAAAAAATCTCATATCATCAAGTCGAATGAACAATGTGGTTTGAATGTAATGGCATTTAAGAGTATGAATATATTGTTAAAAATTAAGTGGCTTCAAATGCTTTAGGTAATACGAATAGAGTTTGCTATGCAAAGCCTTCAGTTTTGTTTGGTAAATTGGGTGGTATTAATTTTTTTCTCAAATGTGACTTTGATTTACTCCCACTAAAACTATCAGCATTCCAACAACAAGTCTTATCATATTGGAGAACACACACGCACACACACACACACACACACACACTGACTTAACTTCTTTTACTTTCACATCTTTAGAGACAAAGTCCACAGTCTTTTTCAGCCCCTCAATTTTCATTGCATTAGCACTCACCAACTTCTCAAGAGATTCAGAGCGCTTGTTGATCAGTGATGAATTTGATAACTTCGATCACATCTTCCAAAGTTTCTGTTTTCCCTTTCTTAAAAGCAGGTTTAGTTGGAGTGTTGGGAAGGTGAGCTGAGCAAAGATCTACAGTATTACCAAGACTGAGATCAGTGAGGGTGAAAAGTGCGTATTCGTGCAAATCTACAGACACGTCCATCAGATTTTTTGCCTGTACTTTGCATTTTTCAGCACTTTTTGGAATGTTTAAGCTACAATTACATCTGTAACATAAACACACAAGGATTACGTAAAGTCACCAGTTGAAAGCAGACAGTTTACGTGAATTATAATATTTCTTGTTGTCAGGATTGTCAGTCAAAGTACCTGAGTCAACCACTAGAGGGCACTTCTCTTTGGACACTCACACACTTACTCACATTCAGTCTCACGGACTACATTTCCCAGAAGCCCCTCACCCAGTCACTGATCACCAGCTGTAGCACATCACCTGAGGACTGATTACTATCACACCTGATTCACGTCACACCACTATAAAAGCTCCACTCACACTTCCAGTCTTTCCGAAGTGTTGATCTGCTAACCCTAGTCAATTTCCGAGCGTTATTTCCCGTGTTTTGTTTTCCAGTTCTCGATCCTGTCTGTTTTACCCGGTGTTTGATTCTTGCTGCCTGTCTCGACTACTGCCTGCATCTTTGACACAATCCAGTTTTGTCTCCTCTGATCTGTGACCATTGCCTGTTTCACCACGTCTTTTAATAAACTGCATTTGGATCTCAACCCGCCGCCTCCTCGTTACTCTTGTCAGCAGAGCTACTAAAAGTTACACGCTTCCATCTTGGAGCTTTATCCCGTGCTGCTCTAATCTCTGCATTTATGGTTAATCCAACGACTAAACGTAATCAGAGTTGAACACTTCACAATGGTGTTTTGCAGTGATTAAAATGTCCATCGAATCACAAAGGATGTCCCACTAGTTCAACACACTCACAATTCACTGATTTCAAATCACTGCGCTCCACTTCTGACTCCACTTGCTGTGCTTTAGTCTTTCATTGAACAGTGTCCGAGGAGGGGTGAAGAGAAGCACACAACCATTGACGCTAAATGTAGAACAACCACGTCTGATTGGCTAATACACAACTCATTATACATACATGTGAAATAACTGTAACTTACACAATTTATTTACTCAACTAACACTGTAACGGTATTGTATGGATCTCTGACTGAGAGAAAAGTACAACATATCAGTATGTTTTGGGAAAGTTTCCTGGTCAGAGCAGAAGCTGTGAATCTTGTGTATGTTTGTAGGTGCGCTAGTGTTCAGTACAGGTGCATTATGGGTACTGGAGGACAACTGACAGACGACTTGTCCTGACTTAACAGGACATCCTGTGATGACTAATTTTGTCTGTTTTTCTCAGCCAATCAGAATCGTTCAAGCTGAAGTAATGATGTAGTTAGTGGACTCTGTTAGAGTGTAATTGTTGTGGAAATGTGAATGTACTCAGAGCGGCCAACAAACTCCTTGTGAGACTTGAAGCTTCTGCTGATGAATCTGAAAACTATTCTTCAGTGAAAATCTTTCACTTGATTCCACTTCTGACTCTGGTTCTTCATTCCTCATATCTGGTCTCGGGTCCTAAACTGTTTATTCCCAACAATACAAAAGGATTTTTATTCAAAAAGTAAGAAAGGAAAAATGGAAAATAAGGATTTGTGATGGTCACAAACAAGTTCATGAATGATGTAATTCATTTCTTGCAAAGATATAGAAAATAAAAGCTCAGTTGGGTCACTTTAGAGCCATGTTGTGCATCAGAGGGTTTAAAGTAAGTCGTGAGAAGTGAGTTTGAGATCCTGTCGCTGCTTCTGGAGAGCCACTGTCCTGCAGAGGTCAGCTCCAGCCCAGAGCAGCTGATGAAGGTGTTCAGGATCATTCTGACACAGGCCGACTGGAAGTCAGTGGGTCTCAGAGAGCAGGGCTGAAGACTGTGTTCGACTGCATCAACCACATGATAGAGCGACGCAGAACTCAGTGGTTTAATGTAAGTGTACAGACACAAACGGCACATTTATTGCACGCTCTGAGCTTTATTAATCACTTCTTTACAGTCAGAAAGAAGAAAAGGACAGAAAACAAGGAGTTCAGGCTGCTTCGGCTGCTGCACGGTGCGATCTGCTTGCATTTGGTAATTTCTTCACTTTAGTAAGCAACTTAAAGAGGGGGCACACTATGGATCCTGCCCAGGTGCCGCGCTAAAGAAACAAGACATCACAAACATGAGAACATCGTTCATCAACACCCTGAAATGCTTCATTTCTTCATGTTTTCTTGTTGTGGCACACCTGATTGCACGGAGCATGGGCTTCACCATATCGAATAGATGTGGCAATATATTCACAAGCGTTAGTCAAGATCCATGGTCCACAGTTGCCATTCAGTTCTTCAATAGCTGCTATAATTTCTGCTCGACCTTGTTTAGGTATTTTCTCATCCAGATAATTGTCTTTCGTATATTTGAATTTTGTGGGAATTGGTGAAAAAGTGCAGCCAGACCAATCCTTATGTACTGCAAAAAAAAGAAATGCAACAACATTGGTAATAATTGTCTCATTATTTTTTGAACATGTTTATTAGATTTGTAAGATACGGTGTCATTCTGATCATGTGAAAAAATCTGTCTGTCGCTTCTTTTCCTTTTATAGGCACATCATCAACATATACAGCTCTGGAAAAAATTAAGAGACCACTGCAAAATTATCAGTTTCTCTGGGTTTACCATTTATAGGTATCTGTTTGGGTAAAATTAACATTTTTGTTTTATTCTATAAAGTACTGACAACATTTTTCCAAAATTCCAAATAAAAATATTGTAATTTAGAGCATTTATTTGCCAAAAGCAACAACTGGTCAAAATAACAAAAAATATGCAGTGTTGTCAGACCTCGAATAATGGAAAGAAAATAAGTTCATATTCATTTTTAAACAACACGATACTAATGTTTTAACTTAGGAAGAGTTCAGAAATCAATATTTGGTGGAATAACCCTGATTTTCAATCACAGCTTTCATGCGTCTTGGCATGCTCTCCACCAGTCTTTCACATTGATGTTGGGTGACTTTATGCCACTCCTGGTGCAAAAATTCACACAGCTCGGATTTGTTTGATGGCTTGTGGCCATCCATCTTCCTCTTGATCACATTCCAGAGGTTTTCAATGGGGTTCAGGTCTGGAGATTGGGCTGGCCATGACAGGGTCTTGATCTGGTGGTCCTCCATCCACACCTTGATTGACCTAGCTGTGTGGCATGGAGCATTGTCCTGCTGGAAAAACCAGTCCTCAGAGTTGGGGAACATTGTCAGAGCAGAAGGAAGCAAGTTTTCTTCCAGGACAACCTTGTACGTGGTTTGATTCATTCGTCCTTCACAAAGACAAATCTGCCCTATTCCAGCCTTGCTGAAGCACCCCCAGATCATCACCGATCCTCCACCAAATTTCACAGTGGGTGCGAGACACTGTGGCTTGTAGGCCTCTCCAGGCCTCCGTCTAACCATCAGACGACCAGGTGTTGGACAAAACTGAAAATTGGACTCATCAGAGAAGATGACCTTACTCCACTCTTCTACAGTCCAATCCTTATGGTCTCTTGCAAACTTCAGTCTGGCTCTTCTTTGCTTCTCATTGATGAAGGGCTTTTTTCTAGCTTTGCAAGACTTCAACCCTGCCCCTAGGAGCCTGTTTTGAACCGTCCTCGCCGTGCACTTCACCCCAGCTGCCTTTTGCCATTCTTTTTGTAGGTCACTTGATGTCATCCTACGGTTGTTGAGTGACATTCGAATGAGTTGGCGGTCATTCCGGTCAGTGGAGAGTCGTTTTCGCCCTCTGCCGGTCTGTAGCTTTGTTGTCCCCAATGTCTGCTGTTTGACCTTGTTCTTATGAACCGCCGTCTTTGAAATTTTAAGGATGGAAGCAACCCGACGCTCACTGTATCCCTCTCCCAGTAAAGCCAGAATTGAACCCTTCTTTTCCTCACTCAAAACATTCCTTTTCAACTTTTTTGGCATGGTCAATAGTTATTTTTTGATTCTAAATACTTTTGATTACTACTAGCACTGTTTTTGCCACCCAGCTGGTCCTACTGCAAGAGGATAGTGATGACCACAGA
This sequence comes from Zacco platypus, assembly GCA_038088235.1. NCBI lineage: Eukaryota > Metazoa > Chordata > Actinopteri > Cypriniformes > Xenocyprididae > Zacco > Zacco platypus. The sequence continues at coordinate 745,815 of JBBHEA010000026.1, read as the reverse complement.
AGTGTTTTTTTTATACTTTTCCTCATTAAATAAGATTTGGTTCAGGTGATCACCTAATCAGCACCTCATTCCGTAGAATGAGGTGTGCCTGTGTAGGAATTCAACAGACACTGGAATGGAATGGCTTCCATACTTGTAGAGATGCTGATTTAAGAAAAAATTGCAGTGGTCTCTTAATTTTTTCCGGAGCTGTATAGCGTAGTGAGCGCTGGCTTTTTCTAGTCCACATTCAGACTGTTGGAAAACAAGCATGTCTCCGAATTCAAACTGTAAGTAAATGTATCAGCGGTGAGTAATTATTAATAACATTGTGTAAGTGATTGAAGTCAGAACTCGGCATGTCTCTCACATCGTCTGCATCCACCAGCTGAATAGAGATTGTGAGCTGTAGAAGTGCAGAGATGAAAACACACTTCATGTTTTACAGGCTCCCTGAGAATGAAGCTCAATGAGAAAGCATGTTTGATGAGTTCACTGTGTCCCAGTGACACAGAGATCCAGGATTACAAACAAGATCATGCACATTTTTTGTTTGATAAAAATACATCAAGCATTCCCAACTTGAAAAAAAAAAAATCTTGTTGTTCTTGTACTTCTAAACAAATACAATGTTTAATCTTGTTTAGCAAGTTTGTTTTGTTATTATTTATATCTTAATTGTTTTTACAGTATATGACTGTGTGATTTGTGCTTTAGTTCTGATAAACATTTCATCTCGTGAGAAAGTGTCTCATATCACCGCTGAAACATCCAAGGAAAATGTTTTGCTGTTTTTTATATTATTATTATTAACTCTATAAAAAGATAAAGTCAGAAGTATATTTGTCACAGTTATTCATATTTCGATGTGTTTTGGATTCAGTTTCAAGGATTTTTTGAATGCTTGTCATCGTTTTCCTGTCTTATGTTTCATTTTCCTGCTCTTTGTTTGTTTCTTTGTTTGTAGTTTGGTTTCGAATCATTGCATGTTTAAGTTCTTCATTTGCGTCAGTTCTGTCCGCTAGTGTTTTGCTGTTTCATGGAAGTTACTCATTTTGGATTAGAGTTTTCTTCCTTTATAAACTATGCATCAATTTTGAACCCTTCTTCATCTTTGGATGAAAGCATGACAATATTACTGTTGTAATAATACAGTTGTACATTAAAAAATAAAAATATTCATTATTAATGATGACACAAATTACAATACTAGTGTGTCTTATATTTTTAACTTTCAAGCTTTAACTTCCTAGTTTTTATTTTGGTGGAAAAAATATAACATTCAAAACTAACAATTATTTTAGAAGCTGCAAGTGAATCACCACAGCCTGAAAAATCATTATATTTCTTCATATTCATTTTTAGATTGACCCAATGCAGCCTTTTGAGATTTGATAATCGCTCAAATTTCAAATTTATTTAAAATAAATTGTTATGAAACGTATTTTAATTTTACATTTTTATAATTAAATGAATTATTAGCTTTTCATCAATTCACGAGGTTTGATTTTGAAATTTGAAATTGGGTTTGAGAATCCCAATTTAAGAAAGTAAAGTGGTCGTTCCAAACGTGCGAAACAACAAAGTATGAAAGTGTCCGACCTGTCATCTAATTACAGTATCTATAGAAAATACATGTTAAGATGCCTTTGACTGTATAATTCTCTGTTAAAATGATAAACACTGTTCTAAAGTGAAGAGCAGAGAAAAACATACAATTGTGTGAATAACCCAAAAGCTGTTTGGGAAGAAATTGTGCTCTTCTTACCTGGGATTATGTTCTGGTGATGAGGGCTCCGAGGAAGAGCATGATTTATAATTCTGCTTATCATCCTCGAACATGTAAATATAATGTAAATGAAACTTCATTGAAAGCTGTTTCAGCTGCTTTAGGCTTCATTCGGTGTAGCAGAACAATCTGTTACGTCAAAGAACTCGCAGATACACAACAAACTCAACTTGTTATGATCCACAGTCAAGCTTTTTCACAGTCACTTTTTTAAGATCATTTTGTGGATGAAGTCAGCCGGACGCAGGAACTGTTTAGTTTGAAGGATGCTGTGTTTGACAATCCAGAACCACTCCTCCACATGGCAGTTGGTTTCCCTGGTTTTAGATTGTTGGCTGACTGTAGCTGTGCTGATTTCAGAAAACCGGCTAAGAAGCACTCCACTCCAGAGGGGGAAAATGCTCATGTAGCTGTTGATTAGGATGTCGATAAGTTCTGGACAAAAAAAGGTATTTTTTTTCCCTGTGCTGCTACTGAGTTTTAGGCTCTTGGCCCTTTCCAAAGCTGCACTAAACACTGCTGTGAATGGTGATTTGCCACACACAGAGGTTGCAGTTTGTGTTGTTTCTGTGGCCTCCGGCATTGTTTCTGACTCGTTCATGTTTATGGAGGTCTTCATTATTTTTAGGTCCAGGGAAGCTTTGGCTGCGTTCACCACATCTGATTCCTCTGACGATGTTAACAGCACACACACGTCTTCAAATACAGCCGTTGCCTCCTCTAGATGTGTGCTGTTCAACAGGCAAAGCAGTAGGTGGCGTACTCTTTTAAAGCCTTGTTGTTCATCTTTCTGGAGAATCCCCGCTGCCTTTATAATGTGTGAAGAGCAAAGATACAAGACTGAATTGACAATCACCAATGTTTTCTGTGTTTGAAACAATCCCGTGTGCTCTTTGTAGATTCATCAGGATTCTCTCTCTATTAAATGCCAGGAGGAAACTTGACATTCAGTCTCCACTTGATGTTCCTGGCATGATGGTATTTGACCGAGAGCCCTTAATGTTTCCATTAGCCAGTATGTCAAGGTAGGAATTGAGTGCTGATGTGATATTAGCTCACTCACAGGAAGTGGTGGCATGTTTTTCCCATTCCTGGCAACACAAGAGCACAGTAGAGCTCTCTCTCGGGCTGACCGGGAGCGCGTGAGGTGACGTGGATATATATATATAAATATATATATATTTATTTTATTTCTTAAAGTGTCTCATGATCATTCTTACCTTGTTGCTGTTGCACAAACTGTCTCTGCTTTAGCTACTGAAAATAAAATGTAGATTTTTTTTTTACAGTAATGAATGAGCATCTTTTATTACAAGCGACTTATCACTGGCTCAACTGGTTCATCGAATACAGCTTGTCATTCAAGCAGTAAAGTGAACAAAAACTACAGTATTATATAGTAACCTAAACTATATTAAAAAAAATCTATATAAAATTTGAGAGAATGAAATACCATTAATGCCTGAACTATAGGCACGCGCGAATAACGTGTGCCGAATTAACAAGTTTATCTTTAACGTTTAATTTCAGAAAAACTCACAGTGACAGGATCACGAACATCATCGATCAACAACAGCAAGAGGAACAGGCTCCCAAACTCTCTACAGCTGAAGTTAAAAAATATTAATTTTTTAATATTATTTTTAAAAAAACTACACACATTTTGTGTGTAACGTTGGTTTTCGCCAAGTATCCAAAATAAAAACAACTAACGTTAAGTTAACGTTAACGGAAATCTGCGTCATCTCCTCATGTGAGCAAATGACACAAACAGGGCATTAAATTGATAAATAAAGTTAAAAAACCTTGACAATACAAAACTTTATACATCCAAAGCAGCAATTAACAATACATGTGTAAAAAATGAAGACTAAAAATAAAGATATAGCTCTTACCTTCTTACCTCCAAGAAATCCCGGTTGACTGAAGACCGTTGAATGACGCGCATGCGCAGTACTCCAAAAGTCCATTAGTGCTGCTCCAATTCAAATTACATCACAGTTATTAACATCGTACATCTAGCAATTTTATTAATTAATTTATTTTTATTTGATGTGCATTTAAACGCTATATTACACTAACATTAAATTAATTAATTAATTAATAATTAATTAAAATACACAATTGTAAGGTTGTTTCCAATAACCCATTTGACAATTTTTCCTGCCATGATCACTATTTTTTGGGAAGATCATGTGAACAAAAGTCGTCAATGTAGAAAATATGTGGAAATTCATGTGTTTTTTAGGCCTACACTTGTTTAAAATTCTCCTAACATTTAATGGAATTAAATGCCGTAGTGCAATGCCATTTTTTGCTCATGTGAAGAGGATTATTTTTTTCTATCGATACTGGAATGCGCGCGTGAAATACTTTACATAATACATAGTAGGTATAGCATCCAAATACTTTTGCAAAATGGAAATATTTGGATTCGTGCCGAAGGAGAGAGGTATAAGCGTGAGAGCAACGCAGCTTCAACCTAAATTTAGTTTTAAATGAATTCGCCTTTGATGGGTCACACTAAAAAAAGTTTAAAAACCGGTATAGGCTATAGCAACCCCAACGCAATAAAGGTTCGAGCATACACTAGATAATACAGTAAGACCAGTCCCTCCAGAAAAAAAGATTTTTTTTGTGATTGTTGTGGGCAAAAATCCTTGATTTTGCGGCACGTTTTCTTAAAAAATGCAATGGAATATGCGGGATATTTTTGCAATTTTATACGATGAAATTGCGGGAACTTGCAAAAACTGTGGTTTGATGCAAAAGAGGAAAAAAGGTGATTCCTCCAACACCCTGTTCTCACTAGACTCTACCTTCATGTAAAGAGTCATTTCTTATGACTTCCTATGATAAGCAAGCATACTAAATCACAGAATATTTAAGTTCTCATTCTGTTTTATTTCAGACCTTCATTAACACATGGCTCAAACTTACAAAACATTGAGTCAAACAAGTTCTGTAGCTTTACAAAAGGAATATTCAACAACTTCTGTAAAAATGAATAAATAAAATATAAAAAAAATAAAATGTGTGCTTCCTGTTTTACAAAACAGACATCTTCTGTTAAATTTAGTGCTTCCGTTGCACAAAGTGCAATCTCTTACTGCCATGTAAATTATTTTACATACTAATAATATACAGCCTCGTCTGTGGTCCAACACGCAGTTGTGCAAAATAATGGAGTGCAAAATAATTTGCCCCCACTGTCATGTGACACACCGGGAAACTGTTTGCGTGGTCTTTTGCACTTATTTTTGTTGGCAAATGAGAATGATTTGCGTGCTTCATCATGGTTTCACCGCGGGGTTTGTAGATGATGTTCACGTCGCGTAATTACGTCACTTCATAAGGTTCCCATGGCAATAGGGGGAAAATAATGGCGCTTTACTTGTGTGAAGTAAACACAACATTTTTCAACTTTCTGCTAAGATATATGTGACTTTTTTGCAACGAAAATACAGGGATTATGAAATCATGCTAGCCCTGCATATTTTGCTTGCTGAAATCGGCAATTTATGCGGCGAAAGTGCGGCGTATTTGAAAAAATGTGACCCCCGCATAAATATGCGGACTTTGGCTGATTATGCATGAGATCAAGCGATCGCATAATCGTGTTTTTCTGGAGGGACTGATTAAATAAACTCACATTTTGAACATCAAGGTTTGATGTTAAGGGTCTCTTTTTCATGTGCAGCTTTAAAAACTTAAGTCTCCTCAGAAACTATTCCTGCCTTGGAGTGTGATATCCTCCGCTACCAGAGGAAGGGGATTTCAAGTACCTGCTGTACTGTGTCCTCATACAGTCCATTTTCTTCTTTAGCCTACCTCAGTTTCTGTGAAATATAAACAATTGAAGATGTAATGCTAATGTGGAATAAATGCCAGTGATTGCTTTCATTATATTTGTTTGGAACATGATACCTTACTATAGCTATAAACAGGGCTGTATGTTAACTTTTTTTTTTTTGCACATAGCATTGATGCTAGAGAGGTTAAAAGTTTTGTAGCACAGGTCAACACAATTGTAGCACAAGTATAAAACTTATGTTACATCCCTGAGTACAAGAAGTAGTGCAGTTCAGCGATTAAAAAGTGACTGATCAGTCGATATTGATAATCATCCCGATAAATGTCAAATCTTTATTACTTTCAAATAAAGGCAGATTTCTCCTCCTGAGGTGAAGTTGAAGAAACCAGAACATGACAAACACTTGAACAAACAGCTGAACACATCTGAAGTACAAAAAACAACAACAATGCATGCAAAAATAAGTAAGTAAATAAATAAAACAAAAAAATATTATAACATTATAAAGCAGCAAGTTGTTAAAAAAAAAAGTCATACCAAGCTAAAATGGGAATCATACTAAATACCAAAACTGTATTAGCGGCACCAGAGGCCAGCCTCGAGAGTAGATTTTACTCCCTTAGTAGACTTTCTGGCAGAGTGGAAACGTCTACCAAATATATCTCAATGGGTCCTGCAGACTATAGAAAAAGGGTACAAAATTCAGTTTGGTTATCACCCACATCTATTCAGCGGGGTGCTACTAACTTTAGTGCATCCCGAGCAGGCTCTGGTGATGGAGCAAGAAGTAAAAACTCTGTTAGCAAAGGATACTTAATTGCTCCAAAGAAGGATGGAGGGTTGCGTCCTATTTTAGATCTTCATCATCTGAATCGTGCAGTGAAGAAACTGAAATTCAAGATGCTGACACTGAGTCAGATCCAAGGACTGGTTTGTCACGATAGATTTAAAAGATGTATACTTCCATGTCTCCATCCTCCCACAACATAGGAAGTTCCTGAGGTTCGCTTTCGGGGGCGAAGCTTACCAATATCGGGTTCTTCCATTCGGCCTAGTGCTTTCACCCCGCACGTTTACGTAGTGCGTAGATGCAGCTCTGGCCTCGCTCAGGCTGCAGGGCATATGCATTCTGAACTATATAGACAACTGGCTAATATTAGCACAGTCAGAGCAGATGGCAGTTCAACATGGAGATGTCGTTCTTGCGCACATGCAAAAATTGGGGTTGAGACTGAACGCCAGAAAAAGTGTGCTTTCTCCAGTACAGAGGACCACCTTTCTTGGCGTAATATGCCATTCAACGACGATGCGGGCTACTCTTTCGTCCGCTCGCATTGCTGTTATTATCTCAGTCGTGAAAGAAATAAAGCTAGGCCAGTCACTCACTGTGAAACAGTTTCAGAGACTGTTGGGTTTGATGGCAGCAGAGTCCAACGTGATACCCTTTGCCCTGCTGTACATGAGACCCTTCCAGTGGTGGCTCAGGACCAGAGGGGTTTCCACAAGGGGGAACCCAATTCGTACAATTAAGATCACGCGACGAGTGCTCCGCGCCTTGATTATATGGTAAGACAAATGTTTCCTGTCCCAGGCCCCTGTGTTAGGAGCACCACAGATGCTTCTCTCACAGGCTGGGGAGCGGTAATGGAAGGCCGCTCAGCTCAAGGTCTTTGGAGGGGCCATCAGCTTTCTTGGCACATAAACTGGCTGACTCTTCCTCCCAGAGCTGAGAGGCCATCATGTGCTTGTTCGCACAGACAACACATCGGTGGTCTCTTACACAAATCGACAGGGGGGTCTGCGTTGGTGTCCACTTTGCAAACTGGCGCACCAGATCCTCCTGTGGTCCCTGGGAAAGATGCTCTCCTTGAGAGCGATCTTTATTCCAGGGGCCAAGAATATAGGAGAAGATGTCCTGTCGAGAGGATCCCAAGGCGGTTAAGTTTATATGGAAGATTTATGGCCAAGCAGAGGTGGATCTGTTCGTGTCTCAGAACACGACGGACTGTCCACTTTGGTTCTCCCTCACGCATCCAGCTCCTCTCGGACTGGATGCCATGGTGCAGACGTGGCTGAGGCTTCGTCTGTACGCTTTTCCCCCAATCGTTCTGCTCCCAGGAGTTCTGGAGAAAATTCGCTGGGAAGGAATAAGTCTACTGCTAGTAGCACCTTACTGGCCAAGCCGGATATGGTTTTCGGACTTTGTGTCTCTCCTCGACGGGCCTCCCTCGGAGATCCCGGTCAGGAGGGACCTTCTATCTTAGGCAGAGGGCACAATATTTCACCCCCATCCAGAGATGTGAAGCCTATGGGTCTGGCCCCTGAGGGTCAACTGAGGTTGTGGAGACCATACTCCAGTCCAGAGCTCCTTCCATGAGGAAACTTTATGCACTAAAGTGGAGATTATTCACTTCATGGTGTGCTACGAGACAGCAAGATCCAGTAAACTGCCCAGTCGGTTCAGTGCTAGAGTTCCTGCACGATCGTTTTTCATCTGAGTTAGCCCCATCCACCCTAAAGGTGTATGTGGCGGCTATTGCAGCTTACCACGTCCCTTTGGATGGTACGTCAATGGGTAGAAACCCGTTGATTACTTCTTTCCTTTGTGGCACCTTGAGGCTAAGGCCAGTAGCACGCACAATAGTTCCTGCTTGGGATTTGGCCATTGTTTTAGAAGGCCTATCTACAGCGCCATTTGAGCCAATTGGGTCTGTCTCAGACAAGTTTCTGACTTTCAAGACCATTTTCCTTCTTGCCATGTCATCCGTTAAAAGAGTAGGAGAACTGCAGGCCCTTTCGGTATCTCCCACGTATCTCGAGTTTGCACCTGGCATGGTTAAACTGTTCCTTTACCCGAAAGAGGGATATGTTCCCAAGGTTCCTTCCCATGTACTGCGGCCTGTAGTGTTACAGGCTTTCTGTCTTCCTCCGTTCTCGGACTCAGACCAGGAGAAGCTGAACTTGGCGTGTCCAGTGCGAGTATATGTCCACAGAGTTGCCCTGTGGAGAAAGTCGGATCAGCTGTTTGTTTGCTTTGGACCGAACAACAGGGATCTCCCAGCGTCCAAGCAAACGCTGAGCAAGTGGATAGTTGAGGCTATATCAATTGCTTATGAGTCGTCTGGGCAACCGTCTCCTTTGGTTGTCAGGGCTCACTCCACAAGGAGTATGGCGGCCTCTAAGGCTTTATTATCAGGGGTCTCCCTCTAGGAAGTTTGTGATGCGGCGGGTTGGTCCTCGTCGCTCACCTTTGTAAAGTATGATGTCATGATGTGCCACAGTTTCATACAGACAGGCATTTGCATGTATGGCGTTTTGCTATATCGTCCCCAAAGCATCATCTGACGCACCATTGAAGTTCCCTCGAAAGGGAACGTCTCAGGTTACGATTGTAACCCTAATTCCCTGAGAGAGGGAACGAGACGCTGCGTCGCCCAGCCATAATCCCTGCATACCTGTGATCGATTTGCTTCAGCTACGTTGAGCTAGTGAGCGATCGCCCCGGATGTGCTTTTATCCTTCATGGTCATGACGTCATCCGCCCGTGACTTTCATTCTCGCCGTTGGCTAGTTGACATTCAAGTATCAGACACGTTGACGCTGACGCGCTCCCAAAGCGTCATCTGACGCAGCGTCTCATTCCCTCTCTCAGGAAACTAGGGTTACAGTCATAACCTGAGACGTTTTACCCAATTTAAGTGGATTTTACACAATTAAATCAGGACAGAATGTTCAGTAATTGTGTGGTTTTAACTCATTTAATGAAGTGCATTTAACAAGCAGCAAAAATTATTTTTACAGTGTAGATTAAAAGATGGGAATATTGATAATTCCTGATTGTGATGTGTTTTTATCTCTATCAGATTCCCATCGGATCACTCTGGATCTGAACACAGTGAATGAACGCCTTCATCTGTCTGAGGAGAACAGAGTGATTACATTCACTAACACAGTCCAGCCATATCCTGATCATCCAGACAGATTTGATGTGTGTCATCAGGTGTTGTGTAGAGAGAGTGTGAGTGATCGACGCTGTTACTGGGAGATTGAGAGGAGAGGAGAACGTGTGTATGTATCAGTGTCATATAAGAGCATCAGCAGGAAGGGAGCGGCTGATTGTTGGTGTGGATATAATGATCAGTCCTGGAGTTTGTACTGCACTTCCTCCAGATACTCATTCAGACACAATAGCATACAGACTGATCTCCCTGTAAAGTCCATCATCAGGAGAATAGGAGTGTTTGTGGATCACAGTGCAGGAACTCTGTCCTTCTACAGCGTCTCTGGAGACACAATGATCCTCATCCACACAGTCCAGACCACATTCACTCAACCGCTCTATCCTGGGATTAGGGTTTATTATAAATCATCAGTGAAACTGTGTTGATGAATCAGAACAGACTGTAGAGATTCTACCCATAATGCTTTGAGCTCATGATGAATCAGTGACAGTGAGTGTTATAGAGTCTCTTCATTACATTAATACTGTCACTGAAATATCATGTCAGAATAAATGTGTGTGTGTGTGTGATCATGATGAGTGTGTGACTGATCAGTGTGTGTGTGTGTGTGTGACAGTCAGATCAGTGTGTGTGTGTGTGTGTGTGTGACAGTCAGACAAATGGGACAAATGAGATTTTAAGTGATTTGTGTACTTAAAGTGTGTATGCCCAGCACATGATCGGTATGATCGGTGTGATCAGACATTTGCTTGACATTTGAGATGTCATGACAGAGTTGTTCAATCAGATCTTGAGAGATTAAATGTCTTTTATCTTCAGTTGATTTCATCAGTTGTAGTTCTTGTGTTTCTCTGTCCTTCAGTGATTCTGCTTGTTAACAGCAGGTGTTCATCATTAATGCTCAATCATCACTTAATGATCTCATTAACTCTGACATTGCTTCAATGGTACTTTAACTCAGTAGTGCGCACACACATGACCACTAAACAATGTTAATTAACCTGGGCATTTTTCTGTGTACTATTACATAAATCTTAACTATTTCATTTACGTATGACTTACAAATATGAATCACATTAAGTTTATTACTTTGTTTATGTTAAAGCTATGTAATACAAATGGATGGAAAATTCAATTACATAAAAGTGATAGACTGAAATATTTTTTGATACTGTAGATCATGTTCTCAGTCATGACCTTATGGTCGAGGCGGGTCAAAAGAGCTGAATGTTGGAGAAGTCTTCCATCATTCACACTTTTGTCGACAGACCAGGTGTGTGATCAGACAATGTTCACTTTACATGAACTGTAGACTTACTGTAATGCTATATTACAGCAGTTTACTTGCATTTGACATCATACAGTAAATATCATGGTGTCCGAGAGAGCTGAATGCGCTGCGACTGAAGAAAACGTGCAAATAGAAAAAACACCAGCAAATTAAGAAAACCTCTTCATCGGTTTGACAACACATGTGGTGCAAATACTCACAACACAACCAAATACAGAAACTCGCTGTAAATACTCATAACACACAATACAATGAGGATGTTAAAATAAACAAAAAACTCACCTTTCAGGTAATCAACAACACCACTGACATGTAAACATTGAACAAGCATGTTCCAGCCAGGTTAAATACTTAACGGTAAAATACACATAATGTAACACACACACATACATTTATACAGTATATGTGTGTGTCTTGTCTTTTTCTTTATATCACATAACATTATACTGTAATTTTTGGACAGTCTCGTCCAGTCTAGAGTAATGTGTAAACGTACTGTTGAAATGTGTGTCATACAGATAAAGTGCCGTCGTGTGTATTTTCAATCACTGTCATCAAAATCGTAGCCATATCTGAAAATACTGTCAGACACTGTTATGTTGACAACATGACTAAACATTTATCTTGTTTGTGAACAATGACACAGCACTCCTAAAAATGAGTGTAAAATAATTAACATGACGATGCTGGTGTGATGTCTTCGCGTGTCTGCATTTAACTAAGAATGAAGCGCACCCCGACCCAGCGCACGATGACGTCATGCAAGTATGCGGAATGAGGATAATTAATTAATTTACTGAATGCACAAAATATGTTTTCCTTCTCACAAACAACGAAGGAAATACTATTTTACAATAATAGAAAAATAACATTAATCACCATTTTACATACACACATTCCTATGGAGCCAAAATTATCTCTCCTTCCCTGTGTATCCCATATCACACTACATGTTCATGCAAACTTGGCTCATGAAGCTTATACTTTCTCAAATACATTATACATTTGATTATACATTTAAATAATATTAAAACAATGAAATTTTAATCTTCATCTAATCATAAATTAATCATCAAAATTGTGGTTAGGTGCAGGCCTAAAATGGCCTTTAAAGAAATTAAGAGTATAGTTTCTGTTACAATACAACTTCCTGTACAGCTGCTCTGAATCAACGAGTTTTGTGGAAGCACATTAAAAAAGACATGAAAAATGTGACTTGAATTAACATCTTTTGAGGAGTGTGAGTGGATGGAGATGTGTGTGTGTTTGCTGTGTCTCTGAGCACATGAGCATGATAGAGTTTGAATTATTCTTCATGAAAATCACACCATTGTTCTGAAAGCTGTGCATTTATTTGAGTCTACAGTTATTAATGTCAGAGATTTGTTTTTACTGAAAACAAAGTACACTACTTAGTGTAAAAATGTGAAAACACATTATAGATCCATAGATGTTTTTGCATACATATACTCAAAGGAAAAAAATACATTTTAAGCTGCTGTTATTTTCAGAAGCACATAATGTAAGAATGTTTTTTTTTATGTTGGATAGTTTGTAGGTTAGTAAGAGCTTACAGTATAATTACAATCAAATTTGCCAAGTCCTGCTTTAGTCATAATCATACCCCACACATTGTAAATCAACTATCACCAGCATGATTTGCAACAGTAATCCCAGTTGTTCTCATAATCTGTGTAGCACCACAGGTAATCTTCCCCATGGTAGCCACACTTGTGATCAGACCTGCAGGTTTGGCCATCCTGAGCTGAGTAGCAGTCATCAGAAGTACAGCATTTGTATTCCTTGTTTTCTTCATCCGTGTAGCACCACTTATGTTTCGAACCATATTTGGCACAGGCGTTGTCGCTGCGGCAATACTTCCCGTTTATAGCTTTACTTCTCCACAGCGGAGGGCTACAGTAGTCCCAGCTGCCAGAGATTTTGTAACACCAGTAGTAGTCCTCACCATATGTGGCACATGGGTGATCATCCTTGCATCTCTCTCCTTTATACGTGACGAGTGAGTACCGGGGTGAGCACTCTATCAGCGTCTGGCCTGAGTAACACCTGTAGGAATTGAGCTTGTCCTGGTACAGGCAGGGAGTGGAGCAGCAGGACTTAAATTCACCTCCTCCTGTGTTGCACTGACAGCTGTATCTAGAGTCAGAGAAGCTCGAGCAGGGCGATCCATCAGCTGCAGTCTTCTGCTTCTCTGGAACCAGCTGGCATTCAACAGCATCTGACACCCCTGATATGTCCCTTTTTCTGATGTCATACCTTTCTAGTGGTTTGACATGTGTTATAACACAAGCACTTCCAACAGAAACCTTCAGATCCTCTACTACATTGTGGAAAGCGCTCGTGCTGTCAAAGGCTAATTTTATTGTCATCTCACTCACCTTGACTTTCTTTTCAGGTGTGCTGTCACTGCTGACGGTCCTTTTTACTGCGAGAAACGTGTTTTGTATGTCTGAGCTCATTTGAACTCCTTGGTTCATTGGTAGATTGATTAATGTCTGAAATTCGGTCTTAACCTTATCTAACTTATTATTGTCACCAAAACAATCATCCTCAAAAATGCTAATTTCTGAGCGCTGACTATAGAAATTTGTTATTTGTCTGTTCAGGTCTGAGACACTCATCAGGTTTATGCTACCTTCCGGCTTGTTTTCCCCTATATAGCCGAAGGAGAAAGACTTTTTGTCATCAAAGTAGTGTTTATAACAGACAGCCGTCCAGATGTGAGAGGGCACCGTCACCCTTTCAGGGTTGTCAGAGATTTCCCTTTGTGGGATGCGTAGATTCGCCGCAGGTACTGTACCTGTGACAATGAACACTGTTGCAAAACCCGTGTCACTACTAAGCGTGTCTCTTAAAAAACTCCTCAAATTTTTCTCCCACTTTCCCCATTGGTTACGGTTGAAACACGCGTCCATAGGTGCTGCGTTGGTCAGTGTAAATGTTGCCGTACGGCCTTCACCGCATTGGAAGCTGTTGGGATTCAGGTGTCCACGATCGTATCCGGTTTCACTGTAGTCATCACTGATGGCTTGAGTTCCTTTATAAGTGTTTTTATAATTTTGATTCTCACGGACCATATATATTGGTAAATCACGTTGGTAAATCTACAGAAAAAAATGTTATGTTAGATGGTTAGTGTGATGTTTTATTATTTGTGAGAAAATACTTGTTTACTGTTCCATCATTAATGAATAACTACACAGAAACAAATGAGCAACGCATTAATAACACTAACAAGAAACTGATTAATGAATTAGTTGATTGTGGTCGTTCACTTTTGGCTAATCAATAACTAGTACAGTACAAGAACGCTCCCTAAAGCACCATCCATCTAATGAATTTTATATAGTATTTGGAATGACAAAACAGAATAGAATGCAGAGCTTAAACTGAGCTCGATGGTACAGTGCAGAGCTTGACATCTTTTGTTAGACAGTGAAGCACATGGTTACCTGTGGCTCTAAATGCCAGACGTTTATCCTTCCACTGTCTGTGAAGCATTGAGGGTCAAATCTGTAGGCGCTGTAGAGAGGAATCTTGTGATTAACCGAGTACAGCGAAGCGTAAACAGGGCCTAAGCTTGCCGTATGCTGACAGATTTTCACGGCATTCTGATCCATTCCCCCCGGTTCCTTGTCTTTGTAGAAAAATTCTTTACACTGAAAGTCATCGTCTACTCTTGCCTGAGCACTGAACGCTCTCAGCACAATACAGATGAGCAGAGCGGGAACAAACATGGTGTGAAGCTGCTCTTGTGTGATAGAGAGACACCAGGACCGCAGCGGCTTTAAATATGCTGTTGGGTGTGACTGAAATGAACAAATGAGAAGAAATGAGGAATAAGATGGGAACTTTGCTTCATCATAGGTTTTTAAAAGAAATCTTTTGTACTTTTTCACTGCAACCTACCTAACTAAAATAAATGAAATGTCCTCCTCCTGTGTTAACATTGAGACTGCATTTTCATGTATTTCTATGATTTGAAGATTTTCATGTAGACACATTATAACTATTTTCCCATGATCCCATGACATGGATTGTACTTCCCCAAACCTAACCCTATGGTTCATGATCTATTGTCTGTGTTGCACAATGGTCCTATAGCATGTGTGATTTGTACATGTATTCATAAGAACATGTTTGTTGCTTTGCATCTTTTTCAACCCATGGTACAAACAATATCCTCACAACTGTATCAGCTGTACATTACAACTGTGATGGTTTTCTTTAGGTGCAGTTCTCCACTCGTGACAGTGAACTTTTGTTGAACTTACCAGTGTTTTTGTGCAACTGAAACTGTTAGGAAATATTTTCCATGGTAGTGAGGCACACCCGTTTCTGTGCTGCTTCACTTCTGCTTCTGTTCTGATCTTGATCGAAAAGGGGAAAACTACATGATCCTGCAGCATTTCGCAATTTTGTGTTTTGCTCCTTTGTTTGGCTTTCACTTTAGGGTTGGTTTGGGCTAGATATTAATATTTTTCCTGGCCTGAAGCTCTTGGTAGGTGTGTGAGGAAGTGCATTTACTCTATGTACTGGGCCATTGAGTGAAGTGTTTCATGGCCGCGGTCCTGGAGTCTCCTCAACACTGCACATTTTAACATTAGACTGCAAGGCTACATCCACATTAATCTGGACACATTTGAAAATGCTTCCTTGTCTCTATGGTTTAACCCTCCATCCACACTGAGACTGTGTTTTTCTAGCGGAAACAGAGCTTTTTGAGATCACTGTCTGAGGCGGGCAGATTTGGAAATGTGTTGAAGAGCTGATGTATTCAAAATCTATCGAGGCATTCGAAAACCATGATGCACGACTATGTGATGCAGTGATGTGATCCGGTGGTGTAACATTATTGCGCCTGTCATCCACTTTCACAGAGTGTTTCTCAGTTGTAAAGTTGTGTCCTAGTGAGGCTGCAAGTCTCAGAGGACGTCCCAATTTGAAGGATCTATGGAAGGCAGCCTTTGTTTTGTGGCCTTCTTTCAACTCTCTCTTTTATTTTTTAGCAGTTAAGTTATTATTGGTTATCCTTATAACATTTCATTTATTTTTATTGAACCTTTATTTTCTAGGAAGGTCCTATTGAGATTAAGAAAAATCTCTTCTTCCAGGGAGTCCTGGCCAGGATGGCTGTGCTAAAATTTCAAATAAACATTACGCACAAAACAGATTCTAAACAGTCAGAGCAAAAAAACAATGATCATTAATCA
The DNA here is from genome assembly GCA_038088235.1 of Zacco platypus. NCBI lineage: Eukaryota > Metazoa > Chordata > Actinopteri > Cypriniformes > Xenocyprididae > Zacco > Zacco platypus. Next base: position 729,746 of record JBBHEA010000026.1, on the reverse strand, counting down.
ACAAATTAATTAAAATAGCAACATTGTTAATTCATTTTACTCTGCAATATATTTTTAAACATATTCAATGAAGGAATGTTTCTAGTGGAATAATAGTTTGAAATGAATTCCACAGCCATAGAGCACAATAAGAGAAAGACAATTTTCTCTGTTCTGTGATCTGTGATCTGTGATCTGGTGCTATAGTTCTTTCTACACAAGACTGTAAAGTAATGTGGAAGCATACCCAGCAATGCCTTTTCAGTATATACTAATATTAGATTTTCTTCTTTGATATAAGGAGGTCCAACCTATAGTTGTACAGCAAACAACGATGAGTACATGAGCAAGCATTTGTTATAAAAGGCAATGCAGCATGATAAACACCATCCAGCCTTTTCAGTACATATATATGTTACCGGTATAAACATACCAGTACTAACAATAAATAAATAAATTTAACACTGTGTGTTCAAAACAAAACAGAAAAAAGGTACAGAAATGACACTGTATAGTGCACAACGGGACAGGAAAGTCACAATTCAAGCATGGATCTAATATCAATTGTCCTTTGTAGCAACAACCTGAATAAAGTTCTCCCACATATCAACATCTTCATGATTTCCATTCAGTTTAGCTAACATTTTCTCGTATGATACATTCTCAATAATAAATTCAGTCCGCATTTTAAATGTAGGTCATTTAAATTGTATTTTTCCAAATCGAACTGCTGTAATCCAGCCTGGTCTCATTGTAAATACGTAACGACACAAAACGTATATTTTTGTACATTTAGAAAGGTGCTGAAACATACAATGGTGACGTATTTATAGCACTAATAGTGTAACGCTCGGGGTTGTGCTAGGAAGCACGGAGACCGAAGACCGATTAATTTCAAGGAATTTATTATAACAAGACAGGATAATCAAGAGGAAGAAACGAGCACGAAACTTCAAAGACGAACAAGGACAGGACTGATACAGAGGGAATTTATACAGAGTGAACAAGAGGATAATGAGGGTTACACAGGTGATAGACATGACTAATTAACGGACACAGGTGGAGACGATGAACTAATAATGACGAGGAATCAAAACAAAGAGCACATGATCAAACTGACAGGACAATAACAAAAGCACATGTGACAGATGACGAGACTGAACTGAAAACACGAAGCATGTGACACAGACAGGACAGGGGAACCGAATAAACAGATGAACACAGACACGAATAAGACAGACAACGGACACGATTATGACAAATAGCACATAAAAATACGTAAAATATTTACGAATCTTTCATTTCACAAGGATATATGTATAATTTCCCTTTTATCATTTTGTGCATAAATGTAAGATCCCTAAACCCCATCCTGAACCTAAATCTACCCATTTTATACAGAATGTTAAAAGAATAAAACCTGATGTACCGGAATGTGCAGGAAAATGACAACTTTAGTAAAAATGAAATATTTAAAAATGATATTTTGAGCCAGTAATCCTACACCTACCCCTAAACCGACCCTTAACATTTTCTTAAAACTAATTACTGTTAGAAATAAGAAAATAACAGATAAACAAGCATAATTACAATAATTTATTTATTGCAAAAATTTCAAAAGTGGTACCAAAAGTAGTTCAAGTGATGAGTTGCAGTCCTTTATGGCGGTAGCATTTTTTTTTAAGGGAGTACAGCACAGAATCGAAGTTATTAATCCATGGAAATATGAATCCATCTTCTCTCTATGAAGGCACTCACTCATTTCAAACGTCAATCCACTGAAACACAGCATGATGAAGCCAGTGAAAACCAATGAGCGTTCGCTATCAGTGCCGTAAACCATGTCGTAACGCTTCTCGCAACTTTCAAATTTGAGTCATAATGAGCGCGAGCTTTGACCGTGACGGTCGCTGCTAAGAATGAAGATGAAGATGGAGATGGATGGATAAAGGGCTGAATTTGGATCTGTTCCTTACAAACATATGGATTCTAAAGATTTGGAGTACAGCGAACAAATAAAATTGATGTCATTTGTGAATTTATTTTGTGCTTTGGTGTATCTTAGGGTTGTATTGTCAGTCGCTGCAGGAGAAAACACCTTTTGTGTCTCACAGCAAACAAACTAAATATTACAAAATGGTTAAACAATTACAGAAATGATTCATTTTTAAGGTTTCAAAGTGTAGTCCTGTTTAACATTATGTAATCCTCCAAAGTCATGAACAAATGTTATTTCATATTAAATAGATGAGTAAACTGAATTTAAAGTCAACCAAAAACATGTATCGAGATGACAATTGATTACAACACATTCAAAACATTAATGCCACGATTTAATATTATGGGAATTCATACAGTTACACTTGAATACATAAATGATTTACATTTTATTGCAGTTAATACGGAAGAATTTTTACGTTTTAGTGCTATAAATAGGTCAAAATTCTACGTTTTAAGTATGTGAAAACGTAAGTAAATGTACGTGTGGAAGGACCACACTTTACGTAAAAATACACACATATTCTCAAGAGATCACGTTGTGTAATCACACCCACAGTAATGAGGGGAAACTCGTTTTTAATCTGTGGAATCTCAGATTGATCACAGCAGAAGAAGACGCATGATGCAGAGAGCAGAGAGGTGCAGGAACGCAGCAAAGTGAGTCAGTGCCAGTTGGAATTTCAGATGGTGACTTAGCTGAATGGTAAACAGAGTACTTTCCTTTGTAGGTGCAGATCGGGACGCGAAGGCTGGTGAACTGGAATCCAGACAGAGGATGGATGGCATAAGACAGAGAACAGGATTTGACTGTCTCAGGTGAGGTCAGTAAGCAGTAGGTAGTCGGTGCGTCTTTGTATCAAGGACGAGACCAGACAATGAAGTGAAGGGGATGACGGTTGATAAAGAGTGTGTTGATGAGGAAGTGCAGATGCAGGCTATCAGCATTCAGGAGATTGTGAATGAGTTGGCGGAGTGTGATGATCTGGTGTTGATGGATAGAATGATGGTGTGGCTGACTCTGTGACAGGTTCATCCACACGAGATGGAAAATGGATCTCATATTGTCAGATGATGATTATTTTTAATTAAGCCCACTTGATCTTTATGTATAATTTTAGGTAAAATACCTTCTAATCTGTAACGAAAATGGTAATTTAACTGGAGTGGTCCAACTCCAAGCTAAACATTGCGGCTGCTGAGAGGCTAATTATGGATTGGACTTGGTAGCGGGTTGAGATGTAACTCTTCCGGAGTTTGAGCTGCTGCCTGAGGTTCCCAGAGATGAGGTTACCAGCTGACCCAGAATCTGTATAACTCACAGGGGTGAATAGGACATGAATTGATGGCATGTTCTCCAGCTCCTCAGCTGCTCAGCAAACGGCAGCCAGATGTTAATCACTTGCACGGTTCAGAATCTGGTTCGGCAAAAGCACTCTTTTTGGCAACTCCTTCTGACTAAATGGATTCTGATCTATATCATTTTGAATAGAATACCTTATTTCTCTACTTAATTGCAGGTGTGACGTGACACGCATCATGTTGCTTTATCTGCCTAGCAAGCAGTTTCCCCGCTTTTTTATATTCTGCTTTCTTACTAAAGATTTTGTGTTTTCAAATTTCATCAAATTTTAATTGACAAAACTGTTTCAATTTTAAATCAGTAAAACCTTGCACCAATTCTTTTTCTAAATCGCTGATTTGTTTTTTCTACACTTCTTTTTATTGGCATAAGCAATACATTTTCCCCTGATAAATGCTTTAAAGTCATCACATACTGTTGCTAATCTCTGAGTTGACCCAATATTTAGTTCAAAAAACATCTTTGTCGTCCTGCAATGAATCTACAAAGACCTTATCCTCCAACATCAAAGTATTTAGTCTCCACCTCCCTCTTTTGTTATAATCTGCCTTCTGGTCTAACTCCACATGTGCCTGATCGACTGTCAGCAACAGAGTCAATTAATGAATTGGATATCAGAGATCACAGATTGATAAGAATGTATATTCCCTTTCTCATGGATTAATCTCTAAATATGTTAATCTATTGTCATCTTTGAGAGTGTGAATAGCAGCCCTATCTCTTGGGCTTGACCTGATGTTCTTTTGACTTCTGTCCAGACTATGCCATCCATAGTCTGATTACAGTCACCTTCAAGTATATCCCGCAAAATTTTCTTTACCTCGTGAAAAAAATCAGGCTCCTCCTTATTTGATGCATATATATTACACAGCACTACTTTTACATCATTGAGCTTTGTTTCGATGCAGAGTAGACAACCTTCCTTGTCTTTATGTTGATTCAGCAAAACAAAATGTATTTTCTTCTTCACTAGAATGGCTACTCCACTCCTCTTACTTGATACAGAATTATGAAAAAACATGTCTGACCCAATTACGCCAATGTTTCAAAGCTTCCTTTTCATCTTTAAAATGTGTTTCCTGTATAAAGGCATAGCTTTTCTAGTCTTACGTTTTTCCTTTTAACAGGTGACCCACAGCCATTTATATTCCAAGTTAACATATTTCCGCATTGTCTATCCATCACACACTAATAAGTTGTAACATTTTGCACCTGTTGTGCTCTGATGCAACTTCCAAAAAGAAAAAAACAGTCAACACATAAACTAGTATTGTATCCACAGTCATATTTGTTTAAATATCTTTTTTTTCCATTCAGTACTGCCCTTCGGAAGCAACAGAAGATACTTGCATGTTTCCCAGAAGACAAATTAAGTACACTTTACCTTGATCTTCAAATTCAAAAAGTTGAGGTATGTATTTTTGGTTTGTATTTTAACATTCTCATCTGTGCATGTAATGCATTATTAAAATTATTTTGTTGTCTCACGTTATTGCATCAGGACCCCTATAGGCAACCCTGAAACCCCAGCTGTGTGCAACAGTTCATAACAATTCAGTTCATGATGGGCTATGAACTCCATGACCCCTCATGAGGGCTTCTTTTCTATCTTGTGTTAGTTTAGGGAGCAGTTCACAGCTTCTGGGGATTTTCAGTTCCTCCTTTGAGCGTCCGCTCAGTTCTTCCTTGTGTTTCGGTGTGTTACCCAAGCGATTCAGTGTCTTTTGAGAACAAAATGTCACTCCAGTGCAGGAAGTGTCAGAGACCCATTGTGTGTTGAGCAAGACATACATTTTCTTACTCGTATTAAAACTGCATTTATCCATGAAGGTTAATAACTTAATTCATGCATATCGATTATGCAGGATCATTACTTATACTGTTCCCTTATTCATATAGAAACAAACAAATAAGCAACAAAATGTTTTTACTCAAACTTCAGTTTATTTAGACAATCGTCGACCCGCCTTCCTTGCCGGAAACAATAGATTAACCTAATACCTTTGCTAATAATTAAAATCAATATCACAAAACCTCTCTTTGATTTCTTTACATCGAGTGAGACTTCGTGTGACTCTAGGCAATACCAGAGAACGGTGTCAGATAAGTGTCCAGCTTTTAACAGATCTCACGAGTAGTGTCTGTATTAAAGCACAGTTTCTTGTTTGACACTTTCTTACTAATGTTTGCATAAAGAAGACATTTTGTACAGATTTATTTTAAAATTTGTGTTCACATCTTCATTATTTTCTGTTTTTATCTTAATAAAGAACAAAATATGGATGGTCATTAAAGCATTGCGAAAACAACAAAGCTGCGTAATAATTTTTGCACGGTACGCATAATTATATTTGAAAATATGTTTGTTCTTATTACTCAAACCAAAATGTGTAAATGATCAGAAGATGCTTTTGTCTTATAATTAATTTTTTTGCAAGAATTTCAAATCCCTTTGCTTTGTCTTCCCCTCTCTCCTTTCCTCTCTCTCTCTCTCTCTGTCTCTCTCTCACTTCCTGTTGCCATCTCATGTCTCTTGCTTCTCTTTCCTCGCTCACTTGTCTCTCTCGTTCTCTTCGGTCCTCCTTCACCTCCATTTCTCTCCATCGTCTCTCCTCCCTCTCAGCAGCTTCCCGCTCTCTCTCCACTTCCCTCTGATCCCTCCGATTATGTCCTCCTGGTCTTTTGACCTTTTCCAGCTCTGGGCTCACTGAGGATGAAGACCTCACAACAACATTTGGCCCAAATGAGACAACAAGGGCAGGTGGAGTGATGGAAGGTCTCATTCATGGTACTGTATCATTTCCAGGATCTGCTATGGCTCTCCATCCTCAGTGCTAACACCAGTCTGTGGACATTTCAGATCCTACAAAAATGCACAAACATAATACCAAAGCAGTCATTTTAATAGCACAATGTCATTTGATTTCTGTATTAGAAGCTACAAAATGATCTTACTTATTAATTTTGTTTGAGGTGTTCACTTTTTTTTTTTTTTTTTTACAAATGCTGCTGCCACTTTGTCTTACAGGTCCTGAATCCACCCCAGAAGCTCTGCAGCAAATGAACAGAAATCAAGAATCAGAAAAGTGCTGTGATAACTCTGATATTACAATAAATAAAATAAACTACAACTTTTTATGTCAAAATGATTAATGACTTTGACCTTTGCCCCTCCCGCCATGGTTGACCACTGTGACCTCCGGTTATTGCTTTGATAATTGCATGGGCATCGGAAAGCACAAAAAATGTGGGTGGGTCCTCCCCCCAAAAATTTTTACTGGGGTAGATGCTCATATATATATATATATAGATAGATAGATAGATAGATAGATAGATAGATGGGTAGATAGATAACAAATTGTGACTGGATGGTAATTTTGTTCTGCGATGAGCTTGGCTACCTTTCATTTCTTATCTCGTCACATTGATGAAGTACAATGAATCACGTAGCCCATTTCACCTAAAAATTGCAAAATTAAACAAGTTTATTAGTTTGCATTCCTAAATATTTCTCTTGGCCGTATATCTTTTCTATTGTAAAACAGCTGAGAAAATGTTGAGTTTATCTCGCACTGTATGACCGAAGCGTCGCACTGGAATTCATGATCATCATCCAGCAGCTTCTGTGAACATAAAGCCAGCCTACTTTGATTTTATTGGTCGTTTCAAACATTTTGACTTTAATGAGCGGTGTTTGACCGCTGACAGCTCAGATGAGAAGGTCGGTAATCTTGGCTTTGTGCAATATATCCGTACAGCACCAAAGTAGAGTTAATACCTCACTGGTGGGTTCGGCTCTGAGTGGAATGGATTTGACTGACGCGCTCTGAAAAGTGAACAGACAACCGCTGAATAGGAGACAGTAAAAGTGAGTGGGTCCAATATCATTGGTCTTAAAAAATGGGTGGGTCTTGTCCCAGCCACATACAATGGTTCCGACGCCTATGGATAATTGAAACAGTGATGTTGACCTATGACCCTTTGTGGGGGGTAAATTGATGAGGGATGATTTTTGAACTTTGACCTGCATAATTGAAGTCCTGAGGGTAATGTCTGAACTCTGATTTCGGGTCACATGTGTGGCGGCATTCGCATTCCCGCCCAGAGGTCTCATCTCTCTCTGTGCAAGTGACAAAAAAATAAGATTCTATTGAAGGAGAAGTCAGATCAAAATAACAAAAGAATAAAATGGTATATTTTATGAATTAGATTACACACATTTGAGTGAAAAAGAGTCTGTTCTTTTAATGAAGATTGTAATAAATGAAATTATAACACATTGAGTGAATAATAACAAACAGTTACTAATTTTACTGAAAGTAAGTTTTATAGTTTTAGATAACAAAAACCAAAAAAACAGGAAAAAGATTTTCTTGTGCAATGATGTCTCAATGAATGGGATTACAAATACTTTTAGTTTATACTGGAATCTAAAAATCTCTCTCTGTAATGGTTTGTGCACTTAGGTAGAAGAAAGCAGGAGAAACAGGTTTCCAAAGAACTCTAAAGTTTAAATAACAACTTAAAGGTAGGCAACACACATCCAAACATAACAGTGACTGAACAAAGAGTGAACACAACAGGGACTACTTCTACAGGAACTAATGAGATAATTAATGAACACCAGGTGAACTAAATGAGTAATCAAACACAGGCAAACTGGGTCAACTGAAGATGAGCGAACAGAAGGTTCAAAACAGACAAACATGTGACTCTCTCACTGACTCTCCAAAGAGCTCCTTCCAGCCGTTCTGAGAAATGCAAGACAGAGGGGAAGGATGAAACCTTCATGCTAACTTTATTTCAAAGCATAAATGCAAAAGTTTTTAAATTACATCTTTTAAAATTAAAAGATTGTTCCAATTAAATCTTTAAAGTTTTGTTTAAATTATATTAATGCTTCAACAACCATTAAACATCAACCAATCAAACAAGAAAGTGCATAAAATAAAACTAAATGATCGATAAAAGGCTTTGATATTTTACAAAATCTTAAATGAATTAAATAAATTAATGGTTTTAACAGCTTTTTTGTTTGTACTGTCCTTAATAGAAACCATATTTTCTAATTCTTAAAAAGAGGTTTCTGATTACTAAATTTACACCGATGAATATGAAACAAATATAAGAAATATAATCACCAGATTAATAATATATGCCTCATTTTCTAGACTTTTTTAATAATTTAAAAAAAAATTACATGTTCATATAACAAATTAAAACTGCATATCAATTTGTCATTAACAAATTTAGAAACCTCCCACCATAACCTCTTTGTATATTGACAATGCCAAAAAATATGAGGTGTGAAATGTATATCACTATTTTTTTGTGAAGATCATGTGAACAAAAGTCGTCAATGTAGAAAATATGTGGAGATTCATGTGTTTTTTTTACACCTACACGTGTTTAAAATTCTCCTAACATTTAATGGAATGTAGTTTTGAACACAAGGCTTTCTTCCACCCACATTTGCATTGTCGACTGTAAGATTGGAAATGTATTTTCGTGCGCCCTGAAATACATTTTTAAATATAAATGTATTTTCTTGGCCCTTGAAATATATTTTTAAATATATTTTAAGTATATGAGGGTCGAAACAAAATATATTTTCAGTTTCAAAAATATATTTCACTGAACTTCACGGTTTACAGATATATTTAAAATATATTTTTTTACCGTATGGGTTGTTACTCACACAATTCCAACTGATAAAAGCACCACGCCACAAGACCAAACCACAGTCCAGCCGATCCACAGTCTGTTGGATGCTGCAAATATGAACGGTTAGTAGTAGACACGATGTAACATGACCCGGCGTGAAACTAGTTCACAGCACGGAGAGATCAATCTAGTTCAGCAATAGAACCATAGACTGTGATCCAGTCGTCCTTGATTCACAGGAACAGAGTAATGTTCGCGGTGACAAAGGTCCGATAACACAGTGTATAGAGGTAGAGCGAAGCAGTCAACACGACAGGAATCCAAACGGCAATTCAAATGGAGATTTAAATGAGACACGAAGCCCACTGTAACGTCACTTGCGTGTTGGCCCGCACCTTAAACGTAAAATACACAAACATAAGTTTAACCCGCAGGCCGCTAATGATCATAGTTATATGCTAAAATCAAAACATCTCTGTAATGCGGCTCACATGGCACATAAACTGTTGCATGCTAAACGCATTATAGAAACAGATGATGGCATCCAACAAAGCTCCTCAGTCCACCCTTTAACAAACACACCCCCCATTTTATTAGAAAATCAGTTCTGATGAATCCATTAAAACAGGAGGGAATGGATTTTTTAGATTTTACTACCTTAAACACTTTTAAAATTAATTGGCTTAAGAATTCCCTGAATAATCCCTCTTCACTTTGGAATATTATCCCTAACTATATTTTCTCTAAAGTTGGTGGCCTGAATTTTCTCTTACTTTGTAACTATAATGTTACAAAGATCCCTGTCAAACTTTCTAACTTCCATAAGCAGATGCTCTTGGTCCTTAATTTACAAACACAACTTTTCTCCGCACAGATATTACTTATGGAACAACAAGGATATTCTCTTCAAGAATAAATCACTTTTCTTTGACAACTGGTTCAAAAATGGCCTTTTTTTTTAGTTGGACAGCTTTTTAATTCACAGGGCAGTCTATTTAGATTCTTACTATTTAGATTATTTACAGAAATATAAAATTCCTATAACTGCTAATGAATATGCCATTGTTTCCAATGCTATTCCTTCTGGAGTGTCTTTTCTGTTGCAGTGTCCATGGCCACGGCGGCCAGAGGGACGGGGGGGGGGGCCCAGTGTCCATGGCCACGGCGGCCAGAGGGATGGGGGGGGGGGCCAGTGTCCATGGCCACGGCGGCCAGAGGGAGAGAGGAGAAGGAGGCCACGTCTCCTAGCGTCTCCTCCATGGCCGCCTGACCTCCTAGCCCCAGCCGTGACTCTGCCCTGGACTCCACCATGGCCGCCAGAACTTCCTAATCCGCCATGGCACCCCGTGGTCCAGGAGACACCCTGGAGGCCACCCGAACTGCCTACTCTTGCTCACGGCCTCCAGGGTGCCCATCCCCCTTCCCATATCTTTTCCTCTATACGGCGCGAGGTCGCGCCTTCCGGGAGGGGGGAGTACTGTCACAATTATGTCTGTCTGTTTCTGTCCCCCAGTCCTGTCTTTAGTCTCATGTTCCTTGTTTTGAGTTCTAGTCCTGTCATTTGTAACATGAGGTCTCTGTTTTGGTCCTGTCAGTTGTCACATGGTCTTTGTTTTGATTTCCGTCGGTCATTGTCTCGTTATCTTTGATTTAGCTGTGTCTTGTCAGCCATGATGTCTTTCACCTGTGCCCCGCTTGTTATCCTCCTGTGTTTCTGTGTATATATTCCCTCTGTGTCAGTCCCGTCCTTGTCCGGTGTTAACGTTTTCGTGTGGATATTCCTGCCTGTAACCTGTGTTTATAATTAAACTACTTTATTATTCAATCATCCTGTTCCGTGCGATCCTTCCTACACCACAGCGTGACACACTGAAGAAAGCATTGAGCCGAAACATGTGTTTTATTGTATTGGTGACAAATGTAAAAGAAAATAAAAAATACTTAATTTTGTGATGTGGATCATCGTCTTATACATAACCTTATAACACAGAAATTTAATGTAGTCATGATCGTGTGTGATTAGATAAAATTTTCTCATTACAAGTTACAATAGTTTTGTGTTGAGAAACATGTGAGACAAATGAGTGTGTAAAAAATACGTAATAAAAGAGTGATTTGAGGAAAAATGACTAGGGGTATTACAGGTGTGGTGAGACTGAATTAGTTCCTTTCAATTATTTGATTAAAAATACAAAAAGGAAAAAATATATTCATATTCTGAAATAATTAAATTTAAAACAGCTGTTTTCTTTGTGAATATATAGTAAAGTGTAATTTATTCCAGTGATCAAAGCTGAATTTGATTTGATGCTCAAGAAACATTTATGATTATCAATTTTGAAAACAGTTGTGTAATTTTTGTTTCAGGACTTTTATGCACAGAAAGTTAAATTTGAAATAGAATCATTTGAAACATTGTAAATGTCTTTACTGTCAATTTTGATCAATTTAATGCGTCCTTAGTATTAATTAAGTATTAATTTCTTCAGTTTCTTTAAAAAAAAAAATGTTACTGAGCCCAAACTTCTGAAACTTATATATAAGCGTATAATGTTAATGTATAATGTTATTTAAAATAAATGCTGTTCTTTTGAATTTTCTATTCATCAAAGAATCCTGAATAAATTGTACACGACTGTTTTCAACACTGATAATAATCATAAATGTTTCTTGAGCAGCAAATCATCATATCAGAATGATTTGTGAAGGATCATGTGACACTGAAGACTGGAGTAATGATGCTGAAAATTCAGCTTTGATCACTGGAATAAATTACATTTTAATTGTTATTGTAAATTGTAATAATATTTCACTATTACTTTTTTAAGTTAATAAAAGCAGCTTTGGTGACCAGAAGAGACTTTTAAAAACAGTAAATATTTTACCAATACCAAACTTTTGAACTGCAATGTAGGTTTAAAACATTTCAATTGGTAGAATTGAAATACAACTCCAACTCCTCCTCCTCCTCCTCATAATATTAATAATTACATTTTTAGAAAACACAGATGGACAAGAAGTCCACCACCAGGATGAGACCAAACACCAAAAAAAATGACCAGACAGAACACATTGTTTAGGAACAACAAATGTGTAATGAAAATAATGATAACTCTGGAATAAATACAAATGTTTTGGATTTGAAGTCAGAAAGCAAGGAAAGTGACTTGATCTCAGTGTCCACACATTCTGAAAATGAAGATGAAAAGGAATGTAAACAAGAACAAGAACATAACGGGAACAAGGAAGAGTCGAGGGCCACAACACCTGGTCAAAAACAATTCGCTATAGAAATAAAATTGGAGAGCTGGTAAAAAATAAAGCCATTGCATGGTTCAAACCAACTCCAGAGACCATGGACCGATGTCTTTTACAAAGTTTACCAAGTCCTTGTTGTGTGCTCTGCTTCAAGAACCAACATGTAAAATCCAAAAACAGTGGGAAACGAGCCCTGCCGTTCTTCAGAACGTGTGCCACCTGCACCTGTGAAGAGCGTCACCTCACGCGCTCCCGGTCAGCCCGAGAGAGAGGTCTACTGTGCTCCTGTGTTGCCAGGAACGGGAAAAACATGCCACCACTTCCTGTGAGTGAGCTAATATCACATCAGCACTCAATTCCTACCTTGACATATTGGCTAATGGAAACATTAAGGGCCCTCGGTCAAATAACATCATGCCAGGAACATCAAGTGGAGACTGAATGTCAAGTGTCCTCCTGGCATTTAATAGAGAGCATCCTGATGTATCTACAAAGAGCACACGGGATTGTTTCAAACACAGAAAACAGTGGTGATCGTCAATTCAGTCTTGTATCTTTGCTCTTCACACATTATAAAGGCAGTGTGCCGGGGATTCTCCAGAAAGATGAACAACAAGGCTTTAAAAGAGTACGCCACCTACTGCTTCGCCTGTTGAACAGCACACATCTAGAGGAGGCAACGGCTGTATTTGAAGACGTGTGTGTGCTGTTAACATCGTCAGAGGAATCAGATGTGGTGAACGCAGCCAAAGCTTCCCTGGACCTAAAAATAATGAAGACCTCCATAAACATGAACGAGTCAGAAACAATGCCGGAGGCCACAGAAACAACACAAACTGCAACCTCTGTGTGTGGCAAATCGCCATTCACAGCAATGTTTAGTGCAGCTTTGGAAAGGGCCAAGAGCCTAAAACTCAGTAGCAGCACAAGGAAAAAAATACCCTTTTTTGTCTAGAACTTATCGACATCCTTATCAACAGCTACATGAGCATTTTCCCCCTCTGGAGAGGAGTGCTTCTTGGAGATCTTAGCCGGTTTTCTGAAATCAGCACAGCTATAGTCAGCCAACAATCTAAAACCAGGGAAACTAACTGCCATGTGGAGGATTGCATCCTTCAAACTAAACAGTTCCTACGTCCAGCTGACTTCATCCACAAAATGTATGGATCCCTAAAGGCAGATACAGAGAACACATAATTAACAACAATCTGTTACTGCTTTGTAGGGATCCACAACCGAAAGAAAACTTCTTTAGCCAGAAAGAAGATTGGGCCGAAAAAATTCCTGACACACCAATGGACCTGTCAACTACATCTAAACATGAGCCAAAATACAATAGTGAGCCCAATAAAACAGAGCGAACATCTGAGGACATCACTGATGAGGTACTAATTTGTAAAATATTTTAAATGCATGTATCATATTTCTTACAATAAAAAAATATTTGCAGATTGAATACCTTTGGTCCAAAAAAGACTGAATTGGTGGTTGCTGTTGTGTCATCGGCAGAAAAGAAGAGCAGGTGCACCGTCCGTCACTCAGAGTTCAAAACTCTGCAACCGCACAAGTGGCTTGTGGGAGAGGCAAGAATATTCATGAGCTATTATTTAAAATCAGCATGACTTAAATTGCCAAAGTACACCATAAATATTGTACACATCTGAAAAGCTGAGTTTCCTTTCTGTCTAATATGCATGTTTCACACATTTACTCTTTTCATCAAGGTAATTGAATGCTACTTCCAAACCTTGCTCAACAAAATGGGAAAGGACAGGCATTTTCCTCAAACACTTGACTGCTCTAGTGATCATGACTAGAGACAGAAATGCAGTATGCTGACAGAGTCTGCGGAAGCACAACACCATGTTTTAAAAGATTTACTAATGTGAAAATATCAAACATTTCAGGTGGACTTTAACAAGTATCAAGCAATGATCAGTTCCCTATCAGTCAGTCACGTTCGACGTTACGTCGGACTGACGTCATGGGATCTCGCTTGAGAGCCCAATCATCTCCACGTAGTAAAAAACAAGCCAATGAGAATTGGCCAGTGAGATTTACATGCCGGGCCCCTCCCCCGGCATCCGGGTATAAATAGAGCCGGCATTACTCACTTCATTCATACTTTTGCTTCGGAGCCGATCGGTCCAACTGATCTCCCTCTCATCTCTACAAAGAAACTGAGACTTGAGCAACAAAAGCAATTTTAATTGCTAGGGATTTCTCCCTCAATAGCAATTCTAATTGCTAAAGATTCAAATTTCTGAGCTCTTGTTCTCTCCTCGTTGGTGGTGACAGCACAGCAGCGGTGGTTTGCGGAGGCGCTGGTGTGGAACGAGATCGGCGCACATTCTATCCCTCTGTGTTCCAGCGGGCAGAGGAATTCTAAAAGAGCAGCAAGGGAGAAAAAACGTCTTTTTCAAGATGTCTTTTCGCCCGTGTGTTTCTGGATGTGGTCGTTTCCTGACTTCATCTGACGGCCACGAGTGCTGTATGATGTGTCTGGGCAGACAGCACGCTGAAGCAGCGCTCGTGGATGGTTCATGCTCTCACTGCGAGAGCATGACCATGTTGGCATTGCGATCGCGGCTCTCCTTCTTCAATGCGGAAGGCGGAGCCCCCTCTGCTGCTACCCAATCCCCCGTGACTTTCCAAGGGAGAGCTGCGGGGATGGTTAGCACTTTGGGAGGTCTGAGGGTTACAGTGGGAGCTTCTTCGTCGGGTCAGCCCCCACGAACCTCCCACTCCTCCACAATGCCATGTGCCGTCGAGTTGCCGAGTGCTGGTGCGGGTCCTTCTCGTGAGGTTCCCCGCATCTCATTCGGCGCTCCAGATGAGGATCGGATGTCGATCGCTGCATCGGAGAGTGGGCTGTTATCTTCTGCAGATGAAGATGAAGCCGAACTTCCGCCCTCCGGGGTGCTTGCACAGGCTGAGTCAGATGCGGAGCTGACAGCTATGCTGGCTCGGGCCGCCGCGGGCATCGGGCTCGAGTGGAACCCTCCACCGTGTCCCGAGCACTCGCGGCTTGACGATTGGTTTCTGGGCGCGGGGCGCGGTTCACAGCCGCGTCCCGCACCAGTGCCATTTTTTTCTGAGCTGCATGAGGAGGTGCAGAAGACGTGGAAGGCACCCCACACTGCCAGAAGCAGATCTTCTACCTCCTCCACTCTCACTACCCTCGATGGTGGGTATGCGGCTCCTGTCCCTCCTAGGACTGGCCCTCAGCCTGCTCGTCGTCGAGGGCGCCCCCCTGTGGCTGCACAGGCTTCGGGTTGATCGGAGAAATCCCGTCCCCCGCAAGCTTCCCACAGGAAGGCGGCACAACCCGCTCAGGCTGCTAAAACTGTGAAAAGAAAGCAGAAGAAGCGGTCCTGAGACGGGTGGCCTAAAGATGGTGGGAGTTGCTCTGCCCCAGGAGACGGTGAAGGCACCGCTCATTCCCCCCGGAGTGGGCCGGGGGGTAAATCCTTCGTTCCGTTTTCTTTTCGTTTCCCACCTCATCAATAAAAGAGCAATTTCCACTATCTCTGAGTCAAAAAGGGTCTGTGTTGACAGTATGCGACGCACCGCCTCCTCACTCTCAACCACTCCCGCGTTCGCCACAAGCAGGTCTCGGGCATGTCAGGGACGCACTGCCTCCCCATGCCCCCCTGCCTCGTCCCTCACGGGACACACGGAGCCAAGTGGGTTCACATCACTCACTGCCTCTACTTCGGGATGCTCTGCTTCCCGGTTTGGGCCCCAGTGCTCCATGCTGCCCCCCCAAGGGTACTTCTGGTGTTCGGATGATACCACTCGTACGGTGTCTGGGGGCCTGGCTAGGCCTTCCCAGCCCGTCCCGTTGGCTCATTCGAACAGTCAAACTCAGATTCAGTTTGCCAGGCGTCCTCCCAGATTCAGTGGCGTCCTGTCCACTTCAGTGGTGGGCAGAGATGCCACTGTCTTGCAGGAGGAGATTGCGGTCCTGTTGGCGAAGGATGCAATAGAGCCGGTCCCACGAGCCGAGATGAAGTCAGGGTTTTACAGCCCGTACTTCATAGTACCCAAGAAAGGCGGAGGGTTACGGCCAATCTTGGACTTACGTGTCTTGAATCGGGCCCTGCACAAGCTCCCGTTCAAGATGCTCACCGTGAAGCGCATGCTCACATGCTTTCACGCACAAGATTGGTTTGCAGCAATCGACCTGAAGGACGCGTACTTCCATGTCTCGATCCTCCCTCGACACAGACCGTTTCTACGCTTTGCGTTAGAGGGTCGGGCATACCAGTACAAGGTCCTACCCTTCGGGCTGTCCCTGTCCCCCCGTGTCTTTACCAAAGTCGCCGAGGGGGCCCTTGCCCCACTCAGGGAAGTGGGCGTTCGCATCCTCAACTACCTTGACGTCTGGCTCATTCTGGCCCAGTCCCGAGAACAGTTGTGCGAACACAGGGACTTGGTGCTCACGCACCTCAGCCGGTTGGGGCTTCGGGTCAACTGGGAAAAGAGCAAACTCTGTCCAGCACAGGGGATCTCTTTTCTCGGTGTGGAGCTGGACTTGGTCAACATGACGGCACGTCTCACCAACGAGCGTGCACAGTCGGTGCTGAGCTGCCTGAATTCGTTCTCGCAGAAAACAGTGGTCCCACTGAAACATTTTCAGAGGCTCCTGGGGCATATGGCATCTGCAGCTGCGGTCACGCCGCTCGGATTACTCCATATGAGACCACTTCAGCACTGGCTACACAGCCAAGTCCCGAGGTGGGCATGGCACCATGGCACGCTCCGTGTGGTCATCACGCCGAGCTGTCGCCAAACATTCAGCCCGTGGTCGGACCTTGCTTTTCTAAGGGGCGTGGTGGCCCTAGGACAAGTGTCCAGGCATGTTGTTGTCACAACAGATGCCTCCACCACCGGCTGGGGTGCTGTGTGCAATGGGCATGCTGCGTCGGGCTCCTGGACAGGACCCCATCAGTGCTGGCATATCAATTGCCTCGAGTTGCTAGCAGTACTGCTGGCTCTGCGCCGGTTTCGACCGTTGCTGCAGGGCAAGCATGTACTGGTCCGGACGGACAACACATCGGCAGTAGCGTACATCAACCATCAGGGTGGTCTACGCTCACGCCGCATGTCGCAACTCTCCCGCCACCTTCTCCTCTGGAGTCAGCGGCGACTCAGGTCGCTGCGAGCCATGTATATCCTGGGCGAGCTCAATCGTGCGGCCGACGCGCTCTCACGACAGCTCACGCTCCCGGGGGAATGGAGACTCCACCCCCAGGTGGTCCAGCTGATCTGGAGCAGATTCAGGGACGCACAGGTAGACCTGTTTGCCTCTCAGGAATCTGCTCACTGCCAGTGGTTTTATTCCCTGACCGAGGGGACCCTCGGCACAGATGCACTGGCTGTGGATTCATACAGCTGTGGTGAATTTGTTATGCAGGTATTTTTCTCAAATGGTAAGTAAAACCTTTTGAGACACTAAATACAAATCATTCTAACATTTCACTACAATTATTCTTCAAAGATGACAAGGGAGATCATCACTAGATTCCCTGAAGTTCCCTCCCACTTGAACATCAATTCCTCTATAATCAATATGGAGGAACTGTGTAAGACGGCGGCTGAGGAAATCCTAACAGGCTCAGGTGATTGCCATGAATGGGAACAAAATAAAACTGTTATTGTCTTCTGTAACCCTGTTACTATTTGGATATACACTTTTTAGAGTTCAGAAAGGCTGACTGCTGAGGTTTATGTGGTTTGACACAACCCACTGGAGGTGGTCCAACAACTGACTGGGTAAGTACTTTCAACTTAAAAAATAATAATAATAATTATATATATAATTATTATTATTGTTGTTGTTGTGTTTTTGTAGATTGAATGCCATGCATGCAAACACTGGTTTCATGTGAAATGCCTTAACATGAAACCTCCTGACTTTGAGAAGGCAAAACATACTAACTGGGCTTGCAATTTTTGTAAATAGTTGATTTTGTTACAACATTTTTTGCTTTTCCTTTTCCTTTCTTTAATAATACCTGATTGGTTACTTTCTTTTCAACTTGTAACAACTAAAAAAGATTGAAAGTGTTTGTGTTTTATGTGTCTGAATCTTTTATCCATATCCGTGACATCTGCGCTGCTTCTGCTCTGCTGCTGCACTGCTTCTCCTCTGCTGCTGCCGCTCTGTTTCTGCTCTGCTGCTGCGCTGCTTCTGCTCTGCTGCGCTGCTTCTGCTCTGCTGCGCTGCTTCTGCTCTGTGTGAATGCTCTAATCTGTTAACATGGGCGCCGAAAAAATCTAATAATAACTTATATATTAAACAACTTATTAATAATCTAGTGATTTCTGAGTCGGTGTCAACTGCGAAGTTGCCGAAAATGACTCATCTCCGCAGTAGGCAGGCGTCTTGGAGAGAAATGCACCTTTCATATACGTAAGTACGGATAACATAATCAGGGAGTATCTTTTTTCGATTGGAATTGATTCGTTTAAAATGAGGAAATTTGGAGCTTTCTATAAATACATTTATCATGTTTGTGGGGCAAGTACACTCACCTAAAGGATTATTAGGAACACCTGTTCAATTTCTCATTAATGCAATTATCTAATCAACCAATCACATGGCAGTTGCTTCAATGCATTTAGGGGTGTGGTCCTGGTCAAGACAATCTCCTGAACTCCAAACTGAATGTCAGAATGGGAAAGAAAGGTGATTTAAGCAATTTTGAGCGTGGCATTGTTGTTGGTGCCAGACAGGCCGGTCTGAGTATTTCACAATCTGCTCAGTTACTGGGATTTTCATGCACAACCATTTCTAGGGTTTACAAAGAATGGTGTGAAAAGGGAAAAACATCCAGTATGCGGCAATCCTGTGGGCGAAAATGCCTTGTTGATGGTAGAGGTCAGAGGAGAATGGGCCGACTGATTCAAGCTGATAGAAGAGCAACTTTGACTGAAATAACCACTCGTTACAACCGAGGTCTGCAGCAAAGCATTTGTGAAGCCACAACACGCACAACTTTGAGGCGGATGGGCTACAACAGCAGAAGACCCCATTGGGTACCACTCATCTCCACTACAAATAACAAAAAGAGGCTACAATTTGCACGAGCTCACGAAAATTGGACAGTTGAAGACTGGAAAAATGTTGCCTGGTCTGATGAGTCTCAATTTCTGTTGAGACATTCAGATGGTAGAGTCAGAATTTGGCGTAAACAGAATGAGAACATGGATCCATCATGCCTTGTTACCACTGTGCAGGCTGGTGGTGGTGGTGTAATGGTGTGGGGGTGTTTTCTTGGCACACTTTAGGCCCCTTAGTGCCAATTGGGCGTCGTTTAAATGTCACGGCCTACCTGAGCATTGTTTCTGACCATGTCCATCCCTTCATGACCACCATGTACCCATCCTCTGATGGCTACTTCCAGCAGGATAATGCACAATGTCACAAAGCTGGAATCATTTCAAATTGGTTTCTTGAACATGACAATGAGTTCACTGTACTAAAATGGCCCCCACAGTCACCAGATCTCAACCCAATAGAGCATCTTTGGGATGTGGTGAAACGGGAGCTTCGTGCCCTGGATATGCATCCCACAAATCTCTTTCTAAAGAATGCTTTCAGCACCTTGTTGAATCAATGCCACGTAGAATTAAGGCAGTTCTGAAGGCGAAAGGGGGTCAAACACAGTATTAGTATGGTGTTCCTAATAATCCTTTAGGTGAGTGTATATGGGGACATTCTAAAACACTGTAAAACGTCAATGTATTAAGACTGTGATATTAACAGACCAAACTTAGTAAACATCATAAAGTATACTAGCAAAGCAGATGAGCCCAGAATATGAACACAATGCTTTTAACATGTAATTAAGTATTTTTTCTTCCATAGAAAACTGTTATAAAATGCTCAGTGTCGCTAAACATATTTAAACGTAAATGTGTTGCGTTCAAATTCTGTTTTTCTGTACATAGTATGCTTTATTAGTGTTACTCAGGGGAAGCAACAAAACAAGGGACGCACGCAAACCAAAGCTTAAGACTCAAAAAAAAACATTTATTAATTAACTGCTTTTTCTGCGCATGCGTCACGTGAACAGAGTTGTTTAAGCCAGAGCTCCGTCCGGCTGGATCAAAATTTTCTGTTTTTGCCTCTTAAAATCAAACTTATAACCTACCACTCTTTCTTTTTCGGTGTGGGAACACTTCCCCAACATTATTTTATATAAAAAACATTCGATATCTTGATATCGCTAGTTTTATCCGACTTTCCGAACATCCGCTACTAACTTTAGCCCGTTAGCATTAGCGGCGTGGCACGCTAGCGTTTGTACTCTTCTCTCTCACTATATTATTGTTCGTCTAATCTCATGGCGAGTGTATCGGATGTTTCTCTACCTTTGTGTGCAGGTGAGGACACGTTTGAGCTGCATGCGGTGCAGTCGGAACTGGAGGCAGTGGAGCGGCAGATCCGGATCCTTCTTGAGAAGCAGGCCGAGCTACGCGAGCGGCAGACAGCGTTGGAAACTTCTCGTGCTGACGCTCGCCATCCCTCGGTAAGTTTGCAGCGCGATATTAACACTCCTGCTTCCTCTACGCCGTGTGTTTCTCTGCACAGGGCCCGAGCACCCAGAACGCGTTCATCCCAGCCCTTGTTCACTCCGGCGCCATCACACCAGGGACCTTGGGTGCTTCAGCAGCGGAAGACGCGAGCCAGGCCTCGGACCAGGACCTCTCCTCCGCCGCCGCCCCCGGTCTTCGAGGTCTCGACGCGGAATCGCTTCTCCCCTCTCCGCGAGGCGGAACGCGACGCCGTGGTCATCGGAGACTCCATCGTCCGCCACGTCCACGCTACCACAGCCAAAGGTAAGGTTCGCAGTCACTGTTTTCCTGGTGCTCGTGTTCTCGATGTCGCTGCACAGGTTCCCGCGATCCTCGACGGTGCTGAGACCATCGGAGCTGTAGTGCTGCACGCGGGGGTGAACGACACCAGGCTGCGGCAGACGGAGGTGCTGAAGCAGGACTTCAGGAGCCTGATCGAGACGGTACGAGCCACATCGCCCGCGACGAGGATCATCGTGTCCGGACCGCTTCCGACATATCGACGAGGACGTGAAAGGTTCAGTAGATTATTTGCTTTAAATGAATGGTTGATGTCTTGGTGTAATGAACAGAAGCTGCTCTTTATAAATAATTGGAATCTTTTCTGGGAGCGTCCTAGGCTCTTCCGTGCTGATGGCCTGCACCCCAGCAGAACCGGAGCTGATCTTCTGTCCGAGAACATCTCCAAGACGCTTCGCACCGTATGACTAGTAAGTCAAACCTCAAATCACAGTATGTGTTCTGCCCACTTAACTGATAGAAATGTGAGTGTAATGCAGTCTATAGAAACTGTGTCTATTCCCCGAATAGTGAGGTTTAGCAATAACAATAAAAATAAAGGATCTAGAAAAAACCTGATCGTGATCAAACCAGAATATTACAAAATTACTGAACAAAAACAATTTCTAAACCTAGGGCTACTAAACATTAGATCGTTGACACCTAAGGCAGTTATCATAAATGAAATAATCACAGATAATAGTCTTGATATAATTTGCCTTACTGAAACATGGCTTAAACCAAATGATTATTTCGGTCTAAATGAGTCTTGTCCACCTGGCTACTGTTATAAAAATAAATGCCGCCTGATTGGCCATGGCGGTGGTGTAGCAACAATCGATAGTGATATTCTGAATGTTACTCAGAAAACAAACTACAGGTTTAATTCATTTGAAATTCTTGTACTTAATGTTACACTCTCAGATATAAGTAAAAAGTCGCTACTATCTCTTGCTATAGCTACTGTTTATAGACCTCCAGGGCCTTACGTTGATTTCCTAAAAGAGTTTGCAGACTTTCTCTCAGACCTACTGGTCAGCGTCGATAAAGCTCTGATTGTTGGAGATTTTAACATTCATGTAGACAATACAAACGATGCGTTAGGGGCTGCGTTTACAAATTTACTAAACTCCTTTGGAGTCAAACAAAACGTCACTGGACCCACCCACCGTCTTAATCATACTCTAGATTTAATTATATCACATGGAATAAATCCTACTGATATAGAAATTCTACCGCAAAGTGATGATGTCTCTGATCACTATCTTTTAACTTGCATACTGCATACTGATGATATTTGTCAGATTGCGCCGCGATATCGACTAGGCAGAACAATTCTCCCGACAATTATAGATAAATTCACAAATAACCTGCCTGATCTGTCTCAGCTGCTCATCGTACCCGAACACGCAAATGACCTCGAGAAAATGACTAGCAGCATGTGCACCATTTTCACTAGTACATTAGATACTGTTGCACCGATGAGATTTAAAAAGGTTAGAGATAAAAATACTGTACCATGGTACAACAGTATTACTCACGCAATGAAGAGAGAAACTCGTAATCTAGAACGCAAATGGAGACAAAGCCGTTTAGAAGTTTTTAGAATCGCGTGGAAAGACAGTTCGTCCCGCTATAGAAAGACTCTAAAAGCAGCCAGAGCCGAGCATCTCCGCAAACTTATAGAAAATAACCAAAACAAGCCACAGTTCTTGTTTAGTACAGTAGCTAGACTAACAAATAAACAGACATCACCTGAACAAAACATTTCATTACAGTTCAGCAGTGATGACTTCATGAATTTCTTTACTGAGAAAATCGAAAGTATCAGAAATATAATTGTAAATGTACAACCTTTAACAGAGTTTTATGATTCAGCCTCAATTATCGCCCCTCAAGAACAGTTTCATTGCTTTACAACTATAGGACAGGAAGAGCTAAATAAACTTACTACTGCGTCTAAACCAACAACATGTTTATTAGATCCAATACCCACTAAACTACTGAAAGAACTGTTACCTGTAGCAGAAGAACCTCTTCTCAATATTATCAACTCATCCTTATCCCTAGGACACGTCCCACGACCGTTCAAGCTAGCAGTTATTAAGCCTCTCATTAAGAAACCACAATTAGATCCAAATGTATTGGCAAATTACAGACCCATTTCAAATCTTCCATTTATGTCTAAAATACTAGAAAAAGTGGTTTCGGCCCAACTGTGCTCCTTCTTGCAAAAAAACGCTATCTACAAAAAATTTCAGTCAGGATTCAGGTCTCATCATAGCACAGAAACTGCACTCGTTAAAATTACAAACGACTTACTTCAAGCTTCTGATCAAGGCTGTGTCTCAATACTAGTGTTACTTGATCTCAGTGCTGCATTCGACACTATAGATCATAAAATACTCCTAGACCGACTACAAAATTACACTGGTATTCAGGGACAGGCATTACGGTGGTTTAGGTCTTACCTATCAGACCGACACAATTTTGTCTATTTAAACGGGGAAAAATCTAAGATAACAATAGTAAACTATGGAGTGCCGCAAGGATCTGTGTTAGGCCCTCTACTATTTTCAATATACATGCTGCCACTCGGCAATATTATAAGAAAACATGGAATTAGTTTCCACTGCTATGCCGATGATACTCAGTTATATATTTCATCACGACCTGATGAAATCTCTAAATTATCCAAACTGACAGAGTGTGTTAAAGATGTAAAACATTGGATGACCAGTAATTTTCTTCTATTAAATTCTGATAAGACTGAAGTATTACTTATTAGACCAAAGACCTGTACACAGAATCTCTCAGACTACAGTCTGCATTTAGAAGGATGTGCTGTTACTCCATCCTCGACAGTTAAAGATCTGGGCGTTATATTAGACAGCAACTTGTCCTTTGAAAATCATATTTCATATGTTACAAAAACAGCCTTCTTTCACCTAAGAAACATTTCCAAGATATGGAATATGTTATCTATTTCTGATGCAGAAAAGTTAGTTCATGCTTTCATGACGTCTCGACTAGATTACTGTAATGCATTATTAGCTGGTTGTCCTGCTTCCTCTATAAACAAACAACAATTAGTACAAAATGCAGCTGCTAGAGTTCTTACCAGGTCAAGAAAATATGATCATAAAACACCAATTTTATCATCTCTACACTTGATACCCATTAAGTTCCGTATCGATTATAAAGTATTGCTAATGACCTATAAGGCTCTAAATGGTTTAGCTCCCGTGTACTTAACCGATCTTCTATTGGCCTACAATCCATCACGTTCTTTAAGATCACAAAACTTTGGACTTCTGGTTGTACCTAGGATAGCTAAGTCCACTAAAGGAGGGAGAGCGTTTTCACATTTGTCTCCGAAACTCTGGAATAGCCTTCCTCATAATGTTAGAGGCTCAGACTCACTCACCCAGTTTAAATCTAGATTAAAGACACATCTCTTTAGCCAAGCATTCACATAAATGCATCTCACATCAGATCAATTGCTCATTATGACTATCTTTGCTTAAAGTTATGAACAGCAGCTACGCTAATTATTCTCCTTTTGCTTTTCTGTTTGACCTCGGGACACCCGCTACGAGGTGACTAGAGAGCACATCAGCTTCAGTCTGGATCCAGCCTCTTCAGAAGACCTCAGATGATCATCACCTGTGAAGAGACGGTTCCAGTTCCTGCGAGGACTTCAGAAGACGCAATCATCTGGATCACCATATGCACATTGCCCAATTCTATATCCTAATTGTTTATGTAATTTATTTTCCGGGAGCTCTTTGCTTCCAACTTCGGTTAAACTGCTAAATCTGATTGTAAATTAATTAACTAAATTATGTTATTTGCTAACTGCATTCTTTAAATTGTAATGTTGACATCCGTTCTCTGTAAAGCTGCTTTGAAACAATATGTATCGTGAAAAGCGCTATACAAATAAATTTGAATTGAATTGAATTGAAATTGCAGAAAAGAAATATAAACAATAAAGAAGAAACAAATAAACCTAACAATAACAATGTCTCTGAAATAATCAGTAATGTCAGTATGTAGTGAAGGGTGCATGACTGAAAGTGTAATGTGCTGTTGAGGTGTAAAATGTGAAAATAAACCAGAATCCAAAACAAATATCAAAGTCCAAGAGATCCAGAGAAAGAGAGAGCTTTCGATCATTTGAAGGCCTCTTTTAAAGGACAGTCTAATTGGAAACAGGTGTCGCCAATACGCCGCAGACGACCTGCATCTCCAAGGATGGACAGCAGAGGTCGTCACAATTAGTATGTTTACTAAGTTTGTTTTGCTCATGACAATATTTTGTTAAATTAAGCCACGTTAAGCTTTTAGGTTCCCATGAAGAGAGACGACAAAAGCACAACGTTTTGTTGTTATTGTGAGTAACGTTATAAAGAAATGGTATACATTTACAGTTTTGTTTTTACAGTTTTATGACAAATTACTCTTACCTGTATGACTTAAAATTACAGAGTATTTTAAGTGATCGCACGGGCACCATTGTGATGCAGTAAAGCGTGCTAATTTAGCAGGTGCCTGATAATTTGACAATGTGTGAATCCTCGTGTTCTGCTGTTTGCACAAGTAAAAATAAATAAATGAATACTTAACAATAAATAAAATAATCTTAAAAAATTGTTTGTATGTGTCACAGACACCTGTTCATTCTTATTTAATACTAATTTAACATTCAAATCAGTTAATGGTTGGTAAAGGAGCATCAGCTGCTAGTCATGAAAATGAACCGAAATTAATATCCGCAGTCCAATTTTACCAAAATATTATCTGTTTGCTTGCCTTTTGGAAGACATTGCACCATTTCATGCTTTTCATCTTCAAAAAAATATTTCTTCCTCTCCATATTGCATGAGAACTGTGACTTGCTTAACAATGTGGCGTAACCTCTTTAGGTTTTCCATTTACCTATAGGTCCAACACCTGGAAAACTACAGAACAAACCTTGATACCGGTTATCTAAAAAAGAAATAAAACAATCATTTTATTTGAAAAAATACTGAATTTGTATACTAAAATCTGATATGTCACTTTGCACAATAAATTGGAACACAGTGGTAGGCCTGTGTCCACACCCCAGCCAACACACCCATGTGGGACCCAGGTGGGTCTGATGTGGGTTGCCTAAGTGGGGCCCAGACAGTTTTGTCCTCGGTTTCCATGTAGGCCCCACATGGGTTAGCCCAGATGAAATGAACACTGCGCAGTGTGCACACTACAGGCTGTTAAATGTAACCCTGAATCAGTGTTGGAGTTAATGAGATAATGAAGTGATTGAGTGATGACTGAACATTAATGATGAACACCTGCTGTTAACAAGCCGAATCAATGAAGAAAAGATGAACAACAAGAACAGAAACTACAGCTTCAGCCACAGTCTTAGATGAAATCAACTGAAGATAAAAGACATTCAATCTCTGAAGATCTGATTAATCAACTCCACAAACAGCATTACCAGCTTCACTTATTACTGACCAGACTGACTTTATTTTCACATGTCTACAGAAGCTCTTATTGAAAATTAACAGAGGTTTAGATGTTGTTTTATTGGTCAAAAATTATGCCACCATCATAGTGGTCAGGGTTTGTTTTAGTTGGGATAGTTACCCTTTTATGACTTACGTATGACTGATTACAGTAGTGTTTTACAACAAACACTAATACATTGCTGAATTAAAATTATAACAAAGAAGATTAGCTTGACTTTTCTCGCTTGAGAGCCATTTCAAGTGAAGATCATAAAGAGAGCTCTTTCTCTTTGATGTCTTGATCATCACTTACTAAAAGATAAAAAGAAATCTAAGACAGACGCCACCATAACGGTTCAGTGCTAAAAAAGGGCAACTATTACCTCTCAGGCTTATACATGAAAACATTGCATACAATCCTCAACAGTGGTGACAATAATTATTCATACTGCAGTGCATGATGGGAGTTTTGTCCTATGGCGATACCCAGCATGAATTGCAGTGTGAAGCGTTTTTTTTCATCACCATTGTTGAGATTTATATGCTGATTCTTGATGTCTGTGTGTGTCGAAATGATGCAGTAGTTAAAATTTTTTTATGAACCGTATCAATTTAAAATTAATTAATATAACTGTTTCTACTTATGCTGTAAAGCCAGAATATATAAAATAAACATATGATCAGATACTGTAATGCAATCTCACAATGACTACATCATCACAGAAAGGAAGCGATCTCACTGTTTTATAACAATGCATGCATTATCACAGAGAGAAATCTAACATAATAAAAGAAGGGTCAAGAGCACAATTTAAGCAAACACAGATCTCCATGATGGTGGTGTCATTTTTTATTTTATATTATTTTTCTTGACCAATAAAACAGCATCTAAACCTCTGTTAATTCTCAATAAGAGCTTCTGTAGACATGTGAAAATAAAGTCAGTCTGGTCAGTAATAAGTGAAGCTGGTAAAGCTGTTTGTGGAGTTGATTAATCAGATCTTCAGAGATTGAATGTCTTTTATCTTCAGTTGATTTCATCTAAGGCTGTGGCTGAAGCTGTAGTTTCTGTTCTTGTTGTTCATCTTTTCTTCATTGATTCGGCTTGTTAACAGCAGGTGTTCATCATTAATGTTCAGTCATCACTCAATCACTTCATTATCTCATTAACTCCAACACTGATTCAGTGTTACATTTAACAGCCTGTAGTGTGCACACTGCGCAGTGTTCATTTCATCTGGGCTAACCCATGTGGGGCCTACATGGAAACCGAGGACAAAACTGTCTGGGCCCCACTTACACAACCCACATCAGACCCACCTGGGTCCTACATGGGTGTGTTCGGTGGGATATTTCCTCAAATATAGCCTATTAGATATAATTTAAGTCAAATTATTTTATTTACAAAATTTTTTTTTTTTTTTATAGGCCTAGCCTATTTAAATTAATATCTTATATTTTCAGAAATAAGTGCAGTTTATATTACCTGCAGCTACCATTTTATTCTTCCTGTTTAACATTTATTAGACTCCAGGTTGAAATAAAAGGATGTTATTTTTCAAATGAAAGAAATCACAGCTTATTCTGGATTTTTACAAATTCAGTTTCACTTTTTTTTCTGTGAGCAGAACAAAACGAATAGCCTAAAAACTTGCAATGTTAAATTATAGCCTATTACAAAAGAAACTCTAGAAAAAATGTGTTTGACAAAATCAGAGAAAGAAGGATGAATGATGTTTGACAGGCTAGGGAATGATGAATTGGAGAGAATTGGCTCCGGGGCCTTTGCAAGTCATAATCTGTCCCTGCTGATACATTATACATTACTGTAGAACAAATGTATGTTCTGCATTCAAAAAAGAACAAGTCACTTGACTTGCCTTTACTGTCAGATCAAAAAAAACTTTCACAACTATAGATTAAACAAATTCATGTTAACTATTTGTTGGAAATTCATGTTCACATCATTAAAGGTGCTTTGCATCTTTGAAGCTTTTTTTTCATTTAGCGTCTCTATATGGATTTTGTTTGATAAGCAGTTAAAGTCCATGACTGGTTGGTCAGTAGTTGGTATATTTCATTCGCCTCTGCAAATGTGGTTGGAATGAAAAAGCCTCGTTTCAAGGACTGTGGTGAATTTCTCGACCAAGATGAGAAAAGCTGCGAATGATCCGTCTGGTGATGATGGGAAGTTGGTATCCTGAAGAATTGTCTTTTCTGAAAGCTTTGTTTGCCACAAAAGCTCCTCTACATCACAAACCAGCTGTTCTGCAGGAGGTCTTCATCTGTTCTGCAGGAGGTCTTCATCTGTTCTGCAGGAGGTCTTCATCTGTTCTGCAGGAGGTCTTCATCTGTTCTGCAGGAGGTCTTCATCTGTTCTGCAGAGCTCATCAGCAAAGCCTGCAGGGAGATTCCAATTCCTTTTTGATGGCTACTGTTTTTCTGAACCATTTTAATTGAGATAAATGCATGCCGTCCGGTGGGGAAGTAAAGCGCTGACAACAAGTTTAACTTACATGTGTACAGGATTGTCCAAATCGAGCCTACCAGACTCCATCGTGGCCTAAAAATGCACATCTTTATAAAAGTAAAATTTTGGTAGAAAAAAAATGCATTATTTATGTCTGCGTGTCCGCATTGAACGTGCTTTTTGCAGAAAATGCAGGGACATGGTTTCAGCGATGCAGAAAACGCGGACAGAATCGTGGAATCCTTTCATAAAAATCGTGGAATCCTTTCATAAAAGGGGGAATTACTGTGTAACGCGGAATGTCAGGAATGAATGGCGCAGGCGCGCGGTTTACTACTGAAGCAAGCGCGACGCTCGCGGTGCTCGTCTGAACAATTCATTCAGAGACACAAAACATGCAGGATTCATATTTAAATAGCATTTTTGCCGTTTAATATTAACATACACTAGTCCGTATCGCTATTTGATTGAAATGTACCGACCTGCATTTGATGTATTCACCCAAAAATTTGAAAAATTCCCTGACATTCCACGTTAAACAGTAAATTCCGATTTTATGAATGGATTCCGCGATTCCCTCCGTGTTTTCTGCATCACGGAAATCGTGAGCGTTTTCATTTGTGAGAAACTATCATCATACCATACACACACAGAAAAAAAAAGATCTTCAAGACAAGCCCTCAAATTAAAGTTTAGTTTGCCCTACCAGTAAAATTAAAATACATAAAACAAATAATATACATTTCCATACAGGCACACTTAATTTTTGGTTGAAATTATTCTTAAGCATGAATTTCCTTCAGTTTAATTTAAATCTGTAATTAAAATAAATAAAATATATATATTTTAAAGTTTAGAATTAGACAGCCTGCATTGTGTTAACAATTGTGCAGTGAAAATTACCCCAGAGTACCAGCTAGTGTCCAACCTCCTCTAATACTGTTAATAACCCGTTTACCTGTGAACATCTACAATATGAAGAACGTATGGAAGTCCATTTCCGCCACTGAAAAAAAAGATTATTGCGACTTTTTAACTCAGAATTATTACTTTTTTTCTCAGAATTGCGAGATATAAAGTCAGAAGTCGCAATTGTGACTTTTTATCTCACAATTCTGACCTTTTTAGAATTATGAGATAAGTCGTAATAATCTTTTTTTTTGTTCAGAGGTGGAAAGCGGCTTCCATAAGAAAACCATTATGTTAACATGAACATGAAAAATCTAAAAAAAAAATAAAATGGACACAACTATGGATGGGACACGGCCGTGCAGCAGCAAGCATCACAACAGTGACAGAAACCTCAAGTTTAAATGTGTGCAATCAGGCCCATTCCTGTGTTTTGCCTGCGGCCCCAAATCACTAAATCCGGCCCTGCTCACACGCGTCTCAGAGATGGAGTTTAATTGCGAGTGTGAAGTGGGGGCGGCACGACGGTGTTTTCTGTTCAGATTACAGTTACTTGAGGTCAGCTTGTTACAAACAATAGAGATATTATCTGTTGAATGATAAAAAAGCAGGTATTAATCACCATTTCACCAGAGCCATTCGGTGTTTCCATAAGGAGCATTCCCACACAATCCTCTTCCGTTCTACATTCAGTTTAACAGCATTTCATTTATCCATTCTGTGTTCACTTCATTTCTTTCTGTCTTTGATTTAATTCAGTATTTTCCTTTGGTTATTAGTTAACTATTTTTTAGCAGTGCATATTCATTATGATCATTATTAATTGTTGTGGTATTTACTCTTCATATCGATTGTTAATGAATGTCATTGATTTTACTATAACTGTGTCTTCCTGGTGTTGATGATCAGACTCTTCTAGTGGTCCAGACTCTCACGAATCCTTCAGATGAATCAGCTGACCGACTCCCTTCAGTTTATATTAGTTCTGAATTATTGAGCAGCTCTTTTGGAGAGTTCTTAAATTAAGATGGTGTTCTTGACTGGTGGCCCGTATTACAGAGGGGTCAGAGGTCATCTGATCCACTCATGTCCACACCTTCAGTGACACGTGATCAGAGATCACTACGTCACCGGTGAATGGAGGAAGAATCACTACACCTCAGTTGATGTTGGTGGAAACTTTGTTGGCAAAATGTGTTTTTCTTTAACTTCCAAAAACAACAATTGAGCAGTTCACACTCTTTTTCAAAAAGAAGTTGTTAAAACACCATTAGTGATTTCTTATTGGATCCCTTTATTAAATGGTGAGGTGATTTTCTGTGATAAAGCGGTTGATCATATTAGAAATAAGGTTAAAGAAATATAATCCAAATCATTAAAGATAAAACAAAAATATTTTCTGTTCATGAAAATACCTTGCATTAATTTAGTCATTGTTCTTTTTCTGTTAGCCTATATTGTGTTGTAAGACACAGACATTTATAAATGAAAATATTCTGTTCAAACCTCTCTCTGATGGGAAAATGAACTCTTTGGTTTCACTGATTGTCCTGAAGAAGATAAAACTGCCTTTATTTAATTATTTATATAATAATGAAATTTTACTTTAATAAATGTAAGTTTTCTAATCAGAAACTCAATTTTTTGGATAATGCTGTATGTAATCAGTATTAGAGACTCTGGATAAGAAAACTATCAAGACTGTTTTACAAACAATATATTTGATATGTTTATTCTTCAATGCAGCTTTACTCTGATTTTTATATTATTTTCTCTCACTCTTTTCTTTTTATTTTATATATAATTTATTTTCTCTTTATTTTTGGTACAGTGTTTAACTCTTTGCGTTTGTAATAAGTGAGTTGTGCTCAGACTGTTCTGACGTCAGTTCCGTCATCTGTCACATTCAGTTTCCTGAAAAAAAACTTTGTTTCCTCATTTGAAGTTTCTGTCAGTTCTCCGGATGTAAATGTTCATGAATGAATGTAAGTTCATTTCTCTTTATATTTCTCTCTTATACTGTGATATATTAACACTTTAATGTCATAACTGTTTATCTGATCGTTGTTCTTCAGTTCATATCGTGAGTAATGTATGTGGAGGAGTGATGCGCGTGTCATTCATATGTTTAGCGTCATTTACCGTGTTATAGGTGATATTCACATATATAGATGATGTTTAAGCGACTGAGGAGAATCTTTATGTTACTGTATGCAGACAGAGTCTTGTTTATTTCAGACTAAACCACATTTAGCACATCTGTTATCATAATGTTTGTGTTAATGTACATTGGCACACATCAGGAAGAGATTTAAACAGATCTTCTGTTTCCTGTCGCACTTCCTGCTGGAGTTCCTCAGTGGACCAGCGTTCAACCTGAACTCCAGAGAATACAGTCCTTGACTGACTAATAATAATTATTAGTAGTACTAAACAAAAATATTACAAAATAAGAATATTGCTATAAATAAAATAAAAATACAGTATTTAGGAATAAATTTAATAATATACTAATTAAAATAATATGATAATTCTATTTGACAGAAAACTTTTATTTTATGGGGAAAATGCAGGTGGCCTGTAAGGAACATTTCAGTAGAGAAAAATATATGGATTATCAGATGATTTCATATTTTTACTCAAAAGAGTGTGTTGTGAGGCTGTGAGGATTATTGAGCGCTAGAAACACATGTAATGTTTCATTTATACTGGAGGCTGGAGGGTGTCCTCGCACAGAAAGACCAAATATGACTCACAGAAGTAATATAAAGTAATATATGGGTTTTTTTAATGGGATTTTGGTTAAATGGCTGAAATAATGTCTGTGGTGAACACAAGCTGAAGATACTTTCATTAAGTTGAAATTACTTAAGGGTACATGAAGACATGTAAACGCTATTTGGACAAACCCAAATTAGAAAAGTTCAAAATACTTAGAAGTCTGATGCAGATAGTTGCTTCAGTTGTTTTGAGTAAAACCAAGGCGATAATTTTTTACAGTGTGTGAATCCATGTTCCACATTATCCTGCAGTTTTCACTGGTTTCAAAACACACAAACGCTGCATATTATCTGTCATTCATTTTCATGTTTCACGTGACAGATCCTCGGAAAAACTAACGCCAACTTATGAGGATTCACTCAAGTTGGATGAGTCAACGTAACATTTGAATAGACCCTTCTATCTATAAATATTAAACCAAACAATAAAACAACGTTATTAACCGGTTAATGGTCATTTCAAATAATCGTTACTGTTCAGAACGTTTGAATTTGATTTCATGTCTGGTCATGTTCCTGTCAAATTCATTCTTTTCCAGTTTTTGTTTTCATTCCTTGAACCGGTTCGGAGCGCTGGTATTAACCTACCCCTGACTTTTCAACACTGTTACGAGTCTTGAAAATGACGATTGCTAACAAGTGGCTAAATGGATCTACAGAGGCTGTCAGGAACATTAACGCTTAAACACATGAATGTTTCGACAATAATTCATACATATTCAGGTCTTTAGCAACCTATATATCTATATCCAACACGGGTGGATCTCTTCCTGTCGCGATAATATAAACCTCCCCTGATATTAGAGGAACAATTACAGTAGAATAATAAGCACATTTTGTTACCTTTTGGAACATGGAACGGTTATAATGCAGTATGGCGAAAAATTCAAAATCGTCCGACATCATTGTTTTACCTTTTTTGGTAATGGCCATTTGACTTAGTCTGTGCACGTTCTCTTCGTAGACATTGGATCGGTACTTCCGCCTACGTCACGCGTGTGACCTTTTCAACCTGATTACGTAATGTGTGGCTCAACTGCCGCCTTGAACTTGAGAACGTGAGTACAGAATGGCGCGACCGATAAACCTGTCTGTGAGATGTCCGAGGTGTGGCGCTTCCTGTCCGGTTAACGCTCCACTTTTTCCAACCCGTTCTCATAAATGTTGAATTTCCAAGACTTTTGTGCAAAAGACACAGAGGGTATAAATACACATGGACACACGAGGATAATGAGTGGGACACAGGTGACAGAAACAACTAATGACAAGACACAGCTGACGCAAACGAACTAATAAGGTGACAATGACAGCTGAGGAAGAGCGGGAACTCAAAACAAAGACCACATGTACACATGACAGGACTGGAGAACAGAAACAGACAAACAGAGACCTGACCCTGACAACATCCACACAGAGACATTTAATAACCGGTAATATATTTTTGGTAATTTATGCTTGTGGCTCTATTTTATTTATATGTTTATTTTCAAATAGTGGCTTATTTGTTTTTGGAAAGTGTCTGGTAACAGTGGAGCTTTTTCTTCATGTCCAACAGCAGTGAGTCAGTGAAGGACGATGGCATCTGTTGATCAGCATTGTGACGCACTAGATGAGCTGGAAGAAGACAAGCTGAAACACAGGGAAGGTAATGAAGAAAAGAATAGCAGTGATGTTAAAGCTGTCATTCAGGAAATGTAATTAATCTCTGTCTCTATTCCAGTCCAGATGAGCAGCAGCGCTCACACTGGAGTCAGTGTTGATCTGAAAGCTCAGACGGGAGCAACTGTAAATGCTCCTGTACTCACTGGAACCTTCAGTGGCCCGGTGAACATCAACATCAACACTGCAGGAAACGGTACTATAACTGAGACACACTGCTTATTAACAGTCAGTTAAAAGCTTGAAAAGTGAAATAATGCTCAGTGATTGTGAACCATTTTCCTGTTAAAGTTCATGTAAGAATTAGATTCCTCTTACTCTTCAGTCAAGTACGATTGTTTTTCAGTCGCTCTCAGTTATCAATGCTCTGCGGCTGTGGGAAGAGTCGTCACACGAACAGAGTCATGTCCCAAATCTTCAATATTGACAAGTTTACACAATTTATACTTTCAACAGAAAAAAAGTGACACCCCCATTGCAGATGTTGGCCTCCAGAGGGCACACAAAGATAAAACCATAAAAGGAATTATTTCAGTCGAAAACAACAAAAATGGAATATAACCCTGAACAAAGAAAAACAGGAACAAGGTGGCTAGAAATAAGAGGAAAAGAAACATTTAATGAATTGTTAATTGTCATAATTGAATAAGGCAGTTATGGAAAAATACAAAAGAGGCTATGTGACATTTCTTCACTCACACATGTTCTCTATGGTGACTGAACATAAAAGAAGTGAATGGCGACTAATATTACACTCAGGAAGAGAATAAAAGGAAGGGCTGTAGGAGGTCTCTAAATCTCACAGTCCATTTTATGGTCATATTGTTCATAGACAGACATGCTTTAGCTACAGTATTTTCTTTTGTGTCTGTGTATATATACATATATATTTATATTTATTTCCCTCCTTTTCTCTCTCCTCACAGAGCCACAAACTATCACAGAGACAGCAGAGAAACACAGAGAAGAGCAAGGTGACGTCTTTAACAGTCTTATTCTCTTAAGACTAGTTCACACTGCGCCGACAGATGTCGACCAACACCAGTAGACATGAACACCAGGTTTAGTCAGATCAGTCTTTTCCCTGTCAGTGTTGGTCTGTTTGTTTTCACCGACTGAACATGTTCATTCACCGTTTGTCAGGAGCAGGAATGTGATCTGGTGATTGATCAGCATCAGTCTGTGCCGTGTGAAATAGTTTCAGAAGGTCAGATGTATTATGCATTTGGCTATCGGCCCAGGTTGCCTAATTTACAGAAAATCTGATGTGAAAGCTTTGTCATGCTTCTATTTTATTGAAATGTTTTATTTACTTAAATCTTTCAATACAGTGGATTTGAATCTGAAAAATTTCTTGGAAACTCACAAATCCAACATAAAGGAGGAAGTAAAGTGTATTTTTGAGGGTAACCAAGAAAATGAAGCACATCTTAAGGATGTTTACACAGAACTGTTCATCACAGAGGGAGATATGAAAGATGTCAATCAGGAACATGAGAGTCTGAAGACTGATGATGCTTTCAAGGACAAAAAAACACAGGACAAACCGATCAAATGCAATGATATATTTACATTATTAACTGGGAAAAAAGAGAAAAAGATTGTGCTGACCATGGGAGTTGCTGGCATCGGAAAAACTGTCTCTGTGCACAAATTCATCCTGGACTGGGCAGAAGGAAAAGCCAATGATTTTATTGACTGTGTGTTCCTGCTTCCATTCCGAGAGATTAACTTGATGACAAATGAAGATTTCAGTCTCCATGAGCTTCTGTTGGAATTTTATCCTGATCTGAAGGACCTGGAGAAATCAAAATTATATGAGGAATGCCAGCTAGCATTTATATTTGATGGACTTGATGAGAGTCGCCTGCCTTTGAATTTTAAAAGCAGGTCATTGAACACTGCTGAGAAAAGATCATCTGTAGATGTGCTGTTCACAAGTCTGGTCAAAGGGAAGCTGCTTCCATCAGCTCTCGTCTGGGTGACCTCACGACCAGCAGCAGCCAATCAGATCCCTCTTGAGTATGTGGGTTTGTTCACAGAGGTGCTAGGATTCACTGACCAGCAGAAGGAGGAGTACTTCAGAAAGAGAATCACAGATGAGACTCAGGCCTCCAGAATCATATCACACATTAAAATGTCTTGTAGTCTCTACATCATGTGCCACATTCCTGTGTTCTGCTGGATTACGGCCACAGTTCTTCAGGATATTCTCAAGAACAACACTGAAAACATCAGCACAACACTCACTGAAATGTACATTCACTTCCTACTGATACAGACAGACATGAAGAACCAGAAGTACGATGAACAAGAAGAAAGAGATAGTGCAAAGAACTTACATTCAAATAGACAAATGATTTTGAAGTTAGGCAAGCTAGCGTTTGAACAGCTGAAGAAGGAAAACATTGTGTTTTATGAGGAAGATCTGAAAGCATGTGGTATTGATGTGAGTGAAGACACTGAGTTCACTGGAATGATCGCTGAGATCTTTAAGAAGCAAAATGGACTTCATGGAGCGAAGGTGTTTTGCTTTGTGCATCTGAGTGTTCAAGAGTTCCTCGCAGCACTGTATGTGTTCCTCTGTTACCTGATCAAGAAAATGGAGGAGCTTCAGTTTTTCTTTGAGAAGCCAAAAGAAAACATCACACTGCAGGAGCTACTGGAGAAGGCTGTTGATAAAGCCATGAAGAGTGAGAGTGGACATCTGGACCTGTTCCTGCGGTTTCTGCTGGAAATTTCACTGGAATCCAGTCAAAACCTGCTCAAAGGCCTGATCACACACACTGAAGACACCACAGAGAGCATCACAAAAACAACTGCATACATTAAACAAAAACTATCCTGGAACACCTCAGATGAAGCTTCAGTCAACCTGTTTTACTGCTTACTTGAGCTCAAGGATCATTCATTATATGAGGAAATCCAGAGGTACCTCAGTTCAGATAAAGGAAGAAAACTCTCATCTTCAATGTGCACAGTGCTGACCTACACACTGCTGATGTCAGAGAAGGTGCTGGATGAGTTCAACCCAAAGAGGTTCACTTCATCACAGGCAGGCTACAAGAGACTCGTTCCAGCTGTGAGATGCTGCAGAAAAGCCCTGTGAGTAATTTCACTGATCACTCTTTAATTAAAGGATTTATTCTACATCACTGGACAATTGAATGTAAAAATTCTGTGTGTAATATGTCCTTATTATGAAGGGTCCAATATGTTATTGCAAAACACTGAACAACAGTAAATAATATGGGTAAACATTCTGTTTTGGCAGATTTGATGGCTGTGGTCTTGATGAAACATGCTGTGAAACTGTATCTTCGGTTCTACAATCATCAAACTCCCATCTGATAGAGCTGGACCTGAGCAGCAATCACCTGAAGGATTCAGGAGTGAAGCTGCTCTCTGATGGACTGAAGAGTTCACACTGTCAACTGGACATACTGAGGTTTGACATTCACTCATTTACTATGTTAAAATATGTGGATTAACAGCTGTTTCACAACTATGACTAGCACATATTTTCTTCTTTCTTTATATTGTAGTATGAATATATCAGTTGTTACATTCTGTCAGGTCTTTTGTTTCACGTGTTCTTTGTTTTGTTATTTTTCCTGCCACTCGTTTGTTCTGATTATGTTCAGCTGTGTCTTGTAATCATTCCCTTCACCTGTGTTTCGATCATCTCTTCCTGTATTTAAGTTCCTGTTTGATCCCATGTCTTTTGTCGGTTATTGTTGATGTATGGACGGTGTGTTACCTTCGTGCTCTTCATTATTTTACTATTAAAACCTTCATGTTATATGTAAACCTGGTGTCTGCTCGTCTCCTACACAGTCACGTTACATCAGTGGCATTGTCTTCAAGCACACAAGGCAGACAACCTGGTTTCAGTTTTCACAAAAAGAACATGTATGAATGAGAAAATAAAGTGTGGAATGATGTGTAACTATAATGATGGTGAATCTAGGGAGAGGTGGATCTCAATGCAGAATGAGATTTAATAAAAATAAGTCAAAATAATACAAATAATAACAAAAACACCAGGGAACACACCAAGCAAAACTGAACACGAGGAGCAGTAATGAGAACACCAAACAAACAGCCATACAAGGACATGACCGGGGGGTATTCCAGAAAGCAGGTTGTGTGACATACCTAGGTATGTTTAACCCTCTGAGGTCGGCCGTCACGCCCGCGTGATTTACTCACTTTTTTCTTGTCAGTGTGAAAGAGACTCAAAATGCTCCGTCAATTTTGAACATACAATTAAGAGATTTATACCATTGCAATCTGTGAAATGTCTACTTTTACTTGTGCACACTCATAGTAAAAACAAAATGTTGTGCTTTTTGCAAAATAAACAAAACTGACATGATGCGTGAGCTGCGATCGCTCTCCGAATGAAATCCATTCTGATAGTCATAAGAAAATGAACGGTAACTTCGTGAATACTATTCACACAAATATGAAACGCATGTCTAAATAAACGTTGAAATGTCAGGTTTTAAATCATGTAAGTCAAATCTAAAACAAATATTCTCTGTTTATGTAATCTGTTTGAAAACGGAGAGAAATCAGTAGTTCGCGAGCCAGCTCATTATCTGTAATGTGACCACGCCCACGGAGAGCGCGCGCTATTCAAACACAAATTCTGAGGCGATTACTGTAACAGAGTTAACGCCCACATAACATTCTTAGTTCAAGATGCTTCACAGCTTTGGCCTTTGGATGGGCCGTTAGCCACTGGGGGAGTGTCTTTTGTCTCCCCTGGTGTGAATTGCTAATGTATTCATGGCCATCACCACTCCCACGCATACAGCAGTGGTGACACAAAAACTGATTTACAAAATTTAAATCATTATATTGTTGTTTGTGTTGAAGCATTCAGAATGATTTCCACATCATTGTGTAGTAAAAATTCTAGCCTACAAGCTTGATAACTCAAAAGTCTTGTGAACAACTATTCAGTATGTGTTTTATGGCCTTATTGCAAGGGCATTTTTTTTGCCAAAACTTACTAACCACGCATAATCTTTATTTTTAAAAAGATGCAAACATGTACATCTATTTTGCTCACATGTTATTGTAGCAGAGTTTGTGCTGAATACAGCAAAATTACATGTTGGCCAATAGTATGTTATAAGTAGCTGAAATAAGCACAAATGTCAGAGCATGTAAAACTACTCCAGGACCCCAAATCAGCCTCAGACTCCAGAGGGTTAAGGGTTTACTCATACTAGGCATGGCTGCCTTGAACCGAGCCCAAGCGTGATTGTCCCCCCTCCAGCGCAGGCCTGCACTCACACCTAACTCTAACCCAACTGAACCATGCTCTGGCAAAAGATTGAAAAAAATAAATAAATATCACAACCACCAAATAGGTTGTGATATGCACTAATAATGTCAATCACCTTTAAACAAAAGCAAAAGTAGTATGGAATGCTTTTTCTTAGTGCCCGTTTCCATGCTGACTAGTCGATTTGTCGACCCAAGGTTTGGGTTAATCAACCAGGACTTCAAGGTATATGCGACCATAAGTTAACCCTGCTTTCTGTACGTTTTTCTGATGAGACCAGGTTGTGTATTTGTTATGTTGTTATGTTACTGTTTGTAATTGTAATCTGTGGTCTTATTTTTAATAACAGATACAAAAATAAAAATAACTATATTGTCAATTATTCATATAATAATTATTAATAAAAAGAACTGGAGGAAAAGATGTATCGTAAACAGCTTTATAATCAAATCATTACTCTCTGAATCATAACTAAATTGAATCGTGAGGCAAGTGAAAATTCGCACCTCTATTGGAAAACCTGGAATTTTTTAATGGAGTTTTCCAATTATTTTTAATTAGATAATACCCTAATTTCCTGATTTCTTTAAGTGATTCTAATGAACAGTTTGTCTCAATGAACTGTTTCATGCCATAATAACAATTTAACAACATGTTAAATATTATAGTAGCTTTATTTTCATTTCATCAGTCAAATCCTCTGCACACTGTGCTCCGAGGATCACATTACTCCCGGGTTCTTGTCTCATTTTAGTAGGACAGATTCAGTATGTTGATAACTTGAGAACCGCTGTGACCGTATTGAGTCAGTGGGTCGACCTGTATCACTTGCTATCATCTACGATTTGTTGCAGTGTTGAGCACAAATTCACAGATGGGTTAGAAACTTAACCCTCAAGAGTACCATTACATTTTAATTGCTAAATTCTCATTATAATGATTTATCATAAACATGCAATTCAGCTAACACTCCCTGAAAAACATATTCATATTGCTGTTTGTTTTGTTCTCTACACAGGCTAAATGGGTGTAATCTCACTGGTCAGTCCTGTGAAAGTTTGTCTTCAGCTCTACAATCCTCAAACTGTGTCCTGAGAGAACTGGACCTGAGTAACAATGACCTGCAGGATTCTGGAGTGAAGCTTCTTTCTGATGGACTAAAGAGTCCAAACTGTCAGCTGCAGATACTGAGGTGTTTAAGAACATATAAGAGATCATTTACAGTCAGCTGGTCATAGTGTTTGTAGATGATCTGACTGTTGATGTGTGTATTCTGCTCTCTTTCAGTCTTACTCACTGTAATCTCACTGTTCAGTCTTGTGAGAGTTTTTCATCAGTTCTACAATCCTCAAACTCTGTCTTGAGAGAGCTGGACCTGAGTAACAATGGCCTGCAGGATTCTGGAGTGAAGCTTCTTTCTGATGGATTGAAGAGAAATTATAAGATGGAGATTCTGAGGTAAATGTTTTTCCTTAAAGTAATTAGCAAAATGTTCTCAGTCTATTTGACACATTTGTCTAAAATCAGGTCACTGTTCTCCAAACAGTTAACACATCTAAACACTTTGTAATTGTGAGTGAGTAATGTGAAGGCCAAGTATGGTAACCTATACTCGCAATCTGTCCTCTACATTTGAACAGATCCAAGTTAGTGTACATACATTAGGAGTAGTGAGTAGTGAACACACACACTCAGCAAACCGTGGACAAACACAGCTGGAGCAGTGTGCAGCCATTTTTGCTGTGGTGATTTGGGGGTTAGGTGTCTGGCTGGTTTTCATAATAGTTCATACAGGCAGCCAAAACTGTAATATATCAGGAAAAACAAAGTGTAGATCTTTAACTATAAAAGGGAAAGTGTACAACGAGCAATAAAAGAATGAGAATATGCAAGAGATTGGCAAAAGAAAGAGGTGTAAGTGTAAAAGTAGTGGAGTGAGTAGAAGGAGGGGTGTAATGAGAGGAAGAAGAACAGTGGAACGGGTAGAAAGAGATGAGGGGAGAGGAGGGTGTAAGAAAAGAGGAGAAGGAGAGGGAGAAGAGATGAACAGAATACATAGAAGGTGCAGATAAATTTCAAATGAAATCTGAGTTACCCTTATTGACGATGAAAGAAATCATAACCTCTCCTTTAGATAAGCTGTAAAATGGATCTAAAGAGTTACTATGTGTAACGGAGGCCAGCTAGTAGTTGCTCTGCAAGTAAATCTCCTCTGACCTCAAGAGATGCCCTATAGTGACAGATGCTAGAGGCTGAAGCCTTTATCCTCCTTGTTAGAGCGTCCCACTCCCATGCCGGACTCGGGTAGAGGGGTTACATATGTCAATATTTATAATTATTGTACTCTGTTTGTTGATTCTACACATTTGTAGTTCCCTTGGGACAACTTCTGCTATGTAAATGTCCAAACATTCATCATAATTAAAGTTTGAGAACATTCAGGTGGACGATCAAGATTATTTTCAATGGAACAGTGGGAGCTGGGATAATTCTGTTATCTTGTGAGTTAGGTTTGCTAATGCTAACGGTAGCGATGCACCATTGCGCTTCTCCAAATCACAGTTCATATTTTGAGATATCACTGCCATCTAGTGGTTGTGTTTAAACTGAAC
Organism: Zacco platypus; assembly: GCA_038088235.1. Lineage (NCBI taxonomy): Eukaryota > Metazoa > Chordata > Actinopteri > Cypriniformes > Xenocyprididae > Zacco > Zacco platypus. Next base: position 687,389 of record JBBHEA010000026.1, on the reverse strand, counting down.
ACAAAGGGTTCAATTGGGTTCAGGTCAGGGAACTGGGATGACTGTGGCAGAATTTTTGTGTTGATTTTGTTTAGGAGATAAGATTTGAATTTTTAATGTTGGTATTTGATCAAATCCATGATCGCTGTAGCGCTGTACTAATCTGAATCAGTCTTGAATGTTGTGTGTTGATGTTTTTACATGGTTTTTAATTTTTGGAATTCGCTTCTTTTTTTATTTTATTGTACAGCACTATATTGTTTAAATTATGTGCTCTATAAATAAAGTTGAAGTTGGACAACGCCTTGTATCTGAACAAGATATCCAGAACCTCAAGCAGAAAAATAGGCACACATCATTACAGATCCAGCTGTATATTTAACCATGGGCATGGGGTACTTTTTATTCCTATGAGCACCAAACCCATCTTGTGTGTTTGCTGCTAAAAAGCTTTTTGTTTTTAGTTTCATCTGACCATAAAAGAAGGTGCTATTTGAAGTTCCAGTATTGTCTAACAACTGAATATGCTGGAGTTTGTTTTTGGATAAGGAAAAAAAGGACTTTTCTTCTTGAAACAGGAATTTTCAAAGCTTTAGCTATTTTCTTACACCACTTTCTATTTTGTGAAGCTCAACAATCATTGGCTGCACAACCAGGCATGTAATCAGCAAGCAAAATCTAGACACTCCCCCGACACTAAAAAATATAGAACTGCATTCTTTGGTTTTACCTGTTGTGCTGGATGATTAATGGAATTTGGCCTTTGTTTGTCCTCATATTTATACTCATGTGGAACAAGAAGTCATGGCTGGACAATTTCATTTTCCTATTCATCGTGGTGCGCTAATTTTTTTAAATATGAATGGAAACATACTTTAGAGATGATTTAGTCATAAGAATGTCTAGGGGTGCCAATAATTGTGGACAGTGTGTATTGGACAAAAACATATCATAAATATAGCTGCAAGCAGCGATGACGGGCCCAAGACCGGTGGAACCACCAACCCGGTGGCTTCAAGGCAACTGTGCACGGCGGGCAATAGGCATTTAAAACTGGTAAATGTAAAAGGACTATGTCAAAGTCATTTGAATTCACCACATTTACTACAGCAGTTGGTCCCCACATGATCACAAACCACAACAGACACATCTATGAGATCATTTACATTTAGATTAATTTCATTTCATAGGATGTCATATTTCAAGTGAGTGCAGAATGTGTTTTTTGGCCTAGCTGAGGTACCGTTTGCGCACCAGTCTTTTGCACCAAAAGGATGCTTTTATTTAATTCAAATATGGGTGGTATCTGACGAAAAAATAAAATGATAAAATTAACAAATGGAGCCAAATAAGCGTCAGGTAAGAGTAAGATGTGTGTCTACATTTTTTTTTTTCACTTATGAAAGATTATTATAAACAGCCACTTTTATAAAATCGTGTGAAATTTGCTCTTTTTTTATAAAATTTAATTATATCAATAAAAAATTAATCTAGAGACATTTGTCATACGTGATGCTCGCCAACACGGCATGTGACCTTGTGTAACGTCCATGTCTAGAAAACACACACTCCCTCCTGTGTAAAAAACAGACTGATTTTATTTCTTTCTGAGGCCCCAATCACACAGAACGCGTTTTGTGCAGTGAGAGGCTCCTTTTAACCGCCTCGCGTTTTAACCGCCTGCTGCACCTCACATTTTTGCAGGTTGAAAAAAAACCCAACTCTGTGTGGAAAAGCACCCGACGTCATTCACGCTTTTTTTTCCATTGGCCAATCGAATGAATAGAGAGACGGCTTTCAGTCGCGAATGTTTGCAGCTCTTTGGATACTGTAAAGACGGAGCCCTTCGCTTGTAACATACTTTTTGGTTTGCTGTTAAACTTTCATATTAGCAGAAACTTTGAAAAAGAGCGCTCAAGCTACAGTGACAGGACAGCTGATTCAGTGGACGCCTAGCAACATAAATAACCGCAGCGCACTGCTTTTTCTAGAATCACATTCTCAGAGCTGTTCGGATGGTGATATAGTGTCATAGTTCAATTTCAAATGAGTGTAAAGTTATCATTAGCTGATTCAAAATTTTTATTAGTACATCAGTATTTATTTTAGGTTAATTAAAATATATAAAAAAACACAATTATCAAACTAATTATATAATACTATGTTGTCAGTGGCCAACAAATAAACTGGTTTGATGAACTGCCAGGGTTGGAGAGTAACGAAATGTAACTTAGTTACGTATTTAAAATACAAAATTTGAGTGACTGTATTTCATTACAGTTCCATTTTAAATAAGTGGTAATCAAATAACATTAGTATTTTAGATTACCTAAGTGATTACTTTGAATTTTAATGTCATTTAAACATTAATGTAAACTGTGATGCGCAATTCATGTAAACAACAACTAGTCATTCTCCGACTCTGACTGTTATGAATTCGGTCCATCTTTACACCCACTCACCACTAGAGGTCCCCCGTTCACACTGTAGTTTCCCCACTCCACACTACACTTCCCAGAATCCCTCACACGGTCACTGATTATCCGCCAGCTGATCCTCGTCATCACACTCATTAGCTTCTTCCCTGCACTATAAATAGATCACTCACCCACTTGCACTCTGCGAAGTATTGTTTGATTTATCATCACAATTTCTGAGCATTGTTTTCCTTGTCTGTTTACCCGGTTTTCGATCCTGCCTGTTCCTTGTCCTGTTGATGTGTATCTGCCTGCCTCTGACCTCCTGCCTGGAAATCACCACGAGCTTGTCTGCCCTCTGCTACTGTTGTTCGCCATTGTTGATCTCTGCCTGTTTGACCACGTTTCCAAATAAAGCTGCATTTGGATTTTGCCCGCTGCCTCCTCAGCTTCATTACACTGACAGTCTGAAAAACTTTCATTTCTGTTCACAAGTTTCATATGAATAAGCCATTTTACATAACAGATGTTTACATGTACTCCACAAGACAAAATGACTGGATTTATAAAAATTGCCCAATTTATAAAAATGTATATACCCTTGAATGTTTACTATCCTGTCATCACTGGATGATCCATGACTGTTTTCATGTTTTGTGATAGTTGTTTGTGAGTCACTTTATAATTGTAAAAAAGGTAATTGTGACTTTATCTACCAATTTGACTTTTTTCTTCACATTTGCAAGTTTGCATCCCACAATTCTGACTTTTTATTAGAATTGGGAGATTTAAACTCATAATTGCAAGTTATAAAATCAGAATTGCGAGATAACTTGCAATACTGAATTTTTCTTGCAATTGCAAAATAATATCAACTTCTTTGCTTGCAATTGACTTTTCTCAATATTGTTAGCTTATATCTCATTATTCTGACTTTATGATTTACATTTTAAAGTAATCTACCCAGCCCTGTTAACTGCTTCAGGTTTGTTTGATTAGGGTTGGAGCTAAACTCTGAAGGTCTCCAAAGGTTTAAAGAACTGATCAAGGTTGTAAAACAGACACAGGCACTGACACACACACACACACACACACACACACACACACACACAGAGAGAGAGAGAGAGTAAGAAAGAGTGAGGCTGAGGGAATGGGGGATGGTAAGTACAGTGAGACAGAGATGCAGAAGATTTAACAACATTTTAAACAAAAACTAAAATCTAAACGTGACAAAAAGTAGTCTTTGATAATAACTAAATATAATAGAGAAATGCCAATAGAGTATGGGGAAAACATTGATTATAATACAAATTATTGTACTTTAAAGATATTCAGAATTGTATCTAACCTTGTTTAAAAATAACCCTGTAGTGCCATCTTTTTGTTATAATTTAAAGCTGCTCATATTAGTAAATAACCTTGTTTAAAAATAACCCTATAGTGGTTTTGGTTATTACAAATATTTAATTTATATTAAATTTCTTTTTATTTCTTGTCCTTAAACAGATTGTTAATCAGCTTATAAGCTATCAGCTAAGTTAATCAGCTAAGTCAAACATACTACATTGATTAAAAAAACATTTGAATTTCTTATTATTGTATATAGAAATAAACAGTGTATAATTCAGATGAGAATATTGTTTAGTGTCATTAATTAATCTCAAAATACAACATTTTAAAGAAAATAAATGTATTAATCTGAAAATTGTATATTAATTTTAAATAAATCCAGGATCATTACCAAATATACAATCTTAATTTAATTTAAGTCAGTCAATGACATTATGAGAGACTCTTTTTTTAAAGTTTTGTTAAAACTGTTCACTTCTCAACCATGTTTAAAAATAGGTGTATGCTGCCCTCTAGTGCTCATCCAAAATATGACATTTGACTGTTACTTGAATCATTGTAACCAAAGAGCAGTTATTTGTTATTTTAACTTACAGATAAATTAATATGAAATTAAAAAATGCATTACAATTTGTTTATTTGTAATATTTGTATTATGATATATTGAAATAAAAGGGAGAATGTTTCACTAATTGGTAAATGACATTTTCAGTATGTTGTCATCATATTCAGAAAGTTTGGTGGCAATAGCTTGAATACCCTAAGAATGAGTCGAGAGAAGATTGTCTCGTGGTTCTGGAGGCATTAAACAGTGTCATATTATGGAGTCACAAGATTAATTTCAGAATATTTCCCATTCATACAGACAGAAAATAAAGACTGTGCCAAGCAGTGGGTGATCTGGAGTTTCTTTATTGATTTATTTACACAACGCAGAGTGGATTCCCCTTACCTGGGATCCGTTACAGCTGCACTATTAGTTGCTTCACGGCTGTTTGTTGTGTGCTTCAGCACTATATAAAGAGCATTTAATTTTCTCCAAAAAGAGCAATGGGTGTGAAACTGCATCTTTTTCAAGATGTCATTCCGCCTGTGCGTTTCTGGATGTGGTCGTTCCCTGGCACCAGCTGATTCCCTGGCCACAATCACTGCATCTCATGTTTGGGCGTTCATCATGCTGAAGCAGCACTTGTGGATAGTTCATGTTCTCATTGTGGGAGCATGATTTTCGCAATGTTACGGCCGAGGCCCCAATTTACTGTATTTTCTGCCGGTCAGAAAGGCGCTACATCAATAGGTTGCGTGACCTGCAGGGCTGTGTATTGCCACGAATCTGGCGATACAATACATATCACGATACAGGGCTTATGATACGATATATTGTGATATATTGCGATACTGTAAGAAAGGCGAGATATTGCGATATTTCTTGTTTTTTAGAAAGTCTAATTTTAGAAAAAACCGCTCATAAAGAACACAACCATATGCATAAAGCCTGACAAACAACTTAATTTTATTGAATCAATACAGTATCATTTGCATTTATATCACTAATCTCTATGTTGTGCAATCTAAGTAAAGGGAAAATAGTAAAGTGAATGCAGGATTCTTTAGGTGTATATATTTTAAAGGTTCACAATATACAGTAGCAGTTTTTAATTTCTAAAATATTTAACAACAGTAAGTGCATAGTCCATTCCGTGACTCTTTGTTTTTTATTTAATACTGTAAAGCTACTTGCTTTGAAAGGCTCAGTTAACCAGCAATGCAATGCAGGGGTAACACTGACACTATTCATTGGAAATCCCCTTAAACGTTAAAAGGATGCTAAGACAGAGATTTTACTTTCCTTGAACATGACAACCTTTTTTAACAAATATATATGACAGTTTGAAGGACAGATGCAGGTAATCTCACGCGATAAGTCAATTTCTCTCTCATTCACATTCTGTTTATTACACTTACTAGTGTACTGAGCATTTAAACTGAGGTTTGTCCAACCTCTTTTAGGAGTTCTGACCAATTAGATACGGTCTTTGCTTCAGAGGTGACTTTCTCCTCCCCTGGTCATTTATGACCTGTTATCTGAACTTTCAGAGGGGTACAGGGAGAACAGTTTAGTCTAGATTACTCTAAAAAGAATACAATGCATTTACACAGATTTCATTCAAGCCATATTTTGAGTTATGAGAGGAGATTCAGTTTCATTACAAACAACACATACTTTCAATCAACTATTCAAAAGTTATGACAATTACATGAATGGTGAGTGATCTACGCATAACAGGTCACATGTATAATGTGTATGCATGACATGGAATTATGCAGTCGAACAATGTTTAGTTACAAGTCCGTTTAGAATGGTTTTGGAACCATTTAATGCAGTTCATATATAAAGGAATCTCTGTGGGGTTTTCTGTGGATTTTGATTCTTGTGTCACTCCGGGGTCACACAAGGTGGCCTGTTTTATCTCTGTCTTTGAGGATCAAACACTCTGTTGTTATCTTTTTGTGGCTCCAGTTGCATCGTCTTTTAAACATTTGGTCTTTCACCTCAGCTGGGCCATAAAGTACTTAGCTGGGGGGTTTTCAGACGGAATGGAGCCACGAATACGTTCATTGATCCTGTGACAATTTGGGCTAAGATGAGTTTATATGGAATTATGTTTGAATTAATCATTTGGAAGATTCATTTGTCTGGTTCGTCCTCAATTCCTACACTGTTTTTAAGTTTATTTCCACGTTACTGGAGTATAAACATTTCTGTTGACTTCACTTTTGTTACTTTGTGACTGAAACTACAGAAAATCACAGCTACCACCCAAATTACTATTTGTGACATCTGACTGCCAAACTAATGTCATCTGGACTGTTGCTGTGTGTGTGTGTTTGTAGGTTGTCTGGCTGTATGGTGACAGAGGAAGGCTTTCGTTATGTGTCTTCAGCTTTGAGTTCAAACCCCTCACACCTGAGAGAGCTGGATCTGAGCTACAATCACCCAGGAGACTCAGGAGTGAAGCTGCTCTCTGATATGTGCAACCATCCAAACTACAGACTGGACAAACTCAAGTTCAAGTAAGCTAATAAGATGAATTTAAATGATTTCGAGATAATTGAGGATTAGGGATGAACTCCTGTTGTTCCCTGTAGATTGTTTCACATGGCATCGAAACAATGTTGATCTCCGGTCAACCATCTTTTTGCTCATCGAACTACATTCAGACTGTCAGTCCAAATCTGATTTATTTTTTTTTTAATTCAGTATCCAAGACTTGCAACCAATCAGATCTCAGGACCACATCTAACTGTCGGATATAGTTGTATAGTGTTCATTGTGTTAAATTTGTCAATTTAAATAACTAAAACTTTCTAACAGGACAATAAATTACAAACATTTGAAGCAGGAAATTATTAAATGCTTAAAATATAAAACATTACAACTCTAAATTGACATTGATAATTCCAGTCGGCTACTCACTGGGTTACTGAGGCGTCTCCGTTAAAGTTCACCAGCTTTGCCACCATTATGCCATGACTGGGGCAGTCAAATGGTTAGAGAGTCAGACTGGTAACCCCGAAGGTTACGAGTTTGATTCTCAATACTGGCAGGAAATGAGGTATCCTTGAGCACGGCGCCTAACTCCCAATCGCTCCCTGGGCACCACAGCAAAAATGGCCCCCCACTGCTTCAGGTGTGGTAACTAAATTTATAAATTTGGTAACTAACAAGATTTTAAAATATCTTTGACTTCTATTTATCATCAGTCTCATTGGATAACCATCAATCATCAACAAGATAACACCCCTATCTGAATTCCCCAAAAACAGTCGAGTTTATTTGTTAATTTCTGCATTTTACACCTAACGCCAGGTTCACACATACTCCGTCTGCAGCAAGTATGCATTGCAGAAGCAGCACGCGTCATTGTGCTTTTACATATGATGCATTTGCAGTGCGCTTCTGATCCGCAGCTTCTTTGCCATGGACTTATTCATATTTAAACACAAATATAAACAACATAACATTCAATTGAATATAACCATAGACTTACATATTACAATGCTCAAGCATTTAGACCGCATTAGTTATTTTTGCTACTCATGGCAAGTCTTTTGCTTTTCTTTGTTTTACCTCAGTTTTAAAGTAAAAAGATGGCTGTGAAAAATTGTAGTATAATTGAATTAAATGCATTTATGGTGAGATTACTACATTTTCAGGTCAATCCATGTTCATTTAGAATTTTTGTCACTTTAATTCAGCATGTGTAGCACGGCAAAAATAGACTTGGTGCTTGAATGATCGCTCCTGGAACGCATTGCTGGACCACATGCGCGTGCAGTGTGAACACACTAACCTGTTAACATGGGTACCGTAAAAAATACACGCCACATACGCACTGCAGATGGAGTATGTGTGAACCTGGAGTAAGTACAAACTGCAACTGTCAGACGTTACCCCCTGCTACGGTCAGGAATTAACTTTTCCAATTCACTTCCTGAGGCTTTTTTTTACCTTCATAAGTGCATTTTTTATGATTACCTGTGTTGTCTTTTATGTCAAATACTTACATTTGACAAACGCCATATTTACACTGCAAAGGCTGTTTAATGCTACTCCTAAATTACAAAATTATCAGAAACTCATTCCAGGGTCACAATTGTCAATTAAAGGGATAACCAAAAATTCACCCAAAACTGAAAATGATTCCCTCATTTACTCACCCTCAAGCCATCCTAGGTATATATGACTTTCTTCTTTCAGATGAATACAATCGTAGTTATATTAAAAAAATATTCTGGCTCTTCCAAGCTTTATGATGGTAGTAAATGGCAGTTATGAAGCCCAAAAAAGTGCATCTATCCACCATAGATCTAATCCATACGGCTCAAAAGGGTTAATTAAGGCCTTCTGAAGAGAAGTGATGGTTTTTGTAAAAAAAAAAAAATAATAATAATAATAATATATATATATATATATATATATATATATATATATATATATATATATATATATATATATATATATATATATATGTGAAAAGGCCAGCATAAGCCAACCAAATATGACCAATAGGGGCAGTAGACCGGCTCAAGTCATTCAACTAAATGATTATTATGCACTGGTGCGGTACATGGTCTCTTTATTTCTCAAAAAAACAATTTCTAAAGTTACACAATCAAACTAAAATAACCAAAGTACAGAAATAAATAAAAAACAAGAAATTACATACAAACGAACAACAATAATACAATGACCAAACTGACCACCTTAGAATACCAATCTTAGATTGGAAGCAGCCATCTCAGCTAATCCTGGTACAATCATGGAAACATGTAACATCCACACGAGAAAGGTGATAACAACCATCAGACAAAACAACCACAAGTGTGATCCCTGCATCAAACACCCTAGTAGCTGACCCTTATTTACCAAGTAGAGGACCCCAAGGTGGTCAAATAAGAAAACAAATAAAACAAAACAAATAAACTATACACTATTCACAACAAAATCAAACCAAAAAAAAACACAAGACACAAACCATACAATGTTCACATAATAAACTCAATCAAGTAGCAAAGACAATAATGTACAAACATTTAAACACTGGGAAAAACAGTGGTCACTACATGATCAGTCCCTCCGTAGATCTGCTAAAACACGATTACACCAATAAATACACTATTAAAAATACGCCATTTACATTGAAACCATATATTTAAATTTTACTTTTATAACATTGATTTTAAAACATTCAATTACCTTAGTTACTAACACCAAACACGCGCTTAAATGAAACAACGCATGGGTTATGGCACAACTGACCTACCTATATACGATTTGGCAGATGAACAGCGAAAACTCCGCAATAAGACATACAGCTCCGTATCCGTGACCGCGATCCAAGATGTTACTGCAACAAGACAAAACATACAAGCTCCAGAGCAACCAACGCTATCTTTTTCCCATAAAAGAAAATCAAACGACCTACCCGGGTATTATCCGTAGCACAAACAGGGGAAGAGCACAATAGAAGATGCGCAGCTCCAATTCACTGCCAGGTTTGCTGTCGGGTATATCAGCAACACAAACCGCTGTAGGGATGGCTGACGCGAAACTAACGTTTCGACACAGTATCGAGATCCTGAAGCGTAGATGTTTCGAAACACTGCTCCGAACTGTGATTCAAAACACCCATGTCACGTGACTACGGCTAAACGAAGCTTCTGCGTGTTTCGACAGGAGGTGTGTTTGCCGAGTCTGCGTTTGATTGACAGGGGCGGGAACAAATCACACAATCGCTCATCTGTCTCAACTCCCACAGAGTTTAAAAGAGGAGTTAATGCACCTTCACCTCGTGGGTTTTTGTGAGAGGAGAAAGATTTTGAGATAGCGTTTACGATATAGTGACATTTTTGAATAAAAATCTGTAAAAAAAACAAAAATGAGACCATTGTGGATTGATTTGTTTTATTCATTTTAATTTTTCATGACCAAAATAACCTAGTTATTATTATTATATATTATAGTTATATAGTGAGGATGTTAAAAACTCTCCACATTAACAAAAACACAACACTTTTATTTTTTTAAATGATTTGTTGTCAAAATTGTTTCAGATAACATGCGCAATTGACCACTAGGTGTCACCGTGGAGACGGTGTCGGTATGGTTTCGAAGCCTCGACACAATACGGCACATTTGCTTCAACTGTTTCAGTGTTTCACGAAGCCTCGCTCTGCTCACCACTAAACCGCTGGGACGGACAATACAAGCAATGTGCAGCCACTCTCCACGCTCCCACTAATTCAACGCCAAACGACCATGTCCCACACAGTGTCGCGCCATCGCCATTTAACCAATATAGACGGAAATTACATGTTCTCCCGTGATACGCCCCACGAGAAATAATTACGAACCCCCAACAAACCCACTACATATATATATATATATATATATATATATATATATATATATATATATATATAATAACTTCTAATGCACAACATGGGTCTAAAATGACCCGTATAAAAATCTTTGATATTTCCACATTTTTGCAAGTGAGAACATATTTACTGCACAAAACTGTTCACCTGCCATTTTACAACTCAACACAGCTGCTTTTGTATATTTGATGCATGTAATTCTTACTATATTTCATATATATTATATTTCATAATTTTTTTTTTTGTAGTAAACCAATGCCATTGGTCACCCTTTAGATCTGTCAGTGTTCCAATAAAGTAAAAGTTTTGGACATACAAGGTTTCTGTCCGACAGTGACGATATATAATAAGTACATACTTGATCAACAGTTTGATGCACATTTGAAAAACGTTGATGCACATTTTTTGTGCTTTTGATTCTCTTTATCCAGAGTGTTAGCTGGCCCATACTAAAATGGCTGAAAAAGTTGTAGAGAAGCTGCAAACAGAACATTGCAAAGCAATTCTCAGTCATGATTCAGAGCCTGAAATATCTGATGCTGATGACTATGTGCCACAGGGTCAATCTGGAGATGTAGGTGTAAATCCAGTTCCACTAGATGAAGAAGACATCGAAGACTTGTCTGATGTGTCCTCTGAAGAGGAAACTCAGACCCAGTCCAATAAATCAGAAAAGTCCAATAAAGTAGAATAAAGTAGAAAGGGTCTTACAAGAAGCATCCTGAGGAACTGCCCAGGACATGCTCCTCCACCCATTGCCTGGGTTGGGCGTTTGAAGGGTAGTGATACAAAAATGCTTTTTATTCAAAAAGTAAGAAGGAAAGAAGAAAATAAGTATTTGTTCATTGTGGAATACCCGGAATAGTGAAGAATGAAATTCATTTCTTGCGATATATGCAATTTAGAAAATAAAAAGGTGACTTTAGACCAATGTTGTGTATGTCCAAAACTGTTACTTTTTAGGAACACTGACAGACGTAAAGGCTGACCAAGAGCATTGATTTATGACCTAAAATATATATAAATGATGAAATATAATATGTAGCCTATTGTATGAAATATATTAAGACTTGCGTGCTTCAAATATACAAAAGCAGCCATGTTGAGTTGTGAAATGTGTGGCTATATGGAGGTACAAGGTTTCCACTTGAGAGCGACGATATATACAATATTGTATGTAATATAAATATACAGTGGGTACGGAAAGTATTCAGACTATTAATGTACACACAGCACCCCATATTGACAGAAAAGTCTTGATATTTTTGCAGATTTATTAAAAAAGAAAAACTGAAATATCACATGGTCCTCAGTATTCAGACCCTTTGCTCAGTATTTAGTAGAAGCACCTTTTGATCTCATACAGCCATGAGTCTTTTCGGGAAAGATGCAACGAGTTTTTCACTCCTGGATTTTGGGATCCTCTGCCATTCCTCCTTGCAGATCCTCTCCAGTTCTGTCAGGTTGGATGGTAAACGTTGGTGGACAGCCATTTTTAGGTCTCTCCAGAGATGTTCAATTGAGTGTAAGTCAGGGCTCTGGCTGGACCATTCAAGAACAGTCACGGAGTTGTTGTGAAGCCACTCCTTCATTATTTTAGCTGTGTGTTTAGGGTCATTGTCTTGTTGGAAGGTAAACCTTCGGCCCAGTCTGAGGTCCTGAGCACTCTGGAGAAGGTTTTCATCCAGGATATCCCTGTACTTGGCCACATTCATCTTTCCCTCGATTACAGCCAGTCGTCCTGTCCCTGCAGCTGAAAAACACCCCCACATCATGATGCTGCCACCACCATGCTTCACTGTTGGGACTGTATTGGACAGGTGACGAGCAGTGCCTGGTTTTCTCCACACATACCGCTTAGAATTAAGGCCAAAAAGTTCTATCTTTGTCTCATCAGACCAGAGAATCTTATTTCTCACTATCTTGGAGTCCTTCAGGTGTTTTTTAGCAAACTCCATGCGGGCTTTCATGTGTCTTGCACTGAGGAAAGGCTTCTGTTGAGCCACTCTGCCATAAAGCCCCGACTGGTGGAGGGCTGCAGTGATGGTTGACTTTCTACAACTTTCTCCCATCTCCCGACTGCATCTCTGGAGCTCAGCCACAGTGATCTTTGGGTTCTTCTTTACCTCTCTCACCAAGGCTCTTCTCCCCCGATAGCTCAGTTTGGCCAGACGGCCAGCTCTAGGAAGGGTTCTGGTTATCCCAAACGTCTTCCATTTAAGGATTATGGAGGCCACTGTGCTTTTAGGAACCTTAAGTGCAGCAGAATTTTTTTTGTAACCTTGGCCAGATCTGTGCCTTGCCACAATTCTGTCTCTGAGCTCTTCAGGCAGTTCCTTTGACCTCATGATTCTCATTTGCTCTGACATGCACTGTGAGCTGTAAGGTCTTATATAGACAGGTGTGTGGCTTTCCTAATCAAGTCCAATCAGTCTAATCAATCACAGCTGGATTCAAATGAAGGTGTAGAACCATCTCAAGGATGATCAGAAGAAATAGACAGCACCTGAGTTAAATATATGAGTGTCACAGCAAAAGGTCTGAATACTTAGGAACATGTGATATTTCAGTTTTTCTTTTTTAATAAATCTGCAAAAATGTCAAGAATTCTGTGTGTGCTGTGTGTACATTAATAAGGGAAAAAAATGAACTTAAATGATTTTTGCAAATGGTTGGAATATAAAAAAGAGTGAAAAATTTAAGGGGGTCTGAATACTTTCCATACCCACTGTATGTAATATTTACACATATTTTTTTTTTCCCTCATTCTTACTAATAATGGATTTCAAGGTTGAGGTAACTTTGGCCTAACATTCAAATATTGTGTCCAGTTATCTTTCACAAAATATCAAATATTTTCTGTGGTAAAAAAAGAGTTAAATACACAAAAGCAGCCATGTTGAGTTAAAATGTTAATGTTAAAATGTTAAAATGCGTGGCAGGTGAATAGTTTTCTGCAGTTAGTATGTTCCTACTTGCAAAAATGTGCAAACATCAAAGGTTTCCATATGGGTCATTTTTGACCCATGTATGCAGAATTGAGTGCGATCCTTGATGATGCTGCGGGCCTTTCTCAAGCAGCGTGTCTGATAAATGTCCTGTAAGGCCAGGAGTTTATGACCTGTGAGAGCTCTGCTGTTCTCACCACTCTCTGAAGAGCTTTGCAGTCAGAAGAGGAGCAGTTACCGTACCATACAGTGATGCCAGTCAGAATGCTCTCTATAGTGCAGCGGTAGAAGTTCGACATGATGTCAGAGGAGATGCCGAACCTCTTCAGCCGCAGGAAGTAGAGATGCTGACAGGCTGTTCTCACAATGGTCTCTGAGTGTAGGTTCGATCAAAAAGATCTTAAACTAGATGGAACTAGATTAAATATTTTGACTGTTGCGATTCCAAATCGGTTTAATGACCTGTAACTCTGCCTGAGTATCGGACAAGTGTTCACTGTTGGCCAGAGGTGAACTGACCCCCCGACTAAGCCTGGTTTCTCCCAAGGTTTTTTTTTTTTTTTTTTTTTTCGTAAGTAAGCAGGGAGTACAATTGAGGGCTGAGGACACATCCCTGTGGGGCGCCAGTGCTGAGTGTGAGTGGAGCATGTGTGGTGTCCATTTCTGACCACCTGGGGTCTGCCGGTCAGGAAGTCCAAGACCCAGTTACATAAATGACTGTTGAGACCCAGATCCTTCAGAACTTTCCTCATATTCACCTGTTAAAATCCCCAGAAACAATGAAAGCAGCATCAAGATGAGCAATTTCTAGCCTATTAATGGTGCTTTCCACTTGATCCAATGCTTTGGTTTTGTCTGCGTGAGGCGGGATGTAAACAACTGTAAGAATGACTGAATTAAACTCCAGCGGGAGGTAGAAGGGGTGCACTTTAACAGAGAGCAGCAGTGTGTAGATAAAACTAACATCTGTGCCCCAATGAGTGTTTTTATAATAATGGATATTTTCCTTTCATTTTACAAAAACCCATTGCTTCGCTTCAGAAGGCCTTTATTCACCCACTAGAGTCGTATGGATTACTTTTATGGAGGATGGAAGCACTTTTTGGGCTTCAAAATCATGAGGGCCATTCACTACCATTATAAAGCTTGGAAGAGCCAGGATGGTTTTTTTAATATAACTCTGATTGTGTTTGTCTGAGAGAAGATGGTTAAATATATCTAGGATGGCTTGAGGGTGAGTAAATGATGGGGTAATTTTCATTTTTGGGTGAACTATTCCTTTAATGCTCTTGATATTGTAATAATGACAATGTCGATTAATAGAATACTTAAAAATGTTAGAAAAAGAAGATTCACATAATCTTTTCAGCATGATGAATAAATTATATTAATTGGAATAAACTGTATGTAGAAATGGAGCAGAATGTGTCGTAGGTTTAGTGTGAGTTTAAAGGGATAGTTGAAGATTATGAAACCAAAAATGAAGATTATCCCATGATTTACTCACCCTCATCCATCCAAGGTATATTTGACTATCTTCTTTCAGACGAACACATCGGAGATATATTTAAAAATAAGTTTAGTCCTCCAAGGTTTATAATAGTTGTGAATGGTACCTCAAATTAAAAATTTTCAAAAAAACAAAAATGTGTTATAATGTGTTTCAGTGATCAGTTATAATGTGTTTCAGCGATGAGTTATAATGTGTTTCAGCGATGAGTTATAATGTGTTTCAGTGATGAGTTATAATGTGTTTCAGTGATGAGTTATAATGTGTTTCAGTGATCAGTTATAATGTGTTTCAGCGATCAGTTATAATGTGTTTCAGTGATCAGTTATAATGTGTTTCAGTGATCAGTTATAATGTGTTTCAGTGATCAGTTATAATGTGTTTCAGCGATCAGTGTTTCAGCGATGAGTTATAATGTGTTTCAGTGATCAGTTATAATGTGTTTCAGTGATCAGTTATAATGTGTTTCAGTGATCAGTTATAATGTGTTTCAGTGATCAGTTATAATGTGTTTCAGTGATCAGTTATAATGTGTTTCAGTGATCAGTTATAATGTGTTTCAGTGATCAGTTATAATGTGTTTCAGTGATGAGTTATAATGTGTTTCAGTGATCAGTTATAATGTGTTTCAGTGATCAGTTATAATGTGTTTCAGCGATCAGTTATAATGTGTTTCAGCGATGAGTTATAATGTGTTTCAGTGATGAGTTATAATGTGTTTCAGTGATGAGTTATAATGTGTTTCAGTGATCAGTTATAATGTGTTTCAGTGATCAGTTATAATGTGTTTCAGTGATCAGTTATAATGTGTTTCAGTGATCAGTTATAATGTGTTTCAGTGATCAGTTATAATGTGTTTCAGCGATCAGTTATAATGTGTTTCAGTGATGAGTTATAATGTGTTTCAGCGATGAGTTATAATGTGTTTCAGTGATGAGTTATAATGTGTTTCAGCGATCAGTTATAATGTGTTTCAGTGATCAGTTATAATGTGTTTCAGTGATCAGTTATAATGTGTTTCAGCGATCAGTTATAATGTGTTTCAGTGATCAGTTATAATGTGTTTCAGTGATCAGTTATAATGTGTTTCAGCGATCAGTTATAATGTGTTTCAGCGATGAGTTATAATGTGTTTCAGTGATGAGTTATAATGTGTTTCAGTGATGAGTTATAATGTGTTTCAGTGATCAGTTATAATGTGTTTCAGTGATCAGTTATAATGTGTTTCAGTGATCAGTTATAATGTGTTTCAGTGATCAGTTATAATGTGTTTCAGTGATCAGTTATAATGTGTTTCAGCGATCAGTTATAAAGTGTTTCAGTGATCAGTTATAATGTGTTTCAGTGATCAGTTATAAAGTGTTTCAGTGATGAGTTATAAAGTGTTTCAGTGATCAGTTATAATGTGTTTCAGCGATGAGTTATAATGTGTTTCAGTGATCAGTTATAATGTGTTTCAGCGATCAGTTATAATGTGTTTCAGTGATCAGTTATAATGTGTTTCAGTGATCAGTTATAATGTGTTTCAGTGATCAGTTATAATGTGTTTCAGCGATCAGTTATAATGTGTTTCAGTGATCAGTTATAATGTGTTTCAGTGATCAGTTATAATGTGTTTCAGTGATCAGTTATAATGTGTTTCAGCGATCAGTTATAATGTGTTTCAGCGATCAGTTATAATGTGTTTCAGCGATCAGTTATAATGTGTTTCAGTGATCAGTTATAATGTGTTTCAGTGATCAGTTATAATGTGTTTCAGTGATCAGTTATAATGTGTTTCAGCGATCAGTTATAATGTGTTTCAGTGATCAGTTATAATGTGTTTCAGCGATCAGTTATAATGTGTTTCAGCGATCAGTTATAATGTGTTTCAGCGATCAGTTATAATGTGTTTCAGTGATGAGTTATAATGTGTTTCAGCGATGAGTTATAATGTGTTTCAGTGATGAGTTATAATGTGTTTCAGTGATGAGTTATAATGTGTTTCAGCGATCAGTTATAATGTGTTTCAGTGATCAGTTATAATGTGTTTCAGTGATCAGTTATAATGTGTTTCAGTGATCAGTTATAATGTGTTTCAGTGATCAGTTATAATGTGTTTCAGCGATCAGTTATAATGTGTTTCAGTGATCAGTTATAATGTGTTTCAGTGATGAGTTATAATGTGTTTCAGCGATGAGTTATAATGTGTTTCAGTGATCAGTTATAATGTGTTTCAGTGATCAGTTATAATGTGTTTCAGTGATCAGTTATAATGTGTTTCAGTGATCAGTTATAATGTGTTTCAGTGATCAGTTATAATGTGTTTCAGTGATCAGTTATAATGTGTTTCAGTGATGAGTTATAATGTGTTTCAGTGATCAGTTATAATGTGTTTCAGTGATGAGTTATAATGTGTTTCAGCGATGAGTTATAATGTGTTTCAGTGATCAGTTATAATGTGTTTCAGTGATCAGTTATAATGTGTTTCAGTGATGAGTTATAATGTGTTTCAGTGATCAGTTATAATGTGTTTCAGTGATCAGTTATAATGTGTTTCAGCGATCAGTTATAATGTGTTTCAGTGATGAGTTATAATGTGTTTCAGTGATCAGTTATAATGTGTTTCAGTGATCAGTTATAATGTGTTTCAGCGATCAGTTATAATGTGTTTCAGTGATGAGTTATAATGTGTTTCAGCGATGAGTTATAATGTGTTTCAGTGATGAGTTATAATGTGTTTCAGCGATCAGTGTTTCAGTGATCAGTTATAATGTGTTTCAGTGATCAGTTATAATGTGTTTCAGCGATGAGTTATAATGTGTTTCAGCGATGAGTTATAATGTGTTTCAGCGATCAGTTATAATGTGTTTCAGTGATCAGTTATAATGTGTTTCAGCGATCAGTTATAATGTGTTTCAGTGATGAGTTATAATGTGTTTCAGCGATCAGTTATAATGTGTTTCAGCGATCAGTTATAATGTGTTTCAGTGATCAGTTATAATGTGTTTCAGTGATCAGTTATAATGTGTTTCAGTGATCAGTTATAATGTGTTTCAGTGATCAGTTATAATGTGTTTCAGTGATCAGTTATAATGTGTTTCAGCGATGAGTTATAATGTGTTTCAGTGATCAGTTATAATGTGTTTCAGTGATCAGTTATAATGTGTTTCAGCGATGAGTTATAATGTGTTTCAGTGATCAGTTATAATGTGTTTCAGTGATCAGTTATAATGTGTTTCAGTGATGAGTTATAATGTGTTTCAGCGATGAGTTATAATGTGTTTCAGTGATCAGTTATAATGTGTTTCAGTGATCAGTTATAATGTGTTTCAGTGATCAGTTATAATGTGTTTCAGTGATCAGTTATAATGTGTTTCAGTGATCAGTTATAATGTGTTTCAGCGATGCGTTTAAGCGATTGGTTATAAAGCTACAAAACGAAATCTGATGGAAAGCTGCAGTCGGATAGTTTGAATGAACGTTAAGTATTGTAGTTTGTTTAACCAATATTATCACGTAAACATATATTCTATTATATACATATTTTTAAATCAATTTCCATGATTTTTTTAATACTTTCCCAGGCCTGGAAATTGCTATTTAAAAATTCCATGGCTTTTCCAGGTTTTTCATGACTGTACGATCCCAATATAATATTGCAAGTATGTTTGAAGCATGTTTTGACATGTCATTTTATCTTTATTATCTTGTTTCCATAATCATTGGAAGCCAAAACTGTAATTTAAAAATACAATTAAACAATATATTGATTAATCCCTACACTGCACTGTGTGTGTGTGTGTGTGTGTGTGTGTGAGTGCGTGTGTGTGTGTGTGTGTGTAGTTAGTGGGTGGGTGTGTGTGTGTGTGTGTGTAGTTAGTGGGTGAGTGTGTGTGTGTGTGTGTGTGTGTGTGTGTGTGTGTGTGTGTAGTTAGTGGGTGTGTGAATGTGTGTTTGCTCACTGTTTAAATGTGTATTTACTGACACTGTTTTTTTTTAGTGTGGATCATGGAGGAGAGTTCAGGATTACAGCAGGACTGCACAAATGTAAGTCAACACACACACACACACACACACACACATTAGTGCTGTCACTAATGTTAATGCATGTGATTGTGTCAGTTTAACACATTAAAAATATTTAACACAATTAACTCAGCATCTTTTTTTCCATCATCCTTTATCTAGCATCACATTATATGATCACATTCTTATTCATACAAATGCTTTTCTCATGAATAACCATTCAAGTGCAGGAAGACACAAGAGAGCTCAGTGGTGTGCTGTCTGTGAATCTCCTGTCTTGCGGGCCGGTGTTCTGACAAATAATGCTTCCTGTCATATTGTGCTCCCAGTACCAGCACTACATTTGCAGTGTATTATGGGTAGGTTTAGGGTAGGAGTAGGTATGGATGTTAATAAAGCTTCAAACCACATCAATATGATACTGGTAGCATTTGCCGTTGTCAGATTGTGCTAGCAACTAACACCGGCCACACTGAGTTATCCTTTGTGCTTGAATGGATAAAACAACACAAAATTAAAGGTCCACTAGAGGTCGCCTGTTCAAAACAAAGGCACACTGCCAACACGGTCTCATCCCTATTCGTCACACGCTGCCGTTTGGTCATTTACCCTTCACGTCAACACTCCGACGTTTAGGGTCTTTCAATAGATTTGAATGCAAATCCCTCATCGTCGGATTTTGACGAAAGGGGTTTAGGCATCCAGCCGTTTTCCTGCGCTGGAAAATATTGCTTCAGGCTATTGATTTTGTGCTGCAAATGTGTATTCGTCGCATGGACGAATTATTATATTAATTATATATAATTATTATATTCGTGTGTCGTCGCATGGACTGTTGGTGCGGTCACCATACATTTTCGTGGGGCAGAAACCCTTGTCTGAATCGATACCACGACTTTTATATATAATTTCATATAAAACATAACAATGATTAGTTTTCTGTCTATAAATGTATCAAAACAGATGTTCTCTTGTCTAATAAAACATGTAAGATATTAAAGCGTCTTTGGTGTTTCCATAGTTTCTAAAAATAAATAAACCAGAAGCTGAGGTTAATGTGGATATGACGCCATTGACAGGCGACTCGCTCACACGTCCCGGATCCTTGAATAATACTGTGATTTTCTCAAGATTTACAAATAGTTGGAAACATTTGCGATATTGTAAGTACTCAACTGAACAAAATATATAATACTGGCCCAGTGGTTTATGGATATTTTACTGCAAAAATCTTATATATTGCAGCTTTAAGCCAAAATGCCAGTTTTGTCGCGTATCCTTGTAAGAACATTCTTAAATGAGTGAAATAAAGTCTTAAATGACCGTAAAGAGTCGTGAGGTCATCAGATGTGAGTCAGATCGGTGTCAAGCTAAATGAAATAGTAGCCTGCTCTGTCACCATGAACAATGTTTTCAACTCAATAATTAAACCGATACTGAGAACCGGGCTTTTAAAAAGTCTTTCTGGATTTTTTAATATCAATTTTCATAACTTTATATTTACATTGAAATTAAATCCTGTACTAACTGGAGCGCTATGTTTGACTGAACTGCTTGTGTTTATTTCCTATTTATTTCTTATACTGTTATAATGGCTATTGTTGTTCATTTAAATATTATTGTTAAATCAATATTTTATATAAGTAGCATAGTGTATTTTTTGGAACAGAGTATGTTAGGGATTTCGACTTCAGTGACAGTTACATTAAAACGCCACGAGATGGCAGCAAAGACTGTCTTTATGAGTGAGTCAGTCGTAGAGACTTTTATATTGAAATGGACTGAAACAAGGAAGTTTTCTTTACTTTAAACAACTTCCCAGCAGACGCAACTGACTAATGCATTTACTGGCGTTGCCATCGGAGTGTTTTAAATGTTAAAAGGACTAAAGCGCTTTCCTCAGCGAACATTCAGACTGGTTTTGTGATTATGAATATAAGCTTGACCTGAAGAATATCAGCCTGACGCAGGAAATTCAGTCGCTCAGGCGATTTCTCTCTCATAATAATAATGTTACAATGAGTTTCAATGAAGCGACTCAACGTTCATTCGTTTCTAGCTCTAAAGTGTCGTTTCAGAATGAGTAACGGAGGCTTGGGCTCAACTGTGACACTTAATATTGAGTTAATACACAAAACTACCATTTTAAAAGAGTTAAAACAGTTTTAAATGAAGTGTTTGCTTTTGAAAGAGATGTGATGTTTTGTGGTTTTGTGTGTAGAGTTTGAGAAATAGAGACACTTTCAAACACTGTGCAAGCATTAGGTGTGTGCCATATCACACCGTCCACGATAATACCGGTGTAATATTTTAATGATAAAGGAGTGTCATATCGACGCTATGACATACGGCGTGTTTAAGCTCCCCAGCGCACAAGAACAACACTGACTGAGAGTAAGAGCAGATTTAGTACCTAAAAGGGAACTATCAATAAGTATGGCAATGGTTTGATTATAAGAGGTCAGACCGATCTTCCTCATGATCATCCGGTCAGTGTCACGTCCTTCCAATTCTGAGCTGATCCGTTTTGTTAGCGGCGGCACAGGCATTAACGTCAGCGGCGTGTTCTCGCCTCCTCTCTCTCACGTCTCATTCGCTCCGGTTCAATAGTGCTTGTGCAGCTCATAATTGTAGTCGTTCCCGCAGGTTTCGCGCTCACACCACTACTGATCTATATTAGTGGAGCACACAAGCCGCTTCTCAGTCTCAAACAACTTCTGAGTCACAAATACCAAAATGAGTGGCTTACCGCGCTAAAACAGTCAAACGAGATTCACTTTAAAGAGAGACTTTCTACAAAACAAAACTTGATGAAGTGGTAAAAAATCACGTGTGACCCGCTGCATGTCTCGCGACACTTATCATGTCTTACTCGTGCTGTTCATTTTCATTATTAACTGATGAAATATGAATAAATATTATAATATTTCAACATAAAAATGAATCTAAACAGGCTGTTTTCTTTAACCCGGTTCAATGAACGCGCGGCGCTTTCTGATGGATTTTCCTTAATGACGCGGAACCAAATCCATCATTTTTGGCCATAAAGATCAGTGAAAGACAACTATAAAGCTCTTTTATTTGTGTGCACTCATAATGATGGAACAACCCGACAGATGAAGGGAACACACGGGTTCACTACTGGACCTGAATTTATGGCTCAATAACCAATAACATGTATTGAATTAATGATGAACAAAATAATCTCAGAATACATCAATGATGGGGATGACCTTCAGCACAGGGTCCTAATGTTGTGAAACACATTAAATTCATTCATGTGAACACCTAACATGATTTCATCACACAGCAAACCTCAAGGCATATGAAGATCAGTGACACATCACTGAAATACACACAGATAAATACACACACACCAAACATCAGTCAGGACATTCCCACGTGAGCACTCGAGCGAAACACTGACCGTCGTTAATATAAGCCGGAGAGAAATGGGAAATGACGATGAGCTGCCCTCACACCCGCACTCACTCACACAATAAGATCAGAGCAATACAGCAGAAATCCCACTTCATACATCCGTGAGAATAAAAGTGCTGCTGCTTCCTGACAGCGTTCGGGAAAATCAACGGGAAAACCCCGACACAACAAACTCTCCCTCCTGCGATCATCTCCAGCCCTCGTCCCGGCACGACAGCCTCAACAAAACCCCCTCCTGAACAACAAACACATCAGACCTTTATTCGCTTTACTCCAGATTGCTGATGCAGCAGGTGTTTCTTACGGTGGCTGAGAGACTCAACGCGCTGCAAATAAGAAAACACATGCAAATAAAAAAAAAACGTGATCATCAGTTTGACAACACATGTGCTGCAAATCCTCACAACACAAGCAAACACAAAAACGCACTGCAAACAGCACAAACCGCACAAGTGTTTCAAGGGGACCCCAAAAAGTGACGGACCCTACTAGGACCTGCTTATTATCTGTGTCCAAAACCAGTTCAACTCACCCTTCACTCATTCACTGATCCCTATATAGTGTACGGCATTTGAGTGCACAATGTGTTCACAGTCATTAAATACTGCAATAAAAACTGCAAACAAAAGTAAACACACATTAACAAGTGTACATTATTTGATGTATTTATTATTTTTAATAAAGTGTTTTTCAGTTTGCTAGAAGCTCACGCTCACAGATGACGTGGTCGTCGAGCGCCTCAGGCGGCCGTTATGATGACGTCACATTAGTACGCTACAGATGATTAACCAATATTTTTAGGTCGAAGCCAAGATGGCGCTGTGATAGGTGGACGCGTTCTTAACGTCTCGTCAGGAAATTTTGAAATAGGACGATTATATAGGCATTATAATATAGACATTGCTATTTATGAACGTAAGTGTTTGCGCTCTTCACATTATCCTCCTTGTACCAATTTATCTATGGGTAGAAGGAAAAACAGGCAAACTCACAACGTGACAGCACAGACTATGTCAACTATGGAGCCTGTTCAAAATGCTGAGGGAAACGATATCACAGTTCCCGCCGTGGAATTGACTTCGGAAAATATTGAGGAACATAATTGGTTTGATTGGAGTGATCTCCTTGCTACTCCACCGCCTGAAACCCCCTTAAAACCCCTATCAAAGAAAACAAAACGGGAGCATATGGGAAGTAACGACTCTTCTACGGAAATTCTGGAGGCCATTCGCGAGCTTTCTGGCAAATACGACAAGATGTTTCAGAAAATTTCTGCAATTGATGCAACGACTGGGTCTACAGCTAAAAAGATTGAGACTTTGTCGTCAACTGTTACTCAACTTCGCACAAGGAGTCTCTGAGAGTTGTGGCGACCGAGATTCAGATGCTACAAAAGGCCACTAAAACTCTGAAGGAAGAGGTGGATGAATGTAAGCGCTACAGTTGGAGATGGACATTAAAGCGACACGGTGTGAGACAGAAGGATGGCGAGGATGTCCGGAAAGCTGCAATTGTGGTCCTTGGCCACGTAGTTCCCGGTATCAGCGACAACCTTGAGGATGCAGTTGATATCGCACATCGCCTTGGCCAGAGAAGAAAGGATGGTTCCCACAGATCCATCATCATACTTTTTGCTCGTTTTCGTGACATCGTTTGGCAAGCTTCCAGAGGCTGCCAATTTCTCCTCGAGGACAAGTTGCGACTCACGGAAGCCCTTTCACCAGAAGATAGGACTGCCAGAGAAAAACTTTGGCCCCTCGTTCAGAAAGCCAGAGATGAGGGAAAGAAAGCCTCCTTTCGCGGTTCGTTTGCCTCAATCGACGGGAAGAGATTCAACTACTCTGATGTAAAATAGTCTCTTTCTGCGGTAGGCCTGTGCTCCTTTAAAGATATATTCAAGGTGCCGTGCATTTTTATTTTCTTTGTTTTACGTTTATTTGACTTGTAATTTTTCTAATTGACTCTTAGACCTTCTGTTCACTCCTATGATTCCCCTGAGCAACGGATGTTGTGGAACTCTTTTTGTTCCTCCTCTCGTTGAACTGTTAATGTTACAAAGTACACGGTTGACTATATAATGACTCTTTTTGGTTACTCTAAAATGTTTAATGACAAGCAAGGCGGTGAAGTGAATTTTCTCAAATTAATGTTCGTGAATTATCTTTGGTTATATATTGTTCCCATTTCAAAAATAGAATTTGTTAGTGTTTGTTCAGATATAAGAGGTACTAGAACTGTTTTCTGTGTTTAATGGATTTTAAGTTTAATTCTTTTTCTGTTATATCCTTAAATGTAGGGGGTTTACGTGACGCAGTAAAGAGGAAAGCTGTTTTTTTATTTTGTAAAAGCAGCGAGTCGGATATAATTCTTCTTTAGGAAACACACTCGTGTGAAATGGATGTAAAATTTTGGAAAAATCAATGGGGAAACACAATTTACTGTAGCCATGGCTCTAGTCATTCTGCCGGAGTTTAAAGGACACATTCTAGGAGTGATGTCTTCTGATGAAGGTCGATGGATTATTTTATCGCTTCAGCAGGATAACTCAATCTTTATTATTTGTAATATTTACGGGTGTAATTCCCGATCTGCCAACAAGTCTCTGTTTTCTCAGATAACCTCTAAATTGAAAGAAGTATTTACCAAGTACCCAGACTCTTGTGTGATTTTGGGTGGGGATTTTAATGAATGCGTGGATGATGCCTTGGACAGATTTCCTCCCAGAAGCAATGATAGTCTGCATTTAAATATTATCATTTTATCATTATGCGCAGAATTTTCTCTTACAGATACATGGTGTTTTTTTCATCCTGAGCTGCAGGAATTGACTTGGTCTAATAGAAATATGTCCTCCCAATGGAGAATCGACCTCTTCTTGATCTCTTCCTCAGCTCTTCAATTTGTTATAGATGTCTCTCATTCTTCTGCACCCCTCTCAGATCATAAACAAATAAGGCTAAAATTGTGTAGCAACACTGATAAAACTCCAAAGTTACGTGGTTATTGGAAACTTAATAATTCTCTCCTAAAGATACTTCCTTCAATGATGGTATTAGGAACTTGTTTTCGGATATATTTTCAAAGAATTTTAGTGATGGTTATAAAGCGAAATGGGAATTCTTGAAGTATAAGTCTAGGCAGATCGCCATTTGAAGAAGTAAAGATTTAAAAGCCTCTAAAAATAAAAAAATATTTGAACTTCTAAATAAAATCAATGTTTTACTGCAAAAAACATTAACTCAGGAGGAGGAACTGCTTTTGAGAGAATTAAGTGTACAAATGAATCAAGCTTACTTGGATGTGGCTAGAGGGTCTTTATTAGGTCAAAAGAGGAAGGAGAGACTAACTCCAGCTACTTTTTGAGTTACAGAAGAGGAATTGCAGGAGAAATTCACTGACCGCTTTAAATATGAATGGTGTCAAGTGCACTGATCCTAACCTCATTTCTAGTTTTATCACAAGCTTTTATGACAAACTTTACACTTCTAAGTTTAATATGGACAATTGTGAGACTTTTGTCGAAACAATTAAAAACTATATTCCTACCATTGAAAATGACTTTAAAGACCTTTGTGAGTCTACTTTAACAATTGAGGAGATTAAATCTGCTCTCTTCTCTATGAAAAAAGGGAAATCCCCCGGAGTTGATGGATTTTCTGTCGAATTTTATGTCCATTTTTGGGACGTAATCAAATACCCTCTGCTTTGCATGTAATGCAATGAAACAGGGTATAATTTCTCTGAAAAAGATTCTCTCTTAATTGATAATTGGCGTCCAATTACACTTTTAACAGTTGATTATAAGATCTTGGCCTTGGTATATGCTAATAGATTGAAACTTAAGCTTAATCAAATTATTGCGGAAACGCAGTCAGGTTTTGTCAAAGGTAGACATATTAGCAATAATAGAAGACTTGTTTTAGATTCACTAGATTATGCTGATTTTGTGCTCTCTAAAGCCATTCTTCTTTTCTTAGATGTTTATAAGGCCTTCGACACCATTGAACATGGATTTCTCCTGCAATCGCTCAAACTGTTTGGTTTTGGGGAATCTTTTGTTAATATAATTGAAATGTTTTATAAAGGAATTAGTAGTTCGGTCATAGTCAATCTGCAAACCTCTCAAAGATTTGCTATAAAGCGTGGTGTCACCCTTTCTATTTATTGTGGTTACTGAGCTCTTGTCATTGAGTATTATACACAATCAGAATTTAAAAGGTGTCTCAATCTTCGACAGGGAAATCAAAATTTCGCAGCTGGCTGATGACACCACTCTTTTTTTAAAGGATAAAGGTCAATTTTCTAGTGCCATTAAGATAGTTAAAAAGTTCTCGTACGCTTCTGGGTTGAAGTTAAATATGTCCAAATGTGAGATAATGTCTCTGCATAATTGCGACGATCCGTTGATTGATGGTATTCCAGTCAAAGACACAGTAAAGTATTTGGGTATTTATTTAACTAAAAATTTAGTTGCCAGACAACAACTTAATTTTTCTAGTCGGATTAAGAAAACCCAAAATATCTTTAATCTCTGGTTGCAAAGAGATCTATCTCTCTATGGTAGGGTTCTTCTCTCTAAAGCAGAAGGTCTTTCTCTCTTCGTGTGTCCTTCACTCTCTTTATACGTGACTGATTTTACTGCTAAAGGTGTCAATACAATTTTCCTTGACTTTATATGGAAAAACAAGTCTCATAAACCAACTCAGTCAGGCTGACAGAGAAAATCTCAGAATTAGAGACACGCATCCAAACTTTAATTGAGGATAGTAAGAATGCAAGGGCTTCAGATACTGTTTTGGATGCGACTAGCTTAGCGAACTCCGTACATTGTTCGGTTCCGGCTGTAGAGCCCGTGCAGCAGGGCAACTTTGTGACTGTGAGGCGGCCTAGTCGTGTTAAAAAACACCACTCTTCCGTTCCGATTAGAACATCAAACAGGTTCTCCCCACTCAGTGACGCACCCACTGAGAATCCTGTTGAAAGTGCCCTAGTTATTGGCGATTCTATTACACGGAACGTGAAAATAGAGACACCAGCCACCATAGTCACATGTTTGCCGGGAGCCAGAGCGCCTGACATCAAAGCAAATTTAAAAGTGCTGGCTAATGCTAATCGTAAATACTCTAAGATTGTTATTCACGTCGGCGCTAATGATGTTCGACTTCGCCAGTCGGAGATCACCAAAATTAACATTAAAGAGGTGTGTGAAACCGCACGTATGATGTCAGACACTGTAATTTTTTCTGGACCCCTTCCTGCTCGTAGGAGTGATGAGATCATTAGCAGACTTTCATCACTCCATGGCTGGCTGTCTAAGTGGTGTCCACAGAATAATATAGGTTTCATAGACAATTGGAAAAGTTTTTGGGGCAGACCTGACCTGTTGAAAAGAGATGGTATTCATCCCTCCTGGGGTGGTGCCGCTCTTCTCTCTAGTAATATGGCACATAGTCTTAGAGCTCAACCTTGACTAACTGGGGCCCAGGTCAGGAAGCAGACAGACTGGCTAAACCGACCGTCTGCTAGCTGTCTCACGTCACAGAATTCAGATAAATCCCAACACATAGAGACTCTTTCACCTAGATATCATCACATAGAGACTGTGTCTGTACCCCGAACTAATAAATACAGAAAACTTCCAAACCCATTTACGGGTGATAATTTAATTGATGTTCAACAAGTAGTAAACAGAGATTATAAAGATAAACAAATGATAAAGCTTGGGTTGCTGAATATTCCATCCCTTTCTTCAAAAGCACTTATAGTAAATGATATTATCACAGAAAATAATCTAGATGTGCTGTGTTTGACAGAAACCTGGCTAAAACCAGACGATTACATTACTTTAAATGAGTCTAGCCCTCAAGGTTACTATTATCGACACGAACCTCGTCAGAAAGGTAAAGGGGGAGGTGTTGCTGTTATCTATAGTAATATCTTTAGTATTACTCAAAAGTCTTTCAAATATATCTCGTTTGAAGTGATGGTGCTCTATGTAACGTTATATAATGTAAGTGACAAATCTCATTTGAAATTTGTGTTGGCTACTGTATACAGGCCACCAGGGCACCATACAGACTTTATCATAGAATTTGCTGATTTTCTCTCGGAGTTAGTACTGGCTGTGGATAAAGTCCTTATTGTTGGTGATTTTAATATACATGTAGATAATGAAAAAGACGCTTTGGGATTGGCATTAACAGATATTTTAAGCTCTATTGGAGTTAGACAACACGTGTCAGGACCAACTCATTGTCGTAATCATACTCTAGATCTAATATTGTCACATGGAATCGATATTGATGCCGTTGAAATTCTGCAGCAGAGCGATGACGTCTTAGATCATTATCTAGTCTCATGCGTGCTACATTTAACCAAGGCTGGAAAACCGCCTGTCTGCCATAAATATGTTAGAACCATCACTTCCACCACTAAAAACTGCTTTATAAATAATCTTCCTGATCAGTTTCATCAACTTAGCAAACCAGACAGCTTAGAAGAACTCGATGTTGCAACAGAAACTATTGACGCTCTCTTTTCCAACACTCTAGACTCTGTTGCTCTTTTGCGCTTAAAAAAGATTAAGGATATTAGTCCAACGCCATGGTATAACGAGCACACTCGAGCCCTTAAGAGAGCAGCAAGAAAAATGGAGCGCAGCTGGAAGAATTCAAAACTAGAAGTTTTTCGGATTTCATGGAGAGAGAAAATGATGGAGTACAGAAAGGCCATAAAAACCGCTAGATCTGCTTATTTTTCAAATCTTTTAGAAGAAAATAAACACAACCCTAAGTATTTATTTAATACAGTGGCTAAATTAACGAGAAATACAGCCTCAACTTCTGATGTTTCCAAACAGCACAGTAGTAATGACTTTATGAACTTCTTTACTTGCAAGATTGACAACATTAGAGAGAAAATTATAGCCATGCAACTGTCTACTACAGTATCACATCAGACAGTGGATTGTAGTATCCCTGAGGAAAAATTCCGTTCATTCGCTGTTATAGGAAAGGAAGAATTGTCTAAACTTATTAAATCATCAAAATCAACAACATGTATGTTAGACCCTATACCGACTAAGCTATTGAAAGAGATGCTTCCAGAGGTCATAGGTCCTCTTCTTAAGATCATTAATTCATCTTTATTACTAGGTTACGTACCGAAAAATTTTAAGCAGGCTATTATCAAACCTCTTATTAAAAAACCACAACTTGATCCTGGTGAATTAGTCAATTACAGACCGATTTCCAATCTACCTTTTCTGTCAAAAATACTAGAAAAGGCAGTATCATCTCAACTTAGTTCCTACTTGGAAAGAAATGGTATCTGTGAGGATTTCCAGTCAGGATTTAGACCGTACCATAGTACTGAGACTGCTCTCATTAGAGTTACAAATGATTTGCTCTTATCATCAGATCGTGGTTGTATCTCTCTATTAGTGTTACTAGACCTCAGTGCTGCTTTTGACACTATCGACCACAATATTCTTTTGAATAGACTAGAAAATTATGCTGGAATTAGTGGAAATGCATTGGCATGGTTCAAATCATACTTATCTGACCGTTATCAGTTTGTAGTAGTAAACGAAGAAATGTCATTTCGATCACAAGTTAAACATGGAGTACCACAAGGCTCAGTTCTAGGACCGTTGCTTTTCACTCTGTACATGCTACCCTTGGGAGATGTCATTAGGAAGCATGGCATTAGCTTTCACTGTTACGCTGATGATACTCAGCTCTATATTTCCTCGCGCCCTGACGAAACCGACCAATTCTCAAAATTAACAGAATGCGATATAAAAAATTGGAAGACTAGTAATTTCCTACTACTAAATTCAGAAAAAACAGAGATTCTAATTATTGGACCAAAAACTTCTGCACATAATAACCTAGAATACTGTCTAACACTTGATGGCTGCTCTGTTAAGTCGTCTTCGTCAGTTAGGAACCTGGGTTTGCTCTTTGATACCAATCTTTCATTTGAATGCCACATTTCTAGCATATGTAAAACCGCATTCTTCCATCTTAAAAACATATCTAAATTGCGACATATGCTCTCAATGACAAATGCGGAACAGCTAGTTCATGCGTTTATGACCTCGAGACTAGATTACTGTAATGCTCTACTGGGTGGTTGCCCTGCTCGCGTGATAAACAAATTACAGCTGGTCCAAAACGCAGCTGCTAGAGTCCTTACTAGAACCAGGAAGTATGAACATATTAGTCCGGTTCTGTCAAAACTGCACTGGCTCCCTATTAAACATCGTATAGATTTTAAAATCTTGCTAATTACTTACAAAGCACTAAATGGCTTAGCTCCCCAGTACCTGAGTGAGCTTTTAATGCATTATAGTCCTTCGCGTCTATTACGATCTCAGAATTCTGGCCAGTTGTTAATACCTAGAATATCAAAATCAACCGCGGGCGGTAGATCCTTTTCCTATTTGGCACCTAAACTCTGGAACAATCTTCCTAGCATTGTTCGGGAAGCAGACACACTTTGTCAGTTTAAATCTAGACTAAAAACGTATCTATTTAACCTGGCATACACATGACGCACTATAAACTCTTGTCCTCATATCCGTTAAAGGATTGTTAGGCTGCATAGATCAGGTCAGCCGGAACCGGGAACACTTCCTATAACACCAGATGTACTCGTTACATCGGAAGAAGAATGGCGTCTACGCTAATTTTTTGTCTCTCTGCTTATCCCGAGGTTTACCAATTAACATGATTGGCTGGATCCGGGCTGTGTCCGGGTCGGACGGGGAACCTGTGCCTGTGTGCGGCAGCAGTGTGGCCCTGTGGTGTCGGCGGAGACCGTGTGAACGAGCTCATCCTTTGTGAAGACCTTACCGACTCATCAGCCAGCGGCACATATCCCAACAAACCGTCCCATATCGGCGTGATCAAAAAGATCTTAAATTAGATGGAACTAGATTAAATATTTTGACTGTTGCGATTCCAAATCAGTTTAATGACCTGTAACTCTGCCTGAGTATCGGACAAGTGTTCACTGTTGGCCAGAGGAGAACTGGCCCCCCAACTAAGCCTGGTTTCTCCCAAGGTTTTTTTCTCCATTTGTTGGAGTTTTGGTTCCTTGCCACTGTTGCCTTTGGCTTGCTTAAGTTGGGGACACTTGCTTGATATTCAGCAGTGTTTTTGATATGCCTGCATTGGCGCCGTTGTATGCGAACTGATCTGAGCCGGACGATTACGTCACTGTTTTCTCCAGTGCTGCTATACCTAAATTACCTAGACTAATAACTATTGATCTTTGCAACGGAATGAATCAATAATATATAGAATAAGCTGCACAATGACACCATTTTCTTATTAATGTAAAGCTGCTTTGCCACAATTTGCATTGTAAAAAGCGCTATATAAATAAAGATGACTTGACTTGACTTGACTTAAACTTAAAAAAGCAGTAATTTCCAACTGTAGAAGTGATGGTGGACTAGAAGTGTTAAATTTCCATAACATTATTAATGTATTTAAAATAAACTGGCTTAAAAGATGTCTAATAAATCCAAATTTTTCATGGTTTTTTAATCCTAATTATATATTTAATAAAATTGGAGGACTTCCTTTTATCTTAAAGTGTAATTAATGTATAATAAACTCCCGGTTAAACTATCTAATTTCCATCAGCAAGCTCTTCTTTCATGGAAATTGTACGACATCCACAATTTTTCCCCACACAAAACTCTTCTGTGGAATAATATGAATATCACTGTTAGAAACAAATCTCTCTTTTTCCCCAATTGGTTTAATAGAGGTTTAGCTTATTTCCTTTCTTTATTTGACAATTCTGGTCATATCTTGTCCTGTGAAGGTTTTATGACTGTTCACGACTTCCCGATTCCTTTTAAAGAATATAATATGGTGATTAAAGCTATTCCCACAGGTCTAGTGTCATATATGGACGGCATTAGCATTTACGACAAGAAATGTGGTGATAAACACATCCGACAAGTTTTTCAGAAAAGAGAGCAGATTTGCCCCAGAGGCAGATCTCATTGGGCTGCCCTAATTCATAATATCGACTGGAGAAAAGCATGTTTATTAGCCTATAAATATTTTATTCCTAATAAGACTAAAGAAGTCCACTTTAAAATACTGCAGAAGATATAAATGTTATATATATGTTGATATTCCTAGTACTTGTTCATTTTGTGGTGTTGAAGAGGAAACATTGTAACATTTATTCTATTCTTGTGAACTGGTTCAAGAGTTTTGGTCTAACTTATACTCCCATTTAAATAATACCCCATTAAAACACAATCTTTTACTTTGGAAGATATTATTTGTTATTACACGGATTCCAACAAATCTAAAGAATATATTTTCAATTTCTTTATTTTGTTTGCCAAATTTTTCATTCCTAAACAGAAATGTATGCGCTCACTTCCTACTCTCTCACATCTTTTGATTGAGGTAGACTCGCTGCTTAAATCTTTTAGGTTAACTAGTAATGCAAAATGTGGTCGATTTCTAATGTTATATGAACAATTCTTTTGTAACGGCTCTGATGGTCAAGTTTAATCTGCTTTCTCATGTATTGACCCCTTTTTTCCTTTTCTTTTCTTCTCTTTTTATGTGTCCTCTTCATGTGTCTGTAAATGATTCTTAACATTTCCTTTAATTATTTGTCTTTACATACAAATGTCTTTTTATCTCTTAACTCTAATGTTCTCCTGAAGGTGTTTGTATATTTGTATGATTCTTGAATAAAAAAAAAAAATGAATATTTTTAAATCCTCCACTAAATGATCATCTCTTAAAGTTGAATGAGTGAACAACAATGCCACATATTAAAACACTTTTCTGTTAGTGAAACACATTACATGGAGTTAATGCCTACATCATATATTTAATATTTTTTAGTTTGTGCTGTTGTCTAGTAGGGTCTAGTAGGTGACTTTTTGGGGTCCCCTTGAAACATTTCCATTGTGTTTTGCACTTTTTGCAGCGCGTTTTTGTGTTTGCTTGTGTTGTGAGGATTTGCAGCACATGTGATGTCAAACGTCTCTGTTACGACTGTAACCTTAGTTCCCTGAAGAGGGAACGAGACGCTGCGTCAAGAGTTTGACGCAATGGGAACGCTCTGCGTGAATGCGTCGTGAAGCACTTGTGAAATCAGTCCAATGGCGTGACGGAAGGAGGGTGACGTCATGACCAGGAGGCTATAAAGCACACCCAGACCAAACAATGTCAGCTTCTGATATGCCGAAGCAAGTCGATCACAGGCATGCCGGAAGTATGGAGGGCGACGCAGCGCGAGTTCCCTAGAAAGGGAACGTCTCGGTTACGACTGTAACCTTAGTTCCCTGAAGAGGGAACGAGACGAGAGTTTGACGCAATGGGAACGACTATACCCACGCAGTCATACTGACCAGTGCCTGTCTTGTGTGAATTCAGCGAGCACACCTAAGACAAACAACTGGGCCATACTCCTCCTGATCAGAAACACCACGAAGGAAACACCAGTGGAGTTCTCCCCAAAGACACCACTCAAAAGGTGTGTGGTAAGCAGCTAGGCTGCCACATAACCTTTAGAGTGGAGGGGGATAATCCTGCAGAGAATCAATTCAGCAGAATTCACAGCACTGTACTAACTGGGCAGTAACTGGATCCAGCTGACGATTTCTGCCAGTTTCCTTGTGCAGGGAGCTCTGGAGTAGCGTGGTCTCACAACCTCAGTTGGGAGACCCGAGTCTATGAGTTTGGCCCCCTCAGAGGCCACACTCCACAACGCCGCTCTCCAGACCTCCCAGGAGCAAAACAATCAGGGAAAAGTGTACAGACACAGACTCAGCCACATCTGCACCTCCATATGAGCTCCACCACCTCAGCGTGGAGTCTCCATTCCCCGGGCCTCAGCCCCTGCCTCGACAGGATGTCTGCTCCCAAATTCGGGACCCCAGGGATATAAGCTTCCCTGAGTAAAAGCAGCTTCCCCTGGGACCACAGGAGGATTTGGTGCGCCAGTTGCAGACGCGAACGCAAACCCCCCTGGTGACTCATGTAGGCGACCACCGATGTGTTGTCTAACCGGACGAGCACATGGTGACCCCTGAGGTCTGGGAGGAAAATCTTGAGAGCAAGAAAGACAGCCAACATTTCCAGGCAATTGAAATGCCAGGAAAGATGGTGCTCCTTCCACATACCCCAAGTCGAACGACCCTCCAGGATCGGACCCAACCCGTAAGGGAAGCATCCGTCGTTAGCATACTGCGACGGCACGGAGCTCCCAGCACGGGACCTTGGGATAGGAACCAGGGCTTCTTCCACATAACCAAAGCACGTAGGCACTGCTACGTGATCTTGATCATGTGAAATGGATTTCCCCTCGGAGAAAACCCCCTGGTCCTGAGCCACCACTGCAGAGGTCTCATGTACAACAGGCCAAAAGTATAACGTTGGACGCTGCTGCCATCAGACCCCACAGTCTTAGAACTGCTTCACAGTGAGTGACTGGCCTAGCTTTATTCGGTTTACGGTAGAAAGGATAGGTTCTGTGTGAGCAGGCGAAAGCTGCGCCCGCATCGCAACAGAGTCCCAAACCACGCCCAGAAAAATGGTCCTCTGTACTGGAGAAAGCACACTTTTCTTGGCATACAACCTCAACCCCAACTTTCTTATGTGAGCGAGAACGACATCTCGATGACGAACCGCCAACTGACGTAACTAAGCTAGGATAGCCAGTTGTCGATGTAATTGAGAACACGAATGCCCTGCAGGCGCAGCGGAGCAGGCGCAGCGGAGCAGGCGCTGCGTCCATACATTTGGTGAAAGTGCAGGGTGATAGAGCTAGACCAAACGGAAGAAACCGCTATTGGTACGCTTCACCCCCAAAAGTGAACCTCCGGTACTTCCTGTGTTTGCGGAAGGATGGATAAATGGAAGTATGCGTCCTTGAGATCTATTGTGACAAACCAGTCCTCGGACTTGATCTGTGACATGATCTGTCTCCAGGTTAACATTTTGAATCTGAGCTTCATAACTGACTGGTTCAGAAGACGCAGATCCAAAATGGGACGCAACCACCCATCCTTCTTTGGAACGATAAAATACCGGCTGTAGAACCCGGACTCCCTGTCGGGCGTAAGTACATGCTCTAAGGCTTCCTTCCCCAACAAAGTTTTTACCTCCTGTTCCATTACCAGAGCCTGCCTGGGGTCCACCACTACTGGCGGGGCCCCCATAAATTGGGCGGGCGGGCGCGACCTGAACTGGGTGGCAATCCCGCTTCCGATTGTATGCAGGACCCAATGAGAAATATCTGGCAGTAGCTTCACGCTGCCAAAAATTCTACTAAGGGAACCAGCCTCTCGAGGCTGGCCTCTGGTGCTCCCCGAACAATCAATTCGGTGTCCTGTAACGGCGAACCGGCAGGAAGAACCGAGCTGACTGCTCCGGGACCAGCACGGCTATCAGGCGGACACTGAGATATGGGCTCGCTGGAGACCCCTGCGCCCTGAAGCACACTAGGT
Organism: Zacco platypus; assembly: GCA_038088235.1. Classification (NCBI taxonomy): domain Eukaryota; kingdom Metazoa; phylum Chordata; class Actinopteri; order Cypriniformes; family Xenocyprididae; genus Zacco; species Zacco platypus. The sequence continues at coordinate 651,290 of JBBHEA010000026.1, read as the reverse complement.
GGCAGGGTTGGCAGAACGGCCCCCCTGAGGGCACCGAGGAAAAAATGGGCACCGTATGATGAGGTGTTGACCACTTCTCCCCGGAGAGGACTGCCCTCATGCAGCCTTCTTAGAGGTAAACATGGCCCTCAGGTCCATCTTACCCCAGAAGACTATTGTATCCAAGAGTACCAGCCTCTCAAGACTGGTCTCCGGCACAACTTGTGTAGCCAAAAGGGGGCGAACATCCTAGTGCCGCTACATTTCTGGGCGGACACTGAGATATAGGCCCCCCCGGAGACCACTGCGTCCTGACGCACACGAGGTGGCGGGGTTGGCAGGATGGCCCCATGATGGTACGGAAGGGAAACGGGCACCGTAATGTGAGGTGTTAACCACTTCCCCCCCGGAGGCCAAGAGAACCAGCCTCTCGAGACAGGTCTCTGGTAATGCTCAAGCAACCAATTTGGTGCCCTGAAGCGGCGAACCGGCAGGGAACAGCCGAACTGATTGCTTTGAGACCCTCCTCAGAGGGGCGAGCATCCCAGTGCCGCTACATTTCTGGGCGGACACTGAGATATGAGCTCGTTGGAGACCACAGCGTCCCGGCAGAATGGCCCCCTGAGGGCACTGAAGGGAGATGGGCACCATAAATGAGATGTAATCCATTTCCCCCCAGAAAGGATGCCTTCAGAGGTCTGACACCAGTGATGTCAAAACCTTTTCGCCAAAGCTGCCTTTGCAGTAACGACGGTCCTAGAACCGTCTTACACAAAAGAGACCTCAGCTAATAACGCTGAAGGAAAAAAAGGGCACCGTATGATGAGGTGTTATCCATTTCTCCCTGGGAATTCACCATTCAATTCCTCAGAATTGAATTCAGCCAAAATCAACCAGACAAGTAGAACGGTCTGAAAGAAAAGGCTGACTATAGTAAATAAAATAGGCATCCAAAATTAAGTTTAATTCTTCTGACATGAGATACAAAAAGAATAAAGCTGGTATAGTCTGCATGCAATCATAGGGAACAGAGAGAAAGGGAAAGTCTCGTCTGCTCAGTTCCCTCCAAATATAAATATATATGTACATAATGAATTGAGGGCACATAATCTGCACGCTGCCTCAGTAAACGCGAGATCCGAGCCACATATTATTGCAGACAAGAAATCTACGCGCTGCATCAGTAAACGCGAGATCCAGCCACATATTACTGCAGACAGGAAATCTACGCGCTGCCTCAGCAAACGCGAGATCCAGCCACATATTATTGCAGACAAGAAATCTACGCGCTGCCTCAGCAAACGCGAGATCCGAGCCACATATTATTGCAGACAGGAAATCTACGCGGTGCCTCAGCAAACGCGAGATCCGAGCCACATAATGCAGACAAGAAATCTGCACGCTGCCTCAGCAAACGCGAGATCCGAGCCACATATTATTGCAGACAAGAAATCTACGCGCTGCCTCAGCAAACGCGAGATCCGAGCCACATATTATTGCAGACAAGAAATCTACGCGCTGCCTCAGCAAACGCGAGATCCGAGCCACATAATGCAGACAATGATCTTTATTGCAAACCATAATCCACGTGCTGCCTCGGCAAACACGAGATCAGAGCCTTGCGTTAGATTTATATTCCCTCGAGAATAAAGCCAACCGGAGTGGAGCCAAAAACACCCGAAGATAGTAAACACTTCGGGACATTTTTATGAATGAACACAGCCCATAGAGAGTCAACGTGCATGCTCCACTCCCAACAAACAAATAAATCACTGAGCCAATAAGGATTTGTTCCTTCGGAGGGAACTTTTATGACCCTTTGTTCTCTAGCAAGATATTTGCATAAGACATCATATTGGATGGATGAGAGAAGAACCTTCTAGATTCTTATTATACTTGATGTGTCAGAGTTAACAAAATGTAATGTAAATTAAGAGCTTGGGAGCGAAGATTGGAGTCCAGAGAGACCAAACGTGCTACCCATGTGATTATAGTTAGTCATAATATGCAACTCTGAAACATTAATACAAAAAGTTCAAAAGAGAGAATTAATACATAGGTCAAACCCTATAAAAGGAAAATTATGAGAGGGAAAAATTGGATACACGTTTATGCATTTCTCAAGTGGTTATATATAGAATATATATAGGATTAAAACGGTTTATTTGTCCTTCTCAACAAGAATGAAGTCAGAGTCACATCCTCTGCACATTCTTTACGGTCATAAAACCCTATCAGATGGTGTCCATGGGGGAGGGTTCCCCAGACCTCAGAGTGAGTTTTTAGAGATTATTTGTGAAGTATGACAAATAATCATGTCTGATTTGTCTCAGTCGTTACACCCTTTAAATGATTTACTCATGCGTTTACACGTCTATAACAGCTGTTGAACACTTCGTAGTGTGTACTGCTTAAAACTTTGTCAATAAATCACAAACTAATCATTTACTAATGGTTTGTTCATCGTTTCTTCATGATTAGCGATTGTTTATTGAGATGATACAAAACAATTTTGACATTAATACTTTCAAGTTTTTTTATTTTTTTTCAAGATAATTTACAACACATTAGTAAAATGTTAACATATCACTTATTAATCATTTATGAATGTATGTTTTGTAAATGATTAGTTCATCATTAACTAATAACTTATAAATGACTCATAACTGAACATTATTATAAAGTGTTACTGATATATGTACACTGAATGCAGGAACCGCTGTGGAGTCAAACACGGATCACTGTCACACAAGTGCACTTGGTTGTTGTGCTGCCATGCAGATATGATTGTGTTATTTCTACACTGTTACAAGTCCATCACTGCCAGACAAATTACATGGATTTAAAGACTGTGCATCACGGAGAAAAGTCTCAATATAGTCGTAGAAAGCGGTGTGAGAAAATAAACGTGAAACTATAGAAAACGAAAGTGTGTTAAACTTGAAGCTGTTGACGAAATAAAGCCAGCAGACACAACATTAAATGTCATCAGACAATGTTTTGCTTCCCTCCTGACATGATCTTTCATTAATCCTGCAGGAGGCAACGGCATAATCCGCCATTTCGTCAAGTCAAGTCAAGTCATCTTTATTTATATAGCGCTTTTTACAATGCAAATTGTGGCAAAGCAGCTTTACATTGATAAGAAAATGGTGTCATTGTGCAGCTTATTCTATATATTATTGATTCATTCCGTTGCAAAGATCAATAGTTATTAGTCTAGTTAATTTAGGTATAGCAGCACTGCAGAAAACAGTGACGTAATCGTCCGGCTCAGATCAGTTCGCATACAACGACACCAATGCAGGCATATCAAAAACACTGCTGAATATCAAGCAAGTGTCCCCAACTTAAGCAAGCCAAAGGCAACAGCGGCAAGGAACCAAAACTCCAACAAATGAAGAAAAAAACCTTGGGAGAAACCAGGCTTAGTCGGGGTCAGTTCTCCTCTGGCCAACAGTGAACACTTGTCTGATACTCAGGCAGAGTTACAGGTCATTAAACCGATTTGGAATCGCAACAGTCAAAATATTTGATCTAGTTCCATCTAGTTTAAGATCTTTTTGATCACGCCGGTATGGGACGGTTTGTTGGGATATGTGCCGCTGGCTGATGAGTCGGTAAGGTCTTCACAAAGGATGAGCTCGTTCACACGGTCTCCGCCGACACCACAGGGCCACATTGCTGCCGCACACAGGCACAGGTTCCCCGTCCGACCCGGACACAGCCTGGATCCAGCCAATCATGTTAATTGGTAAACCTCGGGATAAGCAGAGAGACAAAAAAATTAGCGTAGACGCCATTCTTCTTCCGATGTAACGAGTACATCTGGTGTTATAGGAAGTGTTCCCGGTTCCGGCTGACCTGATCTATGCAGCCTAACAATCCTTTAACGGATATGACGACAAAAGTTTATAGTGCGTCATGTGTATGCCAGGTTAAATAGATGCGTTTTTAGTCTAGATTTAAACTGACAGAGTGTGTCTGCTTCCCGAACAATGCTAGGAAGATTGTTCCAGAGTTTAGGTGCCAAATAGGAAAAGGATCTACCGCCTGCGGTTGATTTTGATATTCTAGGTATTAACAACTGGCCAGAATTCTGAGATCGTAATAGACGCGAAGGACTATAATGCATTAAGAGCTCACTCAGGTACTGGGGAGCTAAGCCATTTAGTGCTTTGTAAGTAATTAGCAAGATTTTAAAATCTATACGATGTTTAATAGGGAGCCAGTGCAGTTTTGACAGAACCGGACTAATATATTCATACTTCCTGGTTCTAGTAAGGACTCTAGCAGCTGCGTTTTGGACCAGCTGTAATTTGTTTATCACGCGAGCAGGGCAACCACCCAGTAGAGCATTACAGTAATCTAGTCTCGAGGTCATAAACGCATGAACTAGCTGTTCCGCATTTGTCATTGAGAGCATATGTCGCAATTTAGATATATTTTTAAGATGGAAGAATGCGGTTTTACATATGCTAGAAATGTGGCATTCAAATGAAAGATTGGTATCAAAGAGCACACCCAGGTTCCTAACTGACGAAGACGACTTAACAGAGCAGCCATCAAGTGTTAGACTGTATTCTAGGTTATTATGTGCTGAAGTTTTTGGTCCAATAATTAGAATCTCTTTTTTTTCTGAATTTAGTAGTAGGAAATTACTAGTCATCCAATTTTTTATATCAGCTACGCATTCTGTTAATTTTGAGAATTGGTAGGTTTCGTCAGGGCGCGAGGAAATATAGAGCTGAGTATCATCAGCGTAACAGTGAAAGCTAATGCCATGCTTCCTAATGACATCTCCCAAGGGTAGCATGTACAGAGTGAAAAGCAACGGTCCTAGAACTGAGCCTTATGGTACTCCATGTTTAATTTGTGATCGAAATGACATCTCTTCGTTTACTACTACAAACTGATAACGGTCAGATAAGTATGATTTGAACCATGCCAATGCATTTCCACTAATTCCAGCATAATTTTCTAGTCTATTCAAAAGAATATTGTGGTCGATAGTGTCAAAAGCAGCACTGAGGTCTAGTAACACTAATAGAGAGATACAACCACGATCTGATGATAAGAGCAAATCATTTGTAACTCTAATGAGAGCAGTCTCAGTACTATGGTACGGTCTAAATCCTGACTGGAAATCCTCACAGATACCATTTCTTTCCAAGTACGAACTAAGTTGAGATGATACTGCCTTTTCTAGTATTTTTGACAGAAAAGGTAGATTGGAAATCGGTCTGTAATTGACTAATTCACCAGGATCAAGTTGTGGTTTTTTAATAAGAGGTTTGATAATAGCCTGCTTAAAATTTTTCGGTACGTAACCTAGTAATAAAGATGAATTAATGATCTTAAGAAGAGGATCTATGACCTCTGGAAGCATCTCTTTCAATAGCTTAGTCGGTATAGGGTCTAACATACATGTTGTTGATTTTGATGATTTAATAAGTTTAGACAATTCTTCCTTTCCTATAGCAGCGAATGAATGGAATTTTTCCTCAGGGATACTACAATCCACTGTCTGATGTGATACTGTAGTAGACAGTTGCAAGGCTATAATTTTCTCTCTAATGTTGTCAATCTTGCAAGTAAAGAAGTTCATAAAATCATTACTGCTGTGCTGTTTGGAAACATCAGAAGTTGAGGCTGTATTTCTCGTTAATTTAGCCACTGTATTAAATAAATACTTAGGGTTGTGTTTATTTTCTTCCAAAAGATTTGAAAAATAAGCAGATCTAGTGGTTTTTATGGCCTTTCTGTACTCCATCATTTTCTCTCTCCATGAAATCCGAAAAACTTCTAGTTTTGAATTCTTCCAGCTGCGCTCCATTTTTCTTGCTGCTCTCTTAAGGGCCCGAGTGTGCTCGTTATACCATGGCGTTGGACTAATATCCTTAATCTTTTTTAAGCGCAAAGGAGCGACAGAGTCTAGAGTGTTGGAAAAGAGAGCGTCAATAGTTTCTGTTGCAACATCGAGTTCTTCTAAGCTGTCTGGTTTGCTAAGTTGATGAAACTGATCAGGAAGATTATTTATAAAGCAGTTTTTAGTGGTGGAAGTGATGGTTCTAACATATTTATGGCAGACAGGCGGTTTTGCAGCCATGGTTAAATGTAGCACGCATGAGACTAGATAATGATCTAAGACGTCATCGCTCTGCTGCAGAATTTCAACGGCATCAATATCGATTCCATGTGACAATATTAGATCTAGAGTATGATTACGACAATGAGTTGGTCCTGACACGTGTTGTCTAACTCCAATAGAGCTTAAAATATCTGTTAATGCCAATCCCAAAGCGTCTTTTTCATTATCTACATGTATGTTAAAATCACCAACAATAAGGACTTTATCCACAGCCAGTACTAACTCCGAGAGAAAATCAGCAAATTCTTTGATAAAATCTGTATGGTGCCCTGGTGGCCTGTATACAGTAGCCAACACAAATTTCAAATGAGATTTGTCACTTACATTATATAACGTTACATAGAGCACCATCACTTCAAACGAGATATATTTGAAAGACTTTTGAGTAATACTGAAGATATTACTATAGATAACAGCAACACCTCCCCCTTTACCTTTCTGACGAGGTTCGTGTCGATAATAGTAACCTTGAGGGCTAGACTCATTTAAAGTAATGTAATCGTCTGGTTTTAGCCAGGTTTCTGTCAAACACAGCACATCTAGATTATTTTCTGTGATAATATCATTTACTATAAGTGCTTTTGAAGAAAGGGATGGAATATTCAGCAACCCAAGCTTTATCATTTGTTTATCTTTATAATCTCTGTTTACTACTTGTTGAACATCAATTAAATGGGTTTGGAAGTTTTCTGTATTTATTAGTTCGGGGTACAGACACAGTCTCTATGTGATGATATCTAGGTGAAAGAGTCTCTATGTGTTGGGATTTATCTGAATTCTGTGACGTGAGACAGCTAGCAGACGGTCGGTTTAGCCAGTCTGTCTGCTTCCTGACCTGGGCCCCAGTTAGTCAAGGTTGAGCTCTAAGACTATGTGCCATATTACTAGAGAGAAGAGCGGCACCACCCCAGGAGGGATGAATACCATCTCTTTTCAACAGGTCAGGTCTGCCCCAAAAACTTTTCCAATTGTCTATGAAACCTATATTATTCTGTGGACACCACTTAGACAGCCAGCCATTGAGTGATGAAAGTCTGCTAATTATCTCATCACTCCTACGAGCAGGAAGGGGTCCAGAAAAAATTACAGTGTCTGACATCATACGTGCGATTTCACACACCTCTTTTTTTTTTTTTTTAATAATATTTTTATTAGAATTTTGTATACAAGTAACAAAAAAAAAAAGAGACAGAAAAAGATACAGAATAGAAACCACAAGCAAAACAGAACACACACTCAAAAAAGGAAAAAAAAAAAAAAAAAAAAAAAAAAAGGGCATATTTAAAAACAACAATAATGGAGTACACTGCTGCACCACTGACACTAGAATCTCAACACAAGTACTAAACAGAGATGGTAAAGGTGGTTAGCACTCTATGAACTCCCTTGCTGGTTAAAATCAATGTTGTATTTGTCAAGATGAGCCAAAAATGGCTGCCAAATATCTGAAAATTTATTAAGATTGTCCATCATGGCATAGCGGACCTTCTCCATATGCAATATACCAATGAGCTCACTTAACCAGATCTCAAACTGAGGGACAGTATCTGACTTCCAAAGTTTTAAAATCATTTTCTTTGCAACTACCACTCCATACATAATTGTGCTTTGCATCGAAACTCTGTGTTTAAGTAAAGAAGGAGAAACCCCAAACAATGCAATCATTGGGTCAGGTTCAAATACACAGCTGTACATGTCAGAAAACCAATTAAATATGCTACACCAAAAATTATTCAGTTTCGGACATGTCCAAAAGATGTGAGTCAGGGAGCCCTCTGCAGATTTACATCGGTCGCAAAGCGATGAAATGGTGGGGAAGATTCTGTGCAATTTGGTCTTAGAGTAGTGAAGCCTGTGCATCACCTTAAATTGGATTAACTGATGCCTGGTGCTAATAGAACAAGATCGGATCCTACCAAGGCCCTCCCTCCAAACATCATCTCCAATCTGCATTCCCAACTCCTCCTCCCAGGAGTTTTTCAAAGAGTGTGTAGCATAAACTGTTCGTTCAGAGAATATATTTACAAAGCCAGAGACCAATTTTCTAGAATCAGATGGGCCCAACAAAAGCTTATGGATCATTTTATCTTCTGGAAGAGACTCAAAGTTAGGCACACATTGACGAACATAATTTCTAATCTGCAAATACCGGAAAAAATGTGCTGCGGGAAGAGAAAACTTATTTTGTAACTGTGCAAATGTGGCAAACTGTTTATTAATATACAGGTCTTTCAAAGTGACCACACCTTTTAGCCTCCAACTGTTAAAAGACCCGTCCGAGAGGGATGGAGGGAATGCATGATTGCGATATACTGGAGCATGGATAGAAGTGTCTGGTAGTCTGCAGTCCTTTCTAATTTGCTGCCATATTTTTAAGCAATTAAAGATAATCATATTATCCATTTTAACAGTTGCAGGAGATCTGGGTGTTGAGAAAAGAAGTGCCGGAAGAGAACTATTTTTGACATCACTCATTTCAATGGCAACCCAGGGGGGAGTCTCGGCTGATATCTCCATATTATATCCTTCCTGCCAATAAGCCAGGGCTCTAGCATTCGCTGCCCAGTAATAATGTAGAAAATTCGGCAGTCCTAACCCACCCATTTTCCCTGGTTTTTGTAAATGAGTTTTTGAAATTCTGTGTGCTTTAAAGCCCCAAATAAAAGGAAGAATTATCGAATCCAAAGATTTGAAAAAAGATCGTGCCAAAAAAATAGGTACATTTTGAAAAAGATACAAGAACCTCGGAAGGGAAACCATCTTAATGGCGTTTATACGACCCACCATAGAAAGAGGAAGAGTCCTCCATTTTTCAATGTCCCTCCTCAGTATCTCCAGTTTCTCAAGAAAATTCAGCTTAAAAATTAGTTTAGGGTCTTTCGGCAAAACTACACCAAGATACTTCAGCCTGTTTGTAATTTTGAACGGGAGATTATGCAAAAATTCAGTGTTGAGATCCGCGCCCAGTGACATGAATTCACTCTTCTGCCAGTTAATTGTATATCCGGAAACTTCACCAAATGTTTTAATAAGATCCAGCAATACAGGAACTGATTTCTCTGGTTGTGATATAAAAAGAACAACATCGTCCGCGTATAGGGAAATATGGTGATCCACATTACCCAGTCGGATGGGTTCAATAGAAGGGTGATTCCTAATACTAATGGCAAGAGGCTCAATGGCAATGGCAAAGAGCAATGGGCTGAGGGGGCAGCCCTGGCGTGTCCCGCGGTGTAATCGGAACGGTAAAGATCTTTCTTGATTCGTGAGAATGGAGGAAGTTGGATGAGCATATAGCATTGTAATCCACAATACAAATTGACGACCAAATCCAAATTCCTCCAAGGTCTTTACCATATATGCCCATTCCACTTGATCAAATGCCTTTTCCGCATCTAGGCAAAGGGCAGCCACCCTCGAGCCCTTACTAAACCTATGATACATTATATTCATCAATCTTCTGACATTAAAAAAGGAAAATCTATTCGGGATAAAGCCAGTTTGATCAGTGTGAATGATGGATGATATATATTTATTTAACCTATTTGCTAATAACTTGGTAAAAATTTTAATGTCTGAGTTTAGTAGTGCGATAGGACGAAACGACGAAGGTTCAGCTTCGTCCCTACCTTCTTTTAATAACAGTGAAATATTAGCTTCATACAATGTGGGTGGAAATTTCTGGGTTCCAAATGAATGATTGAACATCCTCAAAAGAAGAGGAGCAATCTTCATAGGAAATTTTTTATACAGTTCAATTCCGAAACCATCTGGGCCAGCAGCTTTGCCGTTGGGAAATGATTTTAAAGCATCCAGAATCTCCTGCGTGGTAATGTCAGAATTCAGAGCTTCACGAGCAGCCACGCTTAATTTAGGGAGTCTTAGATGCTCCAGCCAGTCAGAAACATTCCCTTTTGCTTTTGACGTATATAACTCCTCATAATATTCCCTAAAACGATTGTTTATACTTTTAGGATCAATAACTAGCTCTCCAGTCTTTGATTTAATTTTATGAATGGCTCTACTAGCTTGCAAGCCTCTCAACTGTTGGGCCAGTAATTTATGGGGCTTATCCCCCAACTCGAAGTGTTTCTGTCTGATCTTAAACAATTGATCGCAAATCTGACTGGATAGGATAGTGTTATATTCATATTTGAGTTTAAGAATATTTTGTAAGGTGGAAGGGCTGGAGGAAGTCCTGTAGACAAGTTCTAATTGCGATAGTTCATTTTCGATTTCTGACAGTCGCTTTCGCCGTTCCTTTTTCAGAGAAGATTCAAAAGATATTATGTGACCCCGAATCACAACTTTAAAAGTTTCCCATAAGGTGGAGTCTGTGACTTCCGAATTGTCATTACTCTCTAGGAATTCTGAGATCTTAGTGGATATATATTGACAGAATGATGCATCGGAAAACAATGATGGGTGGAGATTCCAGGTAAACTGCTGTTTTTTATAATTAAGATCAAGGACCAATGAAGTAGGAGAGTGGTCAGAAATGAGAATATTATGATATTTTGAGGCAATAACATTGGATATCAATTTAGAGTCAATTAAAAAATAATCTATTCTCGAAAAGGACTTGTGCATTTGTGAGAAAAAGGAATAATCTCTATCTGTAGGATGTCCAAGCCTCCAAATATCAACTAGATTCATAGAAGACATTAAGTCATTTAAAACCATGGAGGAGGTAGATGAATGATTTGACTGGGCTGACCTATCCAAACGGCTGTCAAGCACACAGTTGAAATCACCACCTACAATTAAATGTGTATCCGAGAGATCAGACAGTGAGCTAAATATCTTACGGAAGAAAGCTGGGTCATCAAAATTTGGACCGTATACATTAAGGAGCGTAACATGAAATGAGTGAATGTAGCCAGTTACCAAAATAAACCGACCATTTGGGTCACTCACAGTAGAAACATGCCTAAAAGGAACAGTCTTGCGGATCAGAATTGCCACTCCCCGGGCTTTACTGGAGAATGTGGACTGAAAAATCTGATTGGCCCAGCTACATCTGAGTAACTTTTCCTTTGTGGGTCTGATATGCGTTTCTTGCAAATAAACTACATCAGCAGACAGAGATTTTAAATGAGAGAACACTTTAGCTCGCTTGAGAACGTGACCCAGCCCGCGCACATTCCAACTAGTAAAAGTGATGCCACCACCTGGCGAAAATGTATCAGGATGCATACAGATTTTGCATAGTAGCAGCGTAGAAATAAAATGCCCTAATAAAATAATGAAAAAGACAAGAGGAACATATGAAAACGAGCAAGAACGTCACCCTCCTCCCCCCCTCCCACTTTCCCAAATAAAGTGAGACTGCAAACCCAACATACTCTCTTAGGGGCTGCCGGACCATACAGGAACAACTAACCGGCCACTAAGTTAACACAGGGACCCCGCGGGGCGCGCCCTCTCCACTAATGAGGGCAAGTGTTTGTGAAAATCAATGGCGAAAAATATATGTTAACGCACATAGACACATACCTTACAGGCTGTCATATAAATGTCCCGGTTGATGTACAAACAGTATAAAAGTCACATACCGAAAGTCAAAACAAAGTCTCTGCAAAAGCCTCAGCATCCTGCGGGGACGAAAAAACTCTGTCCATGGTGTCACTGGAGACCCGCAGCCGTGCCGGGTAGATGAAACCGCTCCTCACACCTGCATCTCGGAGTCGTTTGCGGGCGGGATCAAATGCCTGTCGTTGCTTCATCACCTCCGCTGGGTAATCAGGGAAGAAGTGTACAGCTTTGCCGTTGTAGCGCAGAGGAAACTGCTGGCGGGCCAGTTGTAGTATTTTCTCCTTCAGTTGGAAGTGATGAATCCGTGCTATCATTACGCGCGGGCGCGTGTCGTCCTCAGAGAGCCGTCTTCCCAGCCGATGAGCCCGATCCACTTCCAACGGTTTGGGAAAGTTGTCAGCGCCCAGCAGATCAGGGATGAACTTGGCCAAAAACTCCGTTGGGTGTCCGTTCTCGATTTTCTCAGGCAAGCCAATGATTTTAATATTCTGCCGACGGGAGCGAGCCTCCAGGTCGGTTACTTTCAAACGAAGCATTTCGTTTTCTGACTGGATTTTCGTACATTGCTGCTCAACAAGCGAGAGGCGGCGGTCATACTCCGAGCTAGCATTTTCCACCTCCTGTATTCGGTTACCGAGACTCGCCAGCGTTGCCTGGGTGGATACCAAAGATGCCTCCAAGTCATTGAAACGGGCATTCATCGTCTCGCTCATACTTCGTATCGCTGCGAGGATGCTCGATTCAGACTCCAGAGCAGACTCGTTGGCTAATTCCGAAGCTGCAGCAGCTAGCTCCGCACATGGCTGGCCATCATCAGCCTCACTTGGGGCTTTCTCTTGCCGCTTCCCTCTTTCAGATTTTGGTTTTGTCATCTCGAGGCACTTAGATGAAGGTATTTATGAGGCAAAACCGGGAAATTAGGTGAAATATTAAGTAAATGACCGAATTATTTCAAACGTGGAGAGGAGCCCTGGAAAAACACGACTACTCCATACGGTACTCACTAGCGCCCCCCTCACACACCTCTTTAATGTTAATTTTGGTGATCTCCGACTGGCGAAGTTGAACATCATTAGCGCCGACGTGAATAACAATCTTAGAGTATTTACGATTAGCATTAGCCAGCACTTTTAAATTTGCTTTGATGTCAGGCGCTCTGGCTCCCGGCAAACATGTGACTATGGTGTCTGGTGTCTCTATTTTCACGTTCCGTGTAATAGAATCGCCAATAACTAGGGCACTTTCAACAGGATTCTCAGTGGGTGCGTCACTGAGTGGGGAGAACCTGTTTGATGTTCTAATCGGAACGGAAGAGTGGTGTTTTTTCCTCACGGTCACAAAGTTGCCCTGCTGCACGGGCTCTACAGCCGGAACCGAACAATGTACGGAGTTCACTAAGCTAGTCACATCCAAAACAGTATCTGAAGCCCTTGCATTCTTACTATCCTCAATTAAAGTTTGGATGCGTGTCTCTAATTCTGAGATTTTCTCTGTCAGCCTGACTACTTCCCTACATTTATGACATGTGAATGCCTCATCGCTGACAGAAAAAGCTATACTATGCATGTGACAGGCAGTGCAAGTAACAATGAAAGGAGAAGATGACATAGCTTACCGTGTTCGTAGACCGACCCGACTTACCAGTTGTTTGAAGAACTTGTAGAAAAAGGAGAGTGCGACAGAAATGACGGTGGGCACGGATAACACAAACTAGCGTAATGCTAACGCGTTGTGATGGTGATTTAGATTAAAAGATTAAAAACTAGCGATGTCAGATTAATGTGATAGGCAATATAAGACAATATCAGATATATAGTGAAGATAAAGTAGACAGCAAACAATAAAGTAGACAGCAAACAATCGTCAGTTTTATTCTTGTGCACACACTAAAACACACACCGGAAGAGTGTGAATGTGTAGAACTGCTGGTGTTTCAGTGCGTGCAGACGAAATAAAACCATCCATAACATTAAATAAAAGATAAGAAGACAAATAGTGCAATCCTGCTCTGATTAATCTGTCTGTTTGCTCTCACGCATCAATCGGAGCGTCTGGAGATGTAAACAGTGAGAGATCTTCCGGCAGAAGCGACGCTTCAGTAAATGTTAGGAAAAGCGTTTGGTTAATGGTGAATATTGACCTATTGTGCATTTTGTCTAAACACATCGTACATATTGTGTGAAGTCTCGAGGCAGGCGTTTATTACAGCGACCGTCTCTCAGTAAACACGTTCAGATACCAAAGCACAGCTGGACTCCATTAAATCTGCGAGGTTTGTCAAATTAAATGTTTATTAGGTATTCAAAGATTGTTTCAATGATATAAATGCTCATTTGCTGAATGTTGACGGTAAATGAGAAAGTATTTACTAATTTTAGAGTTTGCCTTTCTTTTATTAATCATATAAAAGCAAACGCTATGATACTTTTTCGTATATCGTCTAAGACAGAGTTAGAGAAGATCCTCAGATGCAGTTGTAATAATGCTGACGATAACCAAAATTACATTCTCGCCAACATCATTTTGTGCAACAAGTCACCCACATCTCTGTTCCTAATGCCAAAGAAAGAGCTTCAAAACATAATAATGAGATACTGGCAGGCAGAAAAAAGGTACAGAAGCCCAGAATTTTATCTGCTGGTGCTTTTGTTGTTTTGGCCTGAAGAGGATGAACAGAATCAAGGGACACCAAACCGGCCAAGCCTCGCAGTGTCAGTAAAATACATGCTTCAAGCCTTTGAGAGGACCTACAGAAAGCACCTGCACTCACGGTACTTGGTGCCTCTCTTTTTCCTTGGGAAAGGTGAAAATTTGCAGCGATTGGTGCACAGATCAAAAATAAACCAACATCAAATGGATGTTCTAACCAAAGGCTATGAGAAAGCTGAAATCCAGGATCTTCAAAGAGTCCAGGGGGAGGTTAGAGACCACAGGGTCTTTGCTCTGAGAGGAGCAAACCAGATTGAAGTAACCCCTCACCATCCAGCCAGTGTGCGTGGTCAAGGCTTTGTTTCGTTCTATCTTGGATTTAATATTAAAGGCCCTGTAGCGTACAACATCAGACATGAGTAATAATTCTGCAAACTTTTGAGAAGCAAATAGTTTAACTGCATGTGAGCCATTGGTTTAGACTGGGAGAGCTTTAAAATCACCACTATGAATATGAGGTATCTATATCACAAACACGTTCATTTTGAAATGCTAAAATGTTTTATTTACCTTGCACATTGTAACACATTTCATTGAATTTCCATTGGTCATTAATGATAATATCATGAAGGAAAAACTGACTACTACCTATACCAGAACACTTTATCTGCATCATCTTTGCATTTTATCAGTGATCACTATACTGGGACACACCAGAGCTCCAAGAAGGAACATGGAACATTTTCTATTCAAATGTGGAATTTTGTTTTGTTAAGATGGCAGTTTATGGCTGATGTCGTTTTATCTTTTATTCTGTCAAGCATCACAAAGACAATGTCGAACCTGTGTCAGTGTCAGGGTAAGTGGATTTTTTGAGTCAGCTGTTATAACAATCTTTCTGATACATTTCCTGTTATGCCCAACCGGTGTTCCCCTGGTCGTGTGTGGACTTTAATGTCATTTCCTGTTCTGCACCATGTTTTGTGGTCTTTTGTAGTTTTTCTTGTTGATTTAGTTATTTGATTGTTCCCAGGTGTGTCTTATTTGCCAATTACCCCTTGTGTATTTAAACCACAGTGTTTCTTACAGAAGGTCATGTGCAGTGTTTGCAAGTGCCATGTATGTCACATATGACTTTAAATGAATCATTTATTGATATAATTCAAATGTATTATTTTAAACCTATTGAAATAAATTTCACAAGATTTTATAAAAGTAGCCGTTTCAAATAAATTTGCATAAGTGAGCAGAAAAATCTAGACATATATCTCACTCTTACCTGAGACTGATATTAAAATCATCTTTGCAGGTTCTGCGATTTGACTATTTATTAATTTTATCACTTTATTATTTTTTTCATTGTATACTACCCATATTGAAATTAAATGAAATCATGCTTTTGGTGCATAAAATCAGTCCTCTAATGATAGCTCAGGGAGGCCAAAAAACACATGAAGAGAAATGTCAGAATAATACTGTAAGCAGTCTACTGGAGGCAAGTTTCAGTGAGAGCCCATGTGCAGTTTATTTACATGGAACATAAAACAAAGAAGTCTTCGCATGGCACGGCCAGACACAAACAAAACTCACCCCAGTGGTTACAGGGAACAATCCACTATCATCAACCAGGAACATGGAAAACATGAGGGTTTAAATACACTGACTGATTACAAACAATGAACACCTGTGAACAATGATTACACCCATGAACCAATCAAAACAAGACATGAAACAGGGGAGTCACATGACATACAGGGGAATCACATGACATGACATGACAGAAGGGAGCACCAGATTAGATCACAGACATGGCAGATTAGGACAGTATTCTGCACTCATTTGAAATTGTCCTATGACATTCTATGACATGAAATTCATCTAAATTTAAATGATCTCATAGATGTGGCTGTTGTGGTTTGTCATCATATGGGGACCAACTGCTGCAGTAAATGTGGTGAATTCAAATGGCTTTGACATAGTCCTTTTACATTTCCCCCTTATATACGCCTATTGCCTGCTGTGCACAGTTGCCCTGAGGCCACCGGGTTGGCGGTCCCACCGGGCTTTTGATTTTGATTTCTGATTTTGAGTTCACCCTTCGAAACAGAAAACTACAAAGGACTGCAAACATGGTGTAGAACTGAAAATAACATAAAGAGCCACACAAGACCAAGGGAACACAGGCTGGGATCTTAGTGAGATGGTTTGAGTATACTCTTTTTAGATTATTTTTTTTTTAAAAATATTTATTTACTTCAGAAAACAAATGTTTATCTAGTTGTAATTGCTGTAATGTAGTTTATCTTTAATCCTAACATATTGTCTCAGGATTCAACTGAATGGGACCTGATTGAACCCTCAGTGATCTCAAATGATGCACAGATGAAGTACAGGTGCTGTACCTGCTGCATCTTTGCATCTATTTTATTCATTGTACATATTTTTCTTTACAGCAATGGTAATGCTAAATTAATCTTTGTCCACTAGAATGGATCTCGCATCAGGCTGTTATGAATGCAGGAGGACTGGTCTTCGTATTGAATGCTCTCATGATGTTCAAATGGAGTATCTTATTCGTGATTGGGAATGTGTTAGTGACATTCCAGAAATGGAACAATTCACACCGTGTGGCCCCTTGATGGATATCGCCATCATCTCAGGAAAACTGACGGCAGTCTACCTGCCTCACTTTCTGTGTTTAGGTAATTTTATTATAATAAAATCAAATCAAGTAAAATATATTTGTGCATGACTTGTCAATACACATTGTTTCAAAGCGGCTTTAGAAAAAGTCATACACTTACATCTATCTTTATTGTTTTTATTATTTTGTCTAGCATTTATATCAGTGCCACAATATCTCAGTTAAACACCTGAGTGTTTTAGTGTAATTAATTTTTAGATTTTAGTTGGTTTGTTTTAATGAAGAAAAAGCAGTTTATATAATATGCACTCATTGTAATGCTTGCTTAGTATGCATCTGCTTATCATGATGTAATTGAACACATTGCAGGTGGATCCCCCATTAAAGATGCAGTGAGAATACTTCATGTTGAAGATGGTGGAATTTCATTTGAAAAATGCAAGTTAAATCGATTCCATGCCGAGCTTCTGGACCACACCTTCTCCCCTAAAGGTGTTCTTGTGAGACGGGGCCTTCCTGTGAATTATCACTGTGAAGCATTGATCTATCAAACTTTGAAATCGCACCTGACACTTCATGTGTACTTGATTCCAAGTGATAAAAAAATGATAGCGGTAAGTATTATTGAAATGAACAGTAAAACTAAACGTGATCATGTTCCTGCCTCTCAAAGTGTATTGGCTTTATGGAAGAACAAAAAAGATATACATCTTGAAAAGTATTACATTTACTTTCTGCAGGCTGTTGAAGAAAATGAGACAGATAGCAAGGTTATATCAAAGCCAGGGCCTGAATGCTCACTTCTGATGAAGACTTGGTTTTCACTGAAGACACTGGAGAAAATGAGGAAACATGCATGCAATTCTGAAATCATGCCTGAGGTAATTATTGTAATTATTATATTGTTTATTGTAGTTCAGTGTCGAAGTAGGGAAGGTGGGAGAGGGGAAGGAGAGGGAGAAGAGGGGAAGTGGGGAGGGGAGGGGAAGTGGGGAGGGGAGGGGAGGGGAGGGGAGGGGAGGGGAGGGTGAAGGTACCTTTGGGACATGGTCTGGCATATTGTGCAATGTCACCTTGAACGGTCCAGGGGCAAAATGAAGGCAGGAATCTGCAACTGATAGGACATATAGAAATCTTCTACCCTTTTTCAGAGGGGTTAAAGCTGTTAGCAACACCACATTAAGGGTCAAAACCTTCTCTGTGGCTGACACCAGGGGCTCGAAGGGAGCATTCGACAACCCTTATAAAACAATAGAAAGATTCCAAGAGGAAACCCATGGTCTAGAGACAGGCCTGAGCTGTCTGACCCCACAAAGGAAAGGGGACCCCAGGAAACGGGATTGGGGACATTTGTGCACAAAGCACACAGAGAAAAGTGGTCCTCTGATTTTAGAAACTATAAACTTTTCTTGTGATTTAACCTGAACCCCAAGCACTTGAGCTAGAATGACATCTCTCTACTGAATGGCTAAATTTTGTAAACTAGCTAATATTGGCCTTGATATATCATCAATATAATTCAGTACATGGATGCCATAGAGCAAAAAAAGGAGCCAACACTCAAAGAAATATTTCAGTCTAAATATCAGTTTTATGTAATTGAATTACATTGAAATTTTCCATCCATTTGGATTACATAGTTTTAACATAAACTAATAAACATGTAACACTCTAAATTTGATTACATATTTAAATGAAGGGATTCATCCAAGAGCAGAGAAGAATATATTTAAAGGTTTAAAGAGTAGACACCCCAAACAGCAACAATATCAACAAAACATTACATTCAAAGACAATAAAATTCACATCTTGTTAGAGCATTTCAGCCCAACCACAACATGTTGAGTTCAATCAGAAATAAAGTCAATTTCTCACATAGTCAGGTAAGTCTGCTGATCAATTTGCCAATTTCTTCACCGACAAGACATCTTCCATCAGCAGCCAGTTCTCTGCACCACCCACACAGGAACTCAGCCCCTCCTCATCCACTAATCTTCTCTCTTCCTTCTCCCTTCTCACGGAGGCGGAAGTATCAAAACTTCTCCTCTCCACTTATCCCACCACCTGCCCTCTAGACCCCATCCCCTCACACCTTCTACAAGCCATCTCTCCCACTCTTTTACCAGCACTTACACACATTAACTCATCTCTCCACACAGGCACTTTCCCTACCACATTCAAGCAGGCTCGAGTAACCCCACTGCTTAAAAAACCCACGTTAAACACATCACTCGTGGACAACTACAGACCTGTCTCTCTCCTACCATTCATATCAAAAACACTTGAACGAGTTGTATTCAAGCAGGTGTCATCCTTCCTCACACAGAACGACCATCTGGACGTCAACCAATCTGGTTTCAAAAGCGGCCATTCAACAGAGACTGCGCTACTGTCTGTCACGGAATCCCTGCGGATTGCAAAGGCTGGTTCCAAATCATCTGTTCTCATTCTACTGGATCTATCTGCTGCCTTCGACACCGTAAACCATCAAATTCTTCTGTCCACCCTCTCGTCACTGGGCATCTCAGGTACTGCTCTTCAGTGGTTTGAGTCCTATCTCACAGGTAGGTCTTTCAGAGTTGCCTGGGGAGGGGAGGCATCCAAACCTCATCAACTGATCACTGGGGTTCCTCAGGGTTCAGTTCTTGGTCCCCTCCTATTCTCCATTTATACTACATCACTGGGTCCCATCATACAGGCACATGGTTTCTCCTACCACTGCTATGCTGATGACACACAACTCTACCTGTCCTTCCAACCAGATGATTCCACAGTAGCTGCACGGATCTCAAGCTGTCTGGTGGACATCTCGACGTGGATGGAAGAACACCACCTGCAGCTCAACCTGGCAAAGACTGAGCTTTTAGTCTTCCCTGCCACTCCTGCTCTACAACACGACATTAACATACAGCTTGGTACAACCACCATTACCCCATCAAAGTCGGCCAGAAATCTTGGAGTTATCTTCGATGACCAACTGACCTTCAGAGACCACATCTCAAAGACGGCGCGGTCTTGCAGATTTGCACTTTGCAACATCAGGAAAATCCGTCCCTTCCTGACTGAGCACGCAACACAACTTCTTGTCCAGGCCCTGGTCATTTCAAGGCTTGATTACTGCAATGCTCTTCTGGCTGGTCTGCCGTCAAGTGCCATCAAACCTCTTCAAATGATCCAGAACGCTGCTGCACGTCTTGTCTGCAACGAGCCTAAGAGAGCCCACGTCACGCCCCTCTTCATCTCTTTGCACTGGCTACCCCTTGCTGCTCGCATCAAGTTCAAGGCGCTGATGCTTGCTTACAGATCCACCACAGGCTCTGCACCTTCCTACCTCCACACACTGCTACAACACTACATCCCCACCAGAAGACTGCGATCACTAAAGGAACGAGGGCTTGTGGTACCGTCACAGAGAGGCACAAAATCACTCTCCAGAACATCCTCCTTCACTGCTCCCTGCTGGTGGAATGATCTCCCTACTTTCATCAGGAACGCAGATTCCCTGGCAATATTCAAGAGACAGCTGAAAACTCATCTCTTCCGTGAACGCTTAATCCCCTCATAAAAAAAACAAACAAAAAAAAAACAAACAAAAAAACCCCCCTATCCTTCCCTTTTCCCTTCCTACTCTAGCTTAAGGTACTGATCAATGTATGAAACTTGTATTGTGAGCACTTCCTGTGTTATTAGCCAATTCATGAAGAATCGCTTGTTTGTTTTCCTCACTTGTAAGTCGCTTTGGATAAAAGCGTCTACTAAATGTAAATGTAAATGTAGTATCTTACCACATTCCGACAGTTCAAAGGAAATCCACAAAACTTTAATATACAGTGTTCAAACCATTACCAAACGTCAGTCCAAATAATCAAAGGCGTAGAAAAAGATCATATAGTCCAGATAAAGTATCCTTGTTCGATGAATGAGGCCGAAAGACAACCCTCTGAAAAATATGCAAACAAAAATCAAAATATGCAATTGAATACAGAAAACAAACATAGAATTACAAAATACACTCACCTAAAGGATTATTAGGAACACCATACTAATACTGTGTTTGACCCCCTTTCGCCTTCAGAACTGCCTTAATTCTACGTGGCATTGATTCAACAAGGTTCTGAAAGCATTCTTTAGAAATGTTGGCCCATATTGATTGGATAGCATCTTGAAGTTGATGGAGATTTGTGGGATGCATATCCAGGGCACGAAGCTCCCGTTCCACCACATCCCAAAGATGCTCTATTGGGTTGAGATCTGGTGACTGTGGGGGCCATTTTAGTACAGTGAACTCATTGTCATGTTCAAGAAACCAATTTGAAATGATTCGAGCTTTGTGACATGGTGCATTATCCTGCTGGAAGTAGCCATCAGAGGATGGGTACATGGTGGTCATGAAGGGATGGACATGGTCAGAAACAATGCTCAGGTAGGCCGTGGCATTTAAACGATGCCCAGTTGGCACTAAGGGGCCTAAAGTGTGCCAAGAAAACACCCCCACACCATTACACCATCACCACCAGCCTGCACAGTGGTAACAAGGCATGATGGATCCATGTTCTCATTCTGTTTATGCCAAATTCTGACTCGACCATCTGAATGTCTCAACAGAAATCGAGACTCATCAGACCAGGCAACATTTTTCCAGTCTTCATCTGTCCAATTTTGGTGAGCTCGTGCATATTGTAGCCTCTTTTTGCTATTTGTAGTCTTTTTGCTATTTGAGATGAGTGGTACCCGGTGGGGTCTTCTGCTGTTGTAGCAGAATGTGAATGTGATTCATATTTGTCTGTCATATGCAAATGAAATAGGTCAAATTTATGTAATAGTACACAGAAAAATGCCCAGGTTAATGAACATGGCTTAATGGTCATGTGTGTGTGCTGGACTGAGTTAAAGTTCCATTGAAGCAATGTCAGAGTTAATGAGATCATTAAGTGATGATTGAACATTAATGATGAACACCTACTGTTAACAAGCAGAATCACTGAAGAAAAGAGAAACACAAGAACTACAACTGACCTCAATCACATCCTTAGAAGAAATCAACTGAAGATAAAAGACATTTAGGCCGGTTTCACAGACAGAGTTTAGCCTAAGACAGGTTTAGACCTTCAATTAGGATTAGTTCAATTAGGATATTTAAGTAGCTTTTATAAACGCTCACTAGAAAAGACATTACTGGTGATCATCTTGAGTCAAAACTATGGCACTGACACATTTTCAGTTGTTAACACATGTTGCTTTCAGTTAAAAGAGCTCAAACATGCATTTTAGTCTGGGACTAGTTTAAGCCTCGTCTGTGAAACTAGGGGTTAATCTCTCAAGATCTGATTGAACAACTCTACAAAACTTTGCCAGATTCACTCACTACTAACTACACTGACTTTATTTCCGTCAGAAATAAAAATAATAGCAATAATTTGTTTCTGTTAACAGATTTAACATTATGAAACGATACAACTGTCATAGGAAATTTCTTATCTACAGGCAAACTAAGTTTGAAATTGATAAGTTTATGATCAGAGATACCAATGTTAGAAGAGATTTCAACCCCTGATGTACACATTAGATCAAGAATATGGTCTAGACAAGTACTTATATTCATCCGGTTTGAGTAGATTTAACTGCAGAAAATCATCAGGAACTTGTCATGTTTCAATAAGAAGAAAAATGTCAAGGTTGTTATCATTGATAAATTCATTGAGATAGGAGGCTTTATCTGAGATGAAGCAACAGTTCAGAAGAGCAAAGTGACAATGTGAAGTATTCAAATCAGACGATGAGGTAGAACATTGCAGGTCAATGGATACCCATGGGGACTTGTGGTGAGCGATGTATATATCGTGGACGACGGAGAATTCCTTGACTCAGACAGTATTCATACGTCAGATAGTCAAGACGCAGGCAGAAGTTCAAGGCCCTGAGTTGAGCCTGAGAATATCCAAATTCCATAACGGATTATAGACAAAAAAGAGAAAACAAACTGAAAAACTGTTGGCCGAGGCATGTTTTATTGTCAGAGCAATGCCATTCGCAAGCGAAGACAACACACCCAGATAGCAAACAGTAAACAAATCACGCAACTGATAGAGAGACCGGTAACTCACATGTTTGAAGAGCTGAAAGTGGTGGAAGATGCAATGGGGTAGAGAGCTCACAGCAGCCCGATGACAAAAATTGCTGTCAACAATCAAGTCCAATGTACCAACGGTAAGGTTTAGAGTCAAGCGAAAAGCACAGTAATCCAAATGGAGATATAGGTGATATAGAAATCCAGTTGCAACAGTAGTCCAATCAATGCAGCAAAAGATGCAAACAAACAGACAATCCAGTTACGAAGCGGCAGCCAGTCGCGCACAGCATTCTTGACCCGGAAACTGAAAAAACTTTCTGATCTACAATGTCTTGTGATGATGCCATATGTCCCAGAAGCTGCTGAAAATGTTTCAGTGGAACCGCTGTCCTGCCTTTGAATGAATTCAAGCAGTGCAGTACTGACAGAGCATGCTCATTGGTGAGACAAACCGCCAGGTTTACCAAGTCCAACTCCATACCAAAAAAAGAGATCCTCAGCACAGGGGAGAGTTTGCTCTTTTCAACAAAAAGTAACAAACGCTGAGCTTATTTTGATTAATGTTAGTTAAAGGTGGTTAGGCTACAACACCATATTAGTCATGTAGATCCAATGGGTCAGGGCTGGGCGGAGCAGCAGGGGGTGGGGCGCGTTTGGTACGCAATGAAAGTATTGCAGTTCGTACCATGGGTGGTGTATCATGGTTTTTGGGTCTGGTTTGAATATCGTTACACCCATAATTTTTACACAGTGCACACAATACCTCTGTACTAGGTAAAAAAGAGGTCTCAGTTAATAATTGTGAAAAAATTAACGTCCATTATGTAGCCAGGTTTAATACTGAGAAACCCTATTTAGCTGTCTAACCCAGTCACGAAAGGGTTAACTTTAATTTTGTGTCTTTGATGGACTTGTAAGTGAGCCAATGGGTGAATTCTATGAGGCACTGAGCTGACCAATCAGCTGCCAGCTAGGTTCCGTTACAGTTATGCCTCTAGTTTTGCGTCACTGCACGTTCTTTTGGCGCTTACACTTGAGCATGGGAGGCTGCGTTATCTGCTTGGTAAGATGGACAAAACAATATGAAGTGAATTAAACAAGTTCTGTAATCACTATGGATTATACTGACTATACCTTATTGTAATATAGAGTGTAAACGAAAGCTGTGCCTGAATCCACTGTTGTCAGGGAGCTAAAGGCAATGAATCCCATTAACACGGTGAGTTGTCTATCTAGGCATCTGAGTTCGCTAATATTCATGCTAACAGGCCAGGCTTTTGCTGCCCATTTTTGTATTTAACCTAGTCTGCTGAGTTTAGGAGTTCGCTAGCATCTATGTTAATCTGTGTTAATGGTTGAATCAATGCAAAGGTGCTCATTGTGTAAAGCTAAAGGTGTAAAGCCTGCTGTGTGCATATGTTAATAAGGTAATTAGCCACAATGGGTTAGCGAAATATTGGTTAATGTCTTTGAAACCATCAAGTTATTTCGGTTGTGGTTTATAAAAAGAAATGTTAACTTTTCATACTGTTGCTAAATAGTTAGTTTGTTAAATAATGATGTTAAAAATTGTGGATTTAATTGTGGTCACTGAAGTTTAAAGAGGTAATATTTTTAGTGCATTCTTTCCACTGTTACCGGTGCAGAGGGGGATAAATAAACACACTAACGCCTTAATGCCTCTAATTTAAAGTGATACAATTTGATTAATGTTTACATGCAATTTGTGCAGTTTTATTCTTCATACTGTTAATGTTACTACCGTAAGGTTTCATAAAACCTGAATTTAAAATGTGTCTTTATGAAGGATGCAATTTATGTAAATATACTTTTGATACTAGAGAGAAATTCATATAATTTTGATACCTGAGAAGAAACATAAGAGCTGTTGTACAACGAGAGAAAGATTTTTATATTGCATTATAGGTGTACGAAAATATTATCCAGTTTTATTTTGTAGAAGCCTGTAGCAGTCCATTTATTCACTGAATGGTAATTGAAAGAAATGATTTGGCCTTATTTATAGGTCAGGTTTTGGTAAAGAGTTGGAAACATCGTGCAGAGATCCTTTCCTGTGCAGAGATCCTGTGATACAGATCCATACGTTCCAGACGTTCTCCCAGAGATTCATAGATTCCCAGTCCAGGTGGCTGGGTGGCAAGCCAACCGTGTTTGTGACTCTGACTTTAGGCGGATTGCCAGGATCATCTTCTTCAACTTCATGGTGGTAGGACAAACACTATCACAAGATAAAAAAAGGGCCCCAACGGTGAAACTGAACTCTTGTCGACCAACGCAGGTCGAACCGAGAACGAACTGAGCTCAACGATACTGAAAAGAGAGGGTTTTTGTTTTGTTTATGTGCGCACTTTATTATTTTAGTTATTTTTTTTTCCATAAATGTGTTTTTTTTTCTTGTATGTATGTTCCACCCTGTGAAGTTAATACAGGTTGTCTAAACTGTCATTCTGGTGTGGTATTTTCTTATTGATATTCAATTCTCAGGCTCTTAACAATTTAGCGTCTTCTGATTCTGGTCCAAATCGTATTTCTGATAACCTCTACGACTACTTTAGACTATTAAACCTATGTACATTATTACTACCTCGTAATAAGGGTTACAATTACTTATGTGAAAATCTCATGTTACCTGTAATGCGTTACCCCCAACACTAGCGATTAATGCAAGTAAAACAGAAGAGATTATATTTAGATCTACATCTGACACCCCTATCCCTGTCATTTTTCATAATGAAACAAAAGTATTTAGGAGATGATAGATGATATGTTATCTTGGAAAGATCATACTGAAACTCTCTGTAAAAGAATAAAGCAGAGAATCTACTTCATTCATCATCTTAGGTCATTTGGAGTAACAGCAGATTCTTCTGTTGTTCTTTACATCAGTGATTATCAGTATATTGCAATTCCAGTTAGTCTGTTATGCTAAAAACAAAGTTGTTTACCCAAATAATAAATTGTTCAAGCATTGTAGGTCAGCCTCTTGAGAAGTTATATGATTCAGCTTATTACAACAATTGGTTAAGGCTGGCTAATAATATAGTCACAAACCCTAATAGCAACCTGCATAATGAGCTTATATTATTACCATCAAACCAGAGGTACAGGGTTCCAAGATTAAACAAAGTGAGGCTGAAGTGTACCATGTGTTTTTCCTCTTGTTCTGTCTGTAATGCAGGGAGTCTTGTGATTGGTTGTCAAGCCAGCCAATCAGAATTCAGTAGCCTCATCTCTGATTTTGGCACATTGTAACGCTGGTTTGTGTTGAGCAGGCGAGCCGTCGGCGCTTAGTGAGCGCGCAGGGCGGGAATCAGGAGCGCGAGCAACTCAAACCTTGCACGTGTGAAAGAGAACGTCTGCGCACATCCAAATAAACTTCTTTGAAACGCAAAACTGATTTTCGTTCGCTCGAAATATTTTCTTATTTGCGAGACGAAGATTTTCTCCTCACTCAGTTCACGCGTGAAATGCCCTTTTGCACGCTCAAAATATGATCTTGTGTACGCAAAAATTTGACAGAGATCCGATTCCACAGGTGGTACGCCATTTCGGTTCTGCAAAGAGAACAAAGGACCGTTTTATTCGGCTACTGTTTAAAGTATTCCCATACTTTTGATAATCGTGGTCCAGGTTTTTGTGATAGAATGGAACTTTCTCTGTTCCCAGGAGCAGAAGCCGCCATTACACCAGATGAGTGTGAACAGTGTGACGCATAGACGCATTTCACGCACGTCGTCGTATTTTTGTAGCCGACATAATCGATGACGTCGACGCATCGTTGCAGCACTAATCAAGTGTATGTGGATGTTGAATGGATGTTTATTGTTGTAAACAGATACTCTTATGGGAGAAAAACTTCAGACTTGTCTGACAAAGTATTTTATCATATCAAATCATAATATCCTCATATCAATTGTAAAAGTAACTTGTAAAGTAAAGGGTTGTAAATAAAACTTTGTGTACAATGCTGTTCTTGGAATGGGGCTATTGCTTACACATTACATCTGCACTTTATTAGAGCATCCTCACTAATTTGATTCTGTGTCCAGGCCTAGAAAAGTCCTGTATAATACCCAACTTATATTGACATTACTATATAGACTGTGTATTTTTTTCCTCGCTGGAGGACTAAAAGACTAAAGAATTATAAAATATGACCAAAATATTGTCTTGAAAAATGAGAAAATGAACTTGAAAATTTTCAATCAAGTTAATGATACTCATAATATAGTATCTGTAAAGTTGCTCTGAAACCAAATGTTTTGTGAAAAGTGCTATACAAATACACCTGACTTTTATAATTTATTGCATTTTTGTTGTATGGCCAGTAACTTCTATTTATTCTGCTAGTCTCCTTTGATTTGGAGGCACACAATTCTGAGATTAAGATACAGATGTAAGAAACCGCTCCAAGAGCAAAATAATTGTTTTGTATATATATATTATGATTCAAAAGAACAGAAACCATCCAAATTCCTCCTTCCCCCTACCAACCCCAAATGCCCAAATGTCACCAATGCCCTCATCAAAACCTTCTAACCCCTTCCTTTTTCTCCATCATAGCAGTTACAACTGAAGTACAAGCCCATCAAACCAAATTTCTTTGAAGTGTTTATTGATGCCCCAAAAGAGGACTTTTACCTACAGCTGATGTCACAACATCACAAAGGAGTTGTATGGGATGTCAAAATACGTCAAGGTAAGATTATTCAGATATTTGTTATGAGCTTCATCTTGTTTGGGGCCAAGCACTAGTCGTATGGTCAGCTGATAAATCAGGCACCTCAACATACAGTTATGTACTGTAAATTTTGTACAATTTATTCTGAATGAAGATTTATACATCTATGAAAAATGATTTCATTTAGTGATGTAGACATGCAAATAAGACAAGAACTCTCGTGCCTGCCATAGACCACAAGCCAGTGCCATGGCCACGTTTCCCAGAGTTAGTACCATAGGCTTGATGTCATAGAAACAATTCCAAATGCAATTTTAAACTCTGTGATTGAAGCCAATGTAAAGAAAACAAGTATTTATTTATCAGACTAACACCTTATTTGACATTACTGTGTGTTAAAACTTGTCCCAGTCACTCATCCAAGTACATTATTGCTTCTCTAACTTGCTACTAATAAGATTTATTTTATGCTATTTAAATAATTAAAATATTTTTGTTTCCCTTTATCCTTTCAGCTGATTATATTCAGAGTTTTTCTTCAATGGGTATGTGACAATTGTGTGTTCCTTGTTTCAGAAGTGATTTAAGCATATGCTCAATAAACAATATGAAATGTTTAGAGCGAACATGCATTAAGGAAAGGACTTCCTAATACTGCTATTACTATTAGAATTTACTTATCTGAAACAATAACCAATTTTCTACTGTTGCAGATGCACGTAGAGAATCTGATAGCTCAAATGGTAAGGAAAGAAAATACTTTTCAATTACTTTATATACTTGATAGATTGCAAGACTTCTCTTTTTTTACAAAAAAAATGTGTTTTGTCATTAGCTGTAGGCAAGAGACCTGTGCGTGAGATCCTCCTTGAGTATCTGGAAAATCTGGACTCGCAAGAACTGAAAACATTTACGTGGAATTTGACTGAAGGTGTGGAAGGCTTCAAAAAACTCCCCAAATGTAAACTGGAGAATGCAGAAAGATGTGAAATTGTTAAATGTATGATCGATCAGTGTGAAGTGGATGGTGCTGCTAAACTCACTGTGACCATTTTGGGGAAAATGCAAAAGAACAATGATGCAAAAGAACTGCATGAGAAGCTTGAAGGTAAAAATAAATTGTCAATAAGAAAAAACTAATATTTGCAAGAAATCAAAATTTTAGCTTAAATATCTGTTTTCTGTTCTTTTAAAGTGTTCAACTATAACATGACTTGTCAGTCTGTAAATTCACCACTTTTGTGTGTGTGTTTGTCTGTCTTCCAGCCACAGTCTGAACAGCAACCATGATGAGCAAGAATGGATCGAACAGTTACAAGACAGGCTTAGATAAACACAGCATTTGATTGTATAAGAACTCTATTAACTAAGTGACTTTATAGAGGAACACTGTATCTGTATGTAAACATTATCTTCCTTAATTTTAACTTTTTGTCTGATAATTGACATTGTTCATTAATGGAACAGGAACAATTATCGCCTCCCAAAGGAAGCAAATGCTTGGTGATACAAGTTTATATGTGCTGATAATCTTGCATTTACATTACACAGTTTCTTATTCCAGGTACTCACCAACATAAGGGTTTAAATCCAGCCAAAGACCTCACTTGTAATATTTGTAAGTTAGTTAAAGTGATTGAAATTGTTAGGGTTAATAAAACATACAAATACAATTCTTTTGTTGTCTTTTTGAATAATAAAATATACCATATTAGTAAGAAATAAATTATTGTGTACATAATTTTGTATGGGTACATTCAGTCACTTCCACATTTGTTAAAGTATTAAAGTAATATTTAATAAAAGATGCAAGCCATAAAACAGTTAAAAAATGTATACTTTGCAAAAACAACAAAACACTTTATAACATACAACTGATCTTTTTATATTATATTTGTTTTATTGTATACTCAGGTATTGTGTTAGGGTTAAAGTGGAAAGCAATCACTGGCTGATTTGTTTTTATTTTTTACCAATATGCCAACAGAACAGTAATTAATATTAAGTTAAATGTTGACTAAAATGTTAAATTACATGTCTAATGAAAGGTAAAAATAAGTTAAATAACATTAAACACAACAATTTTATCAGAGTAGGCTTTCACTTGATGGCTGAAAAGACATGAAGATTATAGCTTCTTCCATGATGTTGACAATTCATTATGAAGATCGGGAAAGAATGGAAGGCTCCGTGGTGGAGATGAAATACTTGATGGGAGAAAGCACTCATCCAGTTTGCTTTTAGGAAAAGTGCCTTGTTTCTCACCTGGCCATTCAATATTTAACTTTGACACAGCATGAGTTATCACCTCCTCCAGCCCCTCATTTACTGGTGAAAGAGATGGTGAGTCTTCATCCCCCACTCCGACACTCAACTCATACAACTATATGCAACAGACAGCAATAAATAAGACAGTGTAAGACACCTCCTGCAATGACTCTCCAAGCCACTAGGGAGCGCTGTCTTCTCCCTCATGTAATGACTCTCCCAGCCATTGGTGGGCACCCCTGCTCTTTACTGTGAGGTTAATTTGTTCCACCTGTATTTTTTCATTGAGGTGTGTTCAGTCTCGAGTCAACCCAGTGCGGAAGACCTGAGTTTAAGAAAAGCTAAGGGATGTTTCGCTTTCCATTTGGCCTACTTTATGTTTTCTTTTGTAAAGATATGACTGCTCTTTTGTTTGTATTTGATAACTGACTTCAAGTAAAGACTGCCTGCTTTTGAGCTATCCAAGCCTTTGCCTTTTCACTGCATATGGGTCTTCTAAATACTGTCTTCCCCAGTAAACCAGAGCTAGGGAAGTAGCTTTCCCTGACTGAGAGACCTGAGTTCGACACCCTTTTAAGACAACTTATATTGGTCCATTGTTACAGATAGACAGTTTAACACAGAGCGATTTCCTGAGGCACAAAAGCTTAAGACGTTCTTTCCGGATGCGCTTTTATCCTTTCCTGGTCATGACGTCACCCGCCTGCGACTGGGTCGATTCCGCTCAAGCACCTGCAGGCGAGGATAGGAGGACAATTACAAACTTAAGAAATCAGCCGGAACAACTCACTGAAAAAATTATGGACACTGAAGACAGGAACAGGAGAAATAATGCATGACTGGTGGGTTTGCCTGAGGGGGCAGTAGGCTCCAATGCAGCTGGCATCCTCAGAGCTAATCTTTCCAAATTGAGATTGAGCGGGCCCATCGTGTGTAACGAACCAGCTCAAATCGGTGAAATATATAATTAAATCATAATGCGTAATGAATATAAATCAATCATGAAGGGACTTATGTATATGTGGATAATTAATTACAACAGATTATAATTAATTATGAACATAAATCGTCTAAAATTGGTTCTAGTTTTGGAATTAATTTTAGAAAGACTTATCTGTTTTGTCCACCAAAACTTATCATTCTGATTGTTCATCAACTCTTAAAAAGGAGGTTATTCTTCTGGCTAAGAGGAATTCTGCTATCCTAGTACTTACAAAAGCATATAGCTAGCAAAATCAAAGCATTAAAGTGACTTGTTTCATTTATGAGCATCAACAGAGACAATCAAGCGTGAATACAATGAGTTTAATACATGAGTTTATGAATACATAAATCTAAGCAAAGAATACAATTTGAGAAAACAAAATTAAAGAGAGGAAAAGAGGTTTATCAAAGAATAAAAAAAAAATACAAACAGTCTAACCTTTGAGAGCTAGCAACAAAATAACTTCAGACAATGTAAGCTTAAAACACATCGAAATAAAGATTCCATGCTTACATTGGTGATTTTGGGTGCAGTGGTGAATGCAGTTCTGCAGAATTTCAGTGTGCTCCTGAGCTGGGGCATTCCTCTTTAAGGCAAGTAAGCCAAAAAGCCTCCTTGGACGAACGGGCCAATGGTGAGGTGTGGATTTTGAGCGGGAGAAGTTTCTTTTGTCTCTTTATGGTAAAATAAAATATGGTAAAACCGTAGGCTGTTGGACAGGCATGGCTTGAACCGTTGATTGCTGCACAGTCGTCACTTGAACCGTAGACTGCTGGACAGTCGTCACTTGAACCGTAGACTGCTGGACAGGCGTGGCTTGAACCGTTGATTGCTGGGCAGGCGTGGATTGAACCGTAGGCTGTTGGGCAGGCGTGGCTTGAAACGTTGACTGCTGGACAGGCGTGGCTTGAACCGTAGACTGCTGGACAGGCGTGGCTTGAACCGTTGATTGCTGCACAGTCGTCACTTGAACCGTAGACTGCTGGACAGGCGTGGCTTGAACCGGTGATTGCTGGGCAGGCGTGGCTTGAAACGTTGACTGCTGGACAGGCGTGGCTTGAACCGTAGACTGCTGGACAAGCGTGGCTTGAACCGTTGATTGCTGGACAGGCGTGTCTTGAACCGTTGATTGCTGGGCAGGCGTGGATTGAACCGTAGGCTGTTGGGCAGGCGTGGCTTGAAACGTTGACTGCTGGACAGGCGTGGTTTGAACCGTAGACTGCTGGACAGGCGTGGCTTGAACTGTTGATTGCTGGACAGGCGTGGCTTGAACCGTTGATTGCTGGGCAGGCGTGGATTGAACCGTAGGCTGTTGGACATGCGTGGCTTGAAACGTTGATTGCTGGACAGGCGTGGCTTGAACCGTTGATTGCTGGAAAGGCGTGGCTTGAACCATAGACTGCTGGGCAGGCGTGGATTGAACCGTAGGCTGTTGGGCAGGCGTGGCTTGAACCGTTGATTGCTGCACAGTCGTCACTTGAACCATAGACTGCTGGACAGGCGTGGCTTGAACCGTTGATTGCTGGACAGGCGTGGCTTCAACCGTTGATTGCTGGACAGGCGTGGCTTGAACCGTTGATTGCTGGACAGGCGTGGCTTGAACCGTTGATTGCTGGGCAGGCGTGGATTGAACCGTAGGCTGTTGGACATGCGTGGCTTGAAACGTTGATTGCTGGACAGGCGTGGCTTGAACCGTTGATTGCTGGGCAGGCGTGGATTGAACCGTAGGCTGTTGGGCAGGCGTGGCTTGAAACGTTGACTGCTGGACAGGCGTGGTTTGAACCGTAGACTGCTGGACAGGCGTGGCTTGAACCGTTGATTGCTGGGCAGGCGTGGATTGAACCGTAGGCTGTTGGACATGCGTGGCTTGAAACGTTGATTGCTGGACAGGCGTGGCTTGAACCGTAGGCTGTTGGACAGGCATGGCTTGAACCATAGACTGCTGGACAGGCGTGGCTTGAACCGTTGATTGCTGGACAGGCGTGGCTTGAACCGTAGGCTGTTGGACAGGCATGGCTTGAACCGTTGATTGCTGCACAGTCGTCACTTGAACCATAGACTGCTGGACAGGCGTGGCTTGAACCGTTGATTGCTGGACAGGCGTGGCTTGAACCGTTGATTGCTGGACAGGCGTGGCTTGAACCGTTGATTGCTGGACAGGCGTGGCTTGAACCGTTGATTGCTGGGCAGGCGTGGCTTGAACCGTAGGCTGTTGGACAGGCGTGGCTTGAACCGTAGACTGCCGGGCAGGCGTGGCTTGAACCGTTGATTGCTGGGCAGGCGTGGCTTGAACCGTAGGCTGTTGGACAGGCATGGCTTGAACCGTTGATAGCTGCACAGTCGTCACTTGAACCATAGACTGCTGGACAGGTGTGGCTTGAACCGTTGATTGCTGGGTAGGCGTGGCTTGAACCGTTAATTGCTGGACAGGCGTGGCTTGAACCGTTGATTGCTGGACAGGCGTGGCTTGAACCGTTGATTGCTCGGCAGGCGTGGCTTGAACCGTAGGCTGTTGGACATGCGTGGCTTGAAACGTTGACTGCTGGACAGGCATGGCTTGAACCGTTGATTGCTGGGCAGGCGTGGCTTGAACCGTTGATTGCTGGACAGGCGTGGCTTGAACCGTATTCTGTTGGACATGCGTGGCTTGAAACGTTGACTGCTGGACAGGCGTTGCTTGAACCGTTGATTGCTGGGCAGGCGTGGCTTGAACCGTAGGCAGTTGGACAGGCGTGGCTTGAACCGTTGATTGCTGGACAGGTGTGGCTTGAACCGTTGATTGCTGGATAGGCGTAGATTGAACCGTTGATTGCTGGACAAGCATGGCTTGAACTGTTGAGTGCTGGGCAGGCGTGGCTTGAACCGTAGACTGCTGGACAGGCGTGGCTTGAACCGTTGATTGCTAGACAGGCGTGGCTTGAACCGTTGATTGCTGGGCAGGCGTGGATTGAACCGTAGGCTGTTGGGCAGGCGTGGCTTGAAACGTTGACTGCTGGACAGGCGTGGCTTGAACCGTAGACTGCTGGACAGGCGTGGCTTGAACTGTTGATTGCTGGGCAGGCGTGGCTTGAACCGTAGGCTGTTGGACAGGCATGGCTTGAACCGTTGATTGCTGCACAGGCGTGGCATGAACCGTTGATTGCTGGACAGGCGTGGCTTGAACCGTTGATTGCTGGACAGGCGTGGCTTGAACCGTTGATTGCTGGACAGGCGTGGCTTGAAACGTTGACTGCTGGACAGGCGTGGCTTGAACCGTAGACTGCTGGACAAGCGTGGCTTGAACCGTTGATTGCTGGACAGGCGTGTCTTGAACCGTTGGTTGCTGGGCAGGCGTGGATTGAACCGTAGGCTGTTGGGCAGGCGTGGCTTGAAACGTTGACTGCTGGACAGGCGTGGTTTGAACCGTAGACTGCTGGACAGGCGTGGCTTGAACTGTTGATTGCTGGACAGGCGTGGCTTGAACCGTTGATTGCTGGGCAGGCGTGGATTGAACCGTAGGCTGTTGGACATGCGTGGCTTGAAACGTTGATTGCTGGACAGGCGTGGCTTGAACCGTTGATTGCTGGAAAGGCGTGGCTTGAACCATAGACTGCTGGGCAGGCGTGGATTGAACCGTAGGCTGTTGGGCAGGCTTGAACCGTTGATTGCTGCACAGTCGTCACTTGAACCATAGACTGCTGGACAGGCGTGGCTTGAACCGTTGATTGCTGGACAGGCGTGGCTTGAACCGTTGATTGCTGGACAGGCGTGGCTTGAACCGTTGATTGCTGGACAGGCGTGGCTTGAACCGTTGATTGCTGGGCAGGCGTGGATTGAACCGTAGGCTGTTGGACATGCGTGGCTTGAAACGTTGATTGCTGGACAGGCGTGGCTTGAACCGTTGATTGCTGGGCAGGCGTGGATTGAACCGTAGGCTGTTGGGCAGGCGTGGCTTGAAACGTTGACTGCTGGACAGGCGTGGTTTGAACCGTTGATTGCTGGGCAGGCGTGGATTGAACCGTTGATTGCTGGGCAGGCGTGGTTTGAACCGTTGACTGCTGGACAGGCGTGGCTTGAACCGTTGATTGCTGGGCAGGCGTGGATTGAACCGTAGGCTGTTGGACATGCGTGGCTTGAAACGTTGATTGCTGGACAGGCGTGGCTTGAACCGTTGATTGCTGGACAGGCGTGGCTTGAACCGTAGACTGCTGGGCAGGCGTGGATTGAACCGTAGGCTGTTGGGCAGGCGTGGCTTGAACCGTTGATTGCTGGACAGGCGTGGCTTGAACCGTAGGCTGTTGGACAGGCATGGCTTGAACCATAGACTGCTGGACAGGCGTGGCTTGAACCGTTGATTGCTGGACAGGCGTGGCTTGAACCGTAGGCTGTTGGACAGGCATGGCTTGAACCGTTGATTGCTGCACAGTCGTCACTTGAACCATAGACTGCTGGACAGGCGTGGCTTGAACTGTTGATTGCTGGGCAGGCGTGGCTTGAACCGTACGCTGTTGGACAGGCATGGCTTGAACCGTTGATTGCTGCACAGTCGTCACTTGAACCATAGACTGCTGGACAGGCGTGGCTTGAACTGTTGATTGCTGGACAGGCGTGGCTTGAACCGTAGACTGCTGGACAGGCGTGGCTTGAACTGTTGATTGCTGGGCAGGCGTGGCTTGAACCGTACGCTGTTGGACAGGCATGGCTTGAACCGTTGATTGCTGCACAGTCGTCACTTGAACCGTAGACTGCTGGACAGGCGTGGCTTGAACCGGTGATTGCTGGGCAGGCGTGGCTTGAAACGTTGACTGCTGGACAGGCGTGGCTTGAACCGTAGACTGCTGGACAAGCGTGGCTTGAACCGTTGATTGCTGGACAGGCGTGTCTTGAACCGTTGATTGCTGGGCAGGCGTGGATTGAACCGTAGGCTGTTGGGCAGGCGTGGCTTGAAACGTTGACTGCTGGACAGGCGTGGTTTGAACCGTAGACTGCTGGACAGGCGTGGCTTGAACTGTTGATTGCTGGACAGGCGTGGCTTGAACCGTTGATTGCTGGGCAGGCGTGGATTGAACCGTAGGCTGTTGGACATGCGTGGCTTGAAACGTTGATTGCTGGACAGGCGTGGCTTGAACCGTTGATTGCTGGAAAGGCGTGGCTTGAACCATAGACTGCTGGGCAGGCGTGGATTGAACCGTAGGCTGTTGGGCAGGCGTGGCTTGAACCGTTGATTGCTGCACAGTCGTCACTTGAACCATAGACTGCTGGACAGGCGTGGCTTGAACCGTTGATTGCTGGACAGGCGTGGCTTCAACCGTTGATTGCTGGACAGGCGTGGCTTGAACCGTTGATTGCTGGACAGGCGTGGCTTGAACCGTTGATTGCTGGGCAGGCGTGGATTGAACCGTAGGCTGTTGGACATGCGTGGCTTGAAACGTTGATTGCTGGACAGGCGTGGCTTGAACCGTTGATTGCTGGGCAGGCGTGGATTGAACCGTAGGCTGTTGGGCAGGCGTGGCTTGAAACGTTGACTGCTGGACAGGCGTGGTTTGAACCGTAGACTGCTGGACAGGCGTGGCTTGAACCGTTGATTGCTGGGCAGGCGTGGATTGAACCGTAGGCTGTTGGACATGCGTGGCTTGAAACGTTGATTGCTGGACAGGCGTGGCTTGAACCGTAGGCTGTTGGACAGGCATGGCTTGAACCATAGACTGCTGGACAGGCGTGGCTTGAACCGTTGATTGCTGGACAGGCGTGGCTTGAACCGTAGGCTGTTGGACAGGCATGGCTTGAACCGTTGATTGCTGCACAGTCGTCACTTGAACCATAGACTGCTGGACAGGCGTGGCTTGAACCGTTGATTGCTGGACAGGCGTGGCTTGAACCGTTGATTGCTGGACAGGCGTGGCTTGAACCGTTGATTGCTGGACAGGCGTGGCTTGAACCGTTGATTGCTGGGCAGGCGTGGCTTGAACCGTAGGCTGTTGGACAGGCGTGGCTTGAACCGTAGACTGCCGGGCAGGCGTGGCTTGAACCGTTGATTGCTGGGCAGGCGTGGCTTGAACCGTAGGCTGTTGGACAGGCATGGCTTGAACCGTTGATAGCTGCACAGTCGTCACTTGAACCATAGACTGCTGGACAGGTGTGGCTTGAACCGTTGATTGCTGGGTAGGCGTGGCTTGAACCGTTAATTGCTGGACAGGCGTGGCTTGAACCGTTGATTGCTGGACAGGCGTGGCTTGAACCGTTGATTGCTCGGCAGGCGTGGCTTGAACCGTAGGCTGTTGGACATGCGTGGCTTGAAACGTTGACTGCTGGACAGGCATGGCTTGAACCGTTGATTGCTGGGCAGGCGTGGCTTGAACCGTTGATTGCTGGACAGGCGTGGCTTGAACCGTATTCTGTTGGACATGCGTGGCTTGAAACGTTGACTGCTGGACAGGCGTTGCTTGAACCGTTGATTGCTGGGCAGGCGTGGCTTGAACCGTAGGCAGTTGGACAGGCGTGGCTTGAACCGTTGATTGCTGGACAGGTGTGGCTTGAACCGTTGATTGCTGGATAGGCGTAGATTGAACCGTTGATTGCTGGACAAGCATGGCTTGAACTGTTGAGTGCTGGGCAGGCGTGGCTTGAACCGTAGACTGCTGGACAGGCGTGGCTTGAACCGTTGATTGCTAGACAGGCGTGGCTTGAACCGTTGATTGCTGGGCAGGCGTGGATTGAACCGTAGGCTGTTGGGCAGGCGTGGCTTGAAACGTTGACTGCTGGACAGGCGTGGCTTGAACCGTAGACTGCTGGACAGGCGTGGCTTGAACTGTTGATTGCTGGGCAGGCGTGGCTTGAACCGTAGGCTGTTGGACAGGCATGGCTTGAACCGTTGATTGCTGCACAGGCGTGGCATGAACCGTTGATTGCTGGACAGGCGTGGCTTGAACCGTTGATTGCTGGACAGGCGTGGCTTGAACCGTTGATTGCTGGACAGGCGTGGCTTGAAACGTTGACTGCTGGACAGGCGTGGCTTGAACCGTAGACTGCTGGACAAGCGTGGCTTGAACCGTTGATTGCTGGACAGGCGTGTCTTGAACCGTTGGTTGCTGGGCAGGCGTGGATTGAACCGTAGGCTGTTGGGCAGGCGTGGCTTGAAACGTTGACTGCTGGACAGGCGTGGTTTGAACCGTAGACTGCTGGACAGGCGTGGCTTGAACTGTTGATTGCTGGACAGGCGTGGCTTGAACCGTTGATTGCTGGGCAGGCGTGGATTGAACCGTAGGCTGTTGGACATGCGTGGCTTGAAACGTTGATTGCTGGACAGGCGTGGCTTGAACCGTTGATTGCTGGAAAGGCGTGGCTTGAACCATAGACTGCTGGGCAGGCGTGGATTGAACCGTAGGCTGTTGGGCAGGCTTGAACCGTTGATTGCTGCACAGTCGTCACTTGAACCATAGACTGCTGGACAGGCGTGGCTTGAACCGTTGATTGCTGGACAGGCGTGGCTTCAACCGTTGATTGCTGGACAGGCGTGGCTTGAACCGTTGATTGCTGGACAGGCGTGGCTTGAACCGTTGATTGCTGGGCAGGCGTGGATTGAACCGTAGGCTGTTGGACATGCGTGGCTTGAAACGTTGATTGCTGGACAGGCGTGGCTTGAACCGTTGATTGCTGGGCAGGCGTGGATTGAACCGTAGGCTGTTGGGCAGGCGTGGCTTGAAACGTTGACTGCTGGACAGGCGTGGTTTGAACCGTAGACTGCTGGACAGGCGTGGCTTGAACCGTTGATTGCTGGGCAGGCGTGGATTGAACCGTAGGCTGTTGGACATGCGTGGCTTGAAACGTTGATTGCTGGACAGGCGTGGCTTGAACCGTTGATTGCTGGACAGGCGTGGCTTGAACCGTAGACTGCTGGGCAGGCGTGGATTGAACCGTAGGCTGTTGGGCAGGCGTGGCTTGAACCGTTGATTGCTGGACAGGCGTGGCTTGAACCGTAGGCTGTTGGACAGGCATGGCTTGAACCATAGACTGCTGGACAGGCGTGGCTTGAACCGTTGATTGCTGGACAGGCGTGGCTTGAACCGTAGGCTGTTGGACAGGCATGGCTTGAACCGTTGATTGCTGCACAGTCGTCACTTGAACCATAGACTGCTGGACAGGCGTGGCTTGAACCGTTGATTGCTGGACAGGCGTGGCTTGAACCGTTGATTGCTGGACAGGCGTGGCTTGAACCGTTGATTGCTGGACAGGCGTGGCTTGAACCGTTGATTGCTGGGCAGGCGTGGCTTGAACCGTAGGCTGTTGGACAGGCGTGGCTTGAACCGTAGACTGCCGGGCAGGCGTGGCTTGAACCGTTGATTGCTGGGCAGGCGTGGCTTGAACCGTAGGCTGTTGGACAGGCATGGCTTGAACCGTTGATAGCTGCACAGTCGTCACTTGAACCATAGACTGCTGGACAGGTGTGGCTTGAACCGTTGATTGCTGGGTAGGCGTGGCTTGAACCGTGGCGTGGCTTGAACCGTAGACTGTTGGACAGGCGTGGCTTGAACCGTTGATTGCTGGGCAGGCGTGGCTTGAAACGTTGACTGCTGGACAGGCGTGGCTTGAACCGTAGACTGCTGGACAGGCGTGGCTTGAACCGTTGATTGCTGGACAGGCGTGGCTTGAACCGTTGATTGCTGGGCAGGCGTGGATTGAACCGTAGGCTGTTGGGCAGGCGTGGCTTGAAACGTTGACTGGTGGACAGGCGTGGCTTGAACCGTAGACTGCTGGACAGGCGTGGCTTGAACCGTTGATTGCTGGGCAGGCGTGGCTTGAACCGTCGATTGCTGGACAGGCGTGTCTTGAACCGTTGATTGCTGGGCAGGCGTGGATTGAACCGTAGGCTGTTGGGCAGGCGTGGCTTGAAACGTTGACTGCTGGACAGGCGTGGTTTGAACCGTAGACTGCTCGGCAGGCGTGGCTTGAACCGTAGGCTGTTGGACATGCGTGGCTTGAAACGTTGACTGCTGGACAGGCATGGCTTGAACCGTTGATTGCTGGGCAGGCGTGGCTTGAACAGTTGATTGCTGGACAGGCGTGGCTTGAACCGTATTCTGTTGGACATGCGTGGCTTGAAACGTTGACTGCTGGACAGGCGTTGCTTGAACCGTTGATTGCTGGGCAGGCGTGGCTTGAACCGTTGATTGCTGGACAGTCGTGACTTGAACCGTTGATTGCTGAACAGGCGTGGCTTGAACCGTTGATTGCTGGACAGTCGTGACTTGAACCGTTGATTGCTGAACAGGCGTGGCTTGAACCGTTGATTGCTGGACAGGCGTGGCTTGAACCGTTGATTGCTCGGCAGGCGTGGCTTGAACCGTAGGCTGTTGGACATGCGTGGCTTGAAACGTTGACTGCTGGACAGGCATGGCTTGAACCGTTGATTGCTGGGCAGGCGTGGCTTGAACAGTTGATTGCTGGACAGGCGTGGCTTGAACCGTATTCTGTTGGACATGCGTGGCTTGAAACGTTGACTGCTGGACAGGCGTTGCTTGAACCGTTGATTGCTGGGCAGGCGTGGCTTGAACCGTAGGCTGTTGGACAGGCGTGGCTTGAAACGTTGATTGCTGGACAGTCGTGACTTGAACCGTTGATTGCTGAACAGGCGTGGCTTGAACCGTAAACTGCTGGACAGGCGTGGCTTGAACCGTTGATTGCTGGGCAGGCGTGGCTTGAACCGTAGGCTGTTGGACATGCGTGGCTTGAAACATTGACTGCTGGACAGGCGTGGCTTGAACCGTTGATTGCTGGGCAGGCGTGGCTTGAACCGTTGATTGCTGGACAGGCGTGGCTTGAACCGTTGATTAGTGGGCAGGCGTGGCTTGAACTGTAGGCTGTTGGACATGCGTGGCTTGAAACGTTGACTGCTGGACAGGCGTGGCTTGAACCGTAGGCTGTTGGACAGGCGTAGCTTGTACCGTTGATTGCTGGACAGGCGTAGCTTGAACCGTTGATTGCTGGACAGGCGTGGCTTGAACCGTAGACTGCTGGGCAGGCGTGGATTGAACCGTAGGCTGTTGGGCAGGCGTGGCTTGAACCGTTGATTGCTGGACAGGCGTGGCTTGAACCGTAGGCTGTTGGACAGGCGTGGCTTGAACCATAGACTGCTGGACAGGCGTGGCTTGAACCGTTGATTGCTGGACAGGCGTGGCTTGAACCGTAGATTGTTGGACAGGCATGGCTTGAACCGTTGATTGCTGCACAGTCGTCACTTGAACCGTAGACAGCTGGACAGGCGTGGCTTGAACCGTTCATTGCTGGGCAGATGTGGCTTGAAACGTTGATTGCTGGACAGTCGTGGCTTGAAACGTTGACTGCTGGACAGGCGTGGCTTGAACCGTTGATTGCTGGACAGTCGTGACTTGAACCATAGACTGCTGGACAGGTGTGGCTTGAACCGTTGATTGCTGGGTAGGCGTGGCTTGAACCGTTGATTGCTGGGCAGGCGTGGCTTGAACCGTAGGCTGTTGGGCAGGCGTGGCTTGAACCGTTGATTGCTGGACAGACATGGCTTGAACCGTTGATTGCTGGACAGGCGTGGCTTGAACCGTTGATTGCTGGGCAGGCATGGCTTGAACCGTAGGCTGTTGGACATGCGTGGCTTAAAACGTTGACTGCTGGACAGGCGTGGCTTGAACCGTTGATTGCTGGACAGTCGTGGCTTGAATCGTAGACTGCTGGACAGGCGTGGCTTGAAACGTTGACTGTTGGACATGCGTAGCTTGAAACGTTGAATGCTGGACAGGCGTGGCTTGAACCGTTGATTGCTGGACAGTCGTGGCTTGAACCGTAGACTGCTGGACAGGCGTGGCTTGAAACGTTGACTGTTGGACATGCATAGCTTGAAACGTTGAATGCTGGACACGCGTGGCTTGAACCGTTGATTGCTGGACAGGCGTGGCTTGAAACGTTGACTGTTGGACATGCGTGGCTTGAACCGTTGATTGCTGGACAGGCGTGGCTTGAACCGTAGACTGCTGGACAGGCGTGGCTTGAACCGTTGATTGCTGGGTAGGCGTGGCTTGAACCGTAAGCTGTTGGACAGGCGTGGCTTGAACCGTAGGCTGTTGACAGGCGTGGCTTGAACCGTAGACTGCTGGGCAGGCGTGGCTTGAACCGTAGACTGCTGGACAGGCGTAGCTTGAACCGTTGATTGCTGGGCAGGCGTGGCTTGAACCGTAGGCTGTTGGACATGCGTGGCTTGAAACATTGACTGCTGGACAGGCGTGGCTTGAACCGTTGATTGCTGGGCAGGCGTGGCTTGAACCGTAGACTGCTGGACAGGCGTGGCTTGAACCGTTGATTGCTGGGCAGGCGTGGCTTGAACCGTTGATTGCTGGGCAGATGTGGCTTGAACCGTTGATTGCTGGACAGTCGTGGCTTGAACTGTAGACTGCTGAACAGGCGTGGCTTGAATCGTTGACTGCTGGACAGGCGTGGCTTGAACCGTTGATTGCTGGACAGTCGTGACTTGAACCATAGACTGCTGGACAGGTGTGGCTTGAACCGTTGATTGCTGGACAGGCGTGGCTTGAACCGTAGACTGCTGGGCAGGCGTGGATTGAACCGTAGGCTGTTGGGCAGGCGTGGCTTGAACCGTTGATTGCTGGACAGGCGTGGCTTGAACCGTAGGCTGTTGGACAGGCGTGGCTTGAACCATAGACTGCTGGACAGGCGTGGCTTGAACCGTTGATTGCTGGACAGGCGTGGCTTGAACCGTAGGCTGTTGGACAGGCATGGCTTGAACCGTTGATTGCTGCACAGTCGTCACTTGAACCGTAGACAGCTGGACAGGCGTGGCTTGAACCGTTGATTGCTGGGCAGATGTGGCTTGAAACGTTGATTGCTGGACAGTCGTGGCTTGAACTGTAGACTGCTGGACAGGCGTGGCTTGAAACGTTGACTGCTGGACAGGCGTGGCTTGAACCGTTGATTGCTGGACAGTCGTGACTTGAACCATAGACTGCTGGACAGGTGTGGCTTGAACCGTTGATTGCTGGGTAGGCGTGGCTTGAACCGTTGTTTGCTGGGCAGGCGTGGCTTGAACCGTAGGCTGTTGGGCAGGCGTGGCTTGAACCGTTGATTGCTGGGCAGGCGTGGCTTGAACCGTAGACTGCTGAACAGACGTGGCTTGAACCGTAGGCTGTTGGACATGCGTGGCTTGAAACGTTGACTGCTGGACAGGCATGGCTTGAACCGTTGATTGCTGGACAGGCGTGGCTTGAACCGTTGATTGCTGGACAGGCGTGGCTTGAACCGTATTCTGTTGGACATGCGTGGCTTGAAACGTTGACTGCTGGACAGGCGTTGCTTGAACCGTTGATTGCTGGGCAGGCGTGGCTTGAACCGTAGGCTGTTGGACAGGCGTGGCTTGAACCGTTGATTGCTGGACAGGTGTGGCTTGAACCGTTGATTGCTGGATAGGCGTGGATTGAACCGTAGGCTGTTGGACAGGCGTGGCTTGAACCGTTGATTGCTGGGCAGGCGTGGCTTGAACCGTTGATTGCTGGGCAGACGTAGCTTGAACCCTAGGCTGTTGGACATGCGT
This sequence comes from Zacco platypus, assembly GCA_038088235.1. Classification (NCBI taxonomy): domain Eukaryota; kingdom Metazoa; phylum Chordata; class Actinopteri; order Cypriniformes; family Xenocyprididae; genus Zacco; species Zacco platypus. The sequence continues at coordinate 607,757 of JBBHEA010000026.1, read as the reverse complement.
GGCTTGAAACGTTGACTGCTGGACAGGCGTGGCTTGAACCGTTGATTGCTGGGCAGTCGTGGCTTGAACCGTAGGCTGTTGGGCAGGCGTGGCTTGAACCGTAGGCTGTTGGGCAGGCGTGGCTTAAACCGTTGATTGCTGGACAGGCGTGGCTTGAACCGTTGATTGCTGGGCAGGCGTGGCTTGAACCGCAGGCTGTTGGCAGGCGTGGCTTGAACCGTTGATTGCTGGACAGTCGTGGCTTGAACCGTAGACTGCTGGACAGACGTGGCTTGATCCGTTGATTGCTGGACAGGCGTGGCTTGAACCGTTGATTGCTGGACAGGCGTGGCTTGAACCGTAGACTGCTTGACAGGCGTGGCTTGAACCGTTGATTGCTGGACAGGCGTGGCTTGAACCGTTGATTGCTGGACAGGCGTGGCTTGAACCGTAGGCTGTTGGACAGGCGTGGCTTGAACCGTAGACTGCTGGACAGGCGTGGCTTGAACCGTTGATTGCTGGGCAGGCGTGGCTTGAACCGTTGATTGCTGGACAGGCGTGGCTTGAACTGTTGAGTGCTGGGCAGGCGTGGCTTGAACCCTAGGCTGTTGGACATGCGTGGCTTGAAACGTTGACTGCTGGGCAGGCGTGGCTTGAACCGTAGGCTGTTGGACATGCGTGGCTTGAACCGTAGACTGCTGGACAGGCGTGGCTTGAACCGTTGATTTCTGGACAGGCGTGGCTTGAACCGTTGATTGCTGGACAGGTGTGGCTTGAACCGTTGATTGCTGGACAGTCGTGGCTTGAACCGTAGACTGCTGGACAGGCGTGGCTTGAACCATTGATTGCTGGGCAGGCGTGGCTTGAACCGTAGGCTGTTGCACATGCGTGGCTTGTAACGTTGACTGCTGGACAGGCGTGGCTTGAACCGTTGATTGCTGGACAGGCGTGGCTTTAGCCGTAGGCTGTTGGACAGGTGTGGCTTGAACCGTTGATTGCTGGGCAGGCGTGGCTTGAACCGTCGATTGCTGGGCAGACGTGGCTTGAACCGTAGGCTGTTGGACATGCGTGGCTTGAAACGTTGACTGCTGGACAGGCGTGGCTTGAACCGTTGATTGCTGGACAGGTGTGGCTTGAACCGTTGATTGCTGGGCAGGCGTGGCTTGAACCGTCGATTGCTGGGCAGACGTGGCTTGAACCGTAGGCTGTTGGACATGCGTGGCTTGAAACGTTGACTGCTGGACAGGCGTGGCTTGAACCGTTGATTGCTGGACAGGCGTGGCTTGAACCGTTGATTGCTGGGCAGGCGTGGCTTGAACCGTCGATTGCTGGGCAGACGTGGCTTGAACCGTTGATTGCTGGACAGGCGTGGCTTGAACCGTTGACTGCTGGACAGGCGTGGCTTGAACCGTTGATTGCTGGACAGGCGTGGCTTGAACCGTTGATTGCTGGGCAGGCGTGGCTTGAACCGTAGGCTGTTGGACAGGCGTGGCTTGAACCGTAGACTGCCGGGCAGGCGTGGCTTGAACCGTTGATTGCTGGACAGGCGTGGCTTGAACCGTTGATTGCTGGACAGGCGTGGATTGAACCGTAGGCTGTTGGACATGCGTGGCTTGAAACGTTGATTGCTGGACAGGCGTGGCTTGAACCGTTGATTGCTGGACAGGCGTGGCTTGAACCGTAGACTGCTGGGCAGGCGTGGATTGAACCGTAGGCTGTTGGGCAGGCGTGGCTTGAACCGTTGATTGCTGGACAGGCGTGGCTTGAACCGTAGGCTGTTGGACAGGCGTGGCTTGAACCATAGACTGCTGGACAGGCGTGGCTTGAACCGTTGATTGCTGGACAGGCGTGGCTTGACCCGTAGGCTGTTGGACAGGCATGGCTTGAACCGTTGATTGCTGCACAGTCGTCACTTGAACCATAGACTGCTGGACAGGCGTGGCTTGAACCTTTGACTGCTGGACAGGCGTGGCTTGAACCGTTGATTGCTGGACAGTCGTGGCTTGAACCGTAGGCTGTTGGATAGGCGTGGCTTGAACCGTAGACTGCTTGACATGCGTGGCTTGAAACGTTGACTGCTGGACAGGCGTGGTTTGAACCGTTGATTGCTGGACAGGCGTGGCTTGAACCGTTGATTGCTGGACAGGCGTGGCTTGAACCGTTGATTGCTGGACAGGCGTGGCTTGAACCGTAGGCTGTTGGACAGGCGTGGCTTGAACCGTAGACTGCTGGACAGGTGTGGCTTGAACCGTTGATTGCTGGACAGTCGTGGCTTGAACCGTAGACTGCTGGACAGGCGTGGCTTGAACCATTGATTGCTGGGCAGGCGTGGCTTGAACCGTAGGCTGTTGCACATGCGTGGCTTGAAACGTTGACTGCTGGACAGGCGTGGCTTGAACCGTTGATTGCTGGACAGGCGTGGCTTTAGCCGTAGGCTGTTGGACAGGTGTGGCTTGAACCGTCGATTGCTGGGCAGGCGTGGCTTGAACCGTCGATTGCTGGGCAGACGTGGCTTGAACCGTAGGCTGTTGGACATGCGTGGCTTGAAACGTTGACTGCTGGACAGGCGTGGCTTGAACCGTTGATTGCTGGACAGTCGTGACTTGAACCGTAAACAGCTGGACAGGCGTGGCTTGAACCGTTGATTGCTGGGCAGGCGTGGCTTGAACCGTTGATTGCTGAACAGTCGTGGCTTGAACCGTAGACTGCTGGACAGGCGTGGCTTGAACCGTTGATTGCTTGGCAGGCGTGGCTTGAACCGTTGATTGCTGGACAGTCGTGGCTTGAACCGTAGACTGCTGGACAGGCGTGGCTTGAACCGTTGATTGCTGGGCAGGCGTGGCTTGAACCGTTGATTGCTGGACAGTCGTGGCTTGAACCGTAGGCTGTTGGATAGGCGTGGCTTGAACCGTAGACTGCTTGACATGCGTGGCTTGAAACGTTGACTGCTGGACAGGCGTGGTTTGAACCGTTGATTGCTGGACAGGCGTGGCTTGAACCGTTGATTGCTGGACAGGCGTGGCTTGAACCGTTGATTGCTGGACAGGCGTGGCTTGAACCGTAGGCTGTTGGACAGGCGTGGCTTGAACCGTAGACTGCTGGACAGGCGTGGGTTGAACCGTTGATTGCTGGGCAGGCGTGGTTTGAACCGTTGATTGCTGGACAGGCGTGGCTTGAACCGTTGATTGCTGGACAGGCGTGGCTTGAACCGTTGATTGCTGGACAGGCGTGGCTTGAACCGTAGGCTGTTGGACAGGCGTGGCTTGAACCGTAGACTGCTGGACAGGCGTGGCTTGAACCGTTGATTGCTGGGCAGGCGTGGATTGAACCGTAGGCTGTTGGATAGGCGTGGCTTGAACCGTAGACTGCTTGACATGCGTGGCTTGAAACGTTGACTGCTGGACAGGCGTGGTTTGAACCGTTGATTGCTTGGCAGGCGTGGCTTGAACCGTTGATTGCTGGACAGTCGTGGCTTGAACCGTAGACTGCTGGACAGGCGTGGCTTGAACCGTTGATTGCTGGGCAGGCGTGGCTTGAACCGTTGATTGCTGGACAGTCGTGGCTTGAACCGTAGGCTGTTGGATAGGCGTGGCTTGAACCGTAGACTGCTTGACATGCGTGGCTTGAAACGTTGACTGCTGGACAGGCGTGGTTTGAACCGTTGATTGCTGGACAGGCGTGGCTTGAACCGTTGATTGCTGGACAGGCGTGGCTTGAACCGTTGATTGCTGGACAGGCGTGGCTTGAACCGTAGGCTGTTGGACAGGCGTGGCTTGAACCGTAGACTGCTGGACAGGCGTGGGTTGAACCGTTGATTGCTGGACAGGCGTGGCTTGAACCGTTGATTGCTGGGCAGGCGTGGATTGAACCGTAGGCTGTTGGGCAGGCGTGGCTTGAAACGTTGACTGCTGGACAGGCGTGGTTTGAACCGTAGACTGCCTATACAGGCGTGGCTTGAACTGTTGATTGTTGGACAGGCGTGGCTTGAACCGTTGATTGCTGGGCAGGCGTGGATTGAACCGTAGGCTGTTGGACATGCGTGGCTTGAAACGTTGATTGCTGGACAGGCGTGGCTTGAACCGTTGATTGCTGGACAGGCGTGGCTTGAACCGTAGACTGCTGGGCAGGCGTGGATTGAACCGTAGGCTGTTGGGCAGGCGTGGCTTGAACCGTTGATTGCTGGACAGGCGTGGCTTGAACCGTAGGCTGTTGGACAGGCGTGGCTTGAACCATAGACTGCTGGACAGGCGTGGCTTGAACCGTTGATTGCTCGGCAGGCGTGGCTTGAACCGTAGGCTGTTGGACATGCGTGGCTTGAAACGTTGACTGCTGGACAGGCATGGCTTGAACCGTTGATTGCTGGGCAGGCGTGGCTTGAACCGTTGATTGCTGGACAGGCGTGGCTTGAACCGTATTCTGTTGGACATGCGTGGCTTGAAACGTTGACTGCTGGACAGGCGTTGCTTGAACCGTTGATTGCTGGGCAGGCGTGGCTTGAACCGTAGGCTGTTGGACAGGCGTGGCTTGAACCGTAGACTGCTTGACATGCGTGGCTTGAAACGTTGACTGCTGGACAGGCGTGGTTTGAACCGTTGATTGCTGGACAGGCGTGGCTTGAACCGTTGATTGCTGGACAGGCGTGGCTTGAACCGTAGGCTGTTGGACAGGCGTGGCTTGAACCGTAGACTGCTGGACAGGCGTGGGTTGAACCGTTGATTGCTGGACAGGCGTGGCTTGAACCGTTGATTGCTGGGCAGGCGTGGATTGAACCGTAGGCTGTTGGGCAGGCGTGGCTTGAAACGTTGACTGCTGGACAGGCGTGGTTTGAACCGTAGACTGCTGGACAGGCGTGGCTTGAACTGTTGATTGTTGGACAGGCGTGGCTTGAACCGTTGATTGCTGGGCAGGCGTGGATTGAACCGTAGGCTGTTGGACATGCGTGGCTTGAAACGTTGATTGCTGGACAGGCATGGCTTGAACCGTTGATTGCTGGACAGTCGTGGCTTGAACCGTAGGCTGTTGGATAGGCGTGGCTTGAACCGTAGACTGCTTGACATGCGTGGCTTGAAACGTTGACTGCTGGACAGGCGTGGTTTGAACCGTTGATTGCTGGACAGGCGTGGCTTGAACCGTTGATTGCTGGACAGGCGTGGCTTGAACCGTAGGCTGTTGGACAGGCGTGGCTTGAACCGTAGACTGCTGGACAGGCGTGGGTTGAACCGTTGATTGCTGGACAGGCGTGGCTTGAACCGTTGATTGCTGGGCAGGCGTGGATTGAACCGTAGGCTGTTGGGCAGGCGTGGCTTGAAACGTTGACTGCTGGACAGGCGTGGTTTGAACCGTAGACTGCTGGACAGGCGTGGCTTGAACTGTTGATTGTTGGACAGGCGTGGCTTGAACCGTTGATTGCTGGGCAGGCGTGGATTGAACCGTAGGCTGTTGGACATGCGTGGCTTGAAACGTTGATTGCTGGACAGGCATGGCTTGAACCGTAGACTGCTGGGCAGGCGTGGATTGAACCGTAGGCTGTTGGGCAGGCGTGGCTTGAACCGTTGATTGCTGGACAGGCGTGGCTTGAACCGTAGGCTGTTGGACAGGCGTGGCTTGAACCATAGACTGCTGGACAGGCGTGGCTTGAACCGTTGATTGCTGGACAGGCGTGGCTTGAACCGTAGGCTGTTGGACAGGCATGGCTTGAACCGTTGATTGCTGCACAGTCGTCACTTGAACCATAGACTGCTGGACAGGCGTGGCTTGAACCGTTGATTGCTGGACAGGCGTGGCTTGAACCGTTGATTGCTGGATAGGCGTGGATTGAACCGTAGACTGCTGGACAGACCTGGCTTGATCCGTTGATTGCTGGACATGCGTGGCTTGAAACGTTGACTGCTGGACAGGCGTGGCTTTAGCCGTAGGCTGTTGGACAGGTGTGGCTTGAACCGTTGATTGCTGGGCAGGCGTGGCTTGAACCGTCGATTGCTGGGCAGACGTGGCTTGAACCGTAGGCTGTTGGACATGCGTGGCTTGAAACGTTGACTGCTGGACAGGCGTGGCTTGAACCGTTGATTGCTGGACAGTCGTGACTTGAACCGTAGACAGCTGGACAGGCGTGGCTTGAACCGTTGATTGCTGAACAGTCGTGGCTTGAACCGTAGACTGCTGGACAGGCGTGGCTTGAACCGTTGATTGCTTGGCAGGCGTGGCTTGAACCGTTGATTGCTGGACAGTCGTGGCTTGAACCGTAGACTGCTGGACAGGCGTGGCTTGAACCGTTGATTGCTGGGCAGGCGTGGCTTGAACCGTTGATTGCTGGACAGTCGTGGCTTGAACCGTAGGCTGTTGGATAGGCGTGGCTTGAACCGTAGACTGCTTGACATGCGTGGCTTGAAACGTTGACTGCTGGACAGGCGTGGTTTGAACCGTTGATTGCTGGACAGGCGTGGCTTGAACCGTTGATTGCTGGACAGGCGTGGCTTGAACCGTTGATTGCTGGACAGGCGTGGCTTGAACCGTAGGCTGTTGGACAGGCGTGGCTTGAACCGTAGACTGCTGGACAGGCGTGGGTTGAACCGTTGATTGCTGGACAGGCGTGGCTTGAACCGTTGATTGCTGGGCAGGCGTGGATTGAACCGTAGGCTGTTGGGCAGGCGTGGCTTGAAACGTTGACTGCTGGACAGGCGTGGTTTGAACCGTATTCTGTTGGACATGCGTGGCTTGAAACGTTGACTGCTGGACAGGCGTGGCTTGAACTGTTGATTGTTGGACAGGCGTGGCTTGAACCGTTGATTGCTGGGCAGGCGTGGATTGAACCGTAGGCTGTTGGACATGCGTGGCTTGAAACGTTGATTGCTGGACAGGCGTGGCTTGAACCGTTGATTGCTGGACAGGCGTGGCTTGAACCGTAGACTGCTGGGCAGGCGTGGATTGAACCGTAGGCTGTTGGGCAGGCGTGGCTTGAACCGTTGATTGCTTGGCAGGCGTGGCTTGAACTGTTGATTGCTGGGCAGGCGTGGCTTGAACCGTTGATTGCTGGGCAGGCGTGGCTTGAACCGTTGATTGCTGGACAGTCGTGGCTTGAACCGTAGGCTGTTGGATAGGCGTGGCTTGAACCGTAGACTGCTTGACATGCGTGGCTTGAAACGTTGACTGCTGGACAGGCGTGGTTTGAACCGTTGATTGCTGGACAGGCGTGGCTTGAACCGTTGATTGCTGGACAGGCGTGGCTTGAACCGTAGGCTGTTGGACAGGCGTGGCTTGAACCGTAGACTGCTGGACAGGCGTGGGTTGAACCGTTGATTGCTGGACAGGCGTGGCTTGAACCGTTGATTGCTGGGCAGGCGTGGATTGAACCGTAGGCTGTTGGGCAGGCGTGGCTTGAAACGTTGACTGCTGGACAGGCGTGGTTTGAACCGTAGACTGCTGGACAGGCGTGGCTTGAACTGTTGATTGTTGGACAGGCGTGGCTTGAACCGTTGATTGCTGGGCAGGCGTGGATTGAACCGTAGGCTGTTGGACATGCGTGGCTTGAACCGTAGACTGCTGGACAGGCGTGGCTTGAACCGTTGATTGCTTGGCAGGCGTGGCTTGAACCGTTGATTGCTGGACAGTCGTGGCTTGAACCGTAGACTGCTGGACAGGCGTGGCTTGAACCGTTGATTGCTGGGCAGGCGTGGCTTGAACCGTTGATTGCTGGACAGTCGTGGCTTGAACCGTAGGCTGTTGGATAGGCGTGGCTTGAACCGTAGACTGCTTGACATGCGTGGCTTGAAACGTTGACTGCTGGACAGGCGTGGTTTGAACCGTTGATTGCTGGACAGGCGTGGCTTGAACCGTTGATTGCTGGACAGGCGTGGCTTGAACCGTTGATTGCTGGACAGGCGTGGCTTGAACCGTAGGCTGTTGGACAGGCGTGGCTTGAACCGTAGACTGCTGGACAGGCGTGGGTTGAACCGTTGATTGCTGGACAGGCGTGGCTTGAACCGTTGATTGCTGGGCAGGCGTGGATTGAACCGTAGGCTGTTGGGCAGGCGTGGCTTGAAACGTTGACTGCTGGACAGGCGTGGTTTGAACCGTAGACTGCTGGACAGGCGTGGCTTGAACTGTTGATTGTTGGACAGGCGTGGCTTGAACCGTTGATTGCTGGGCAGGCGTGGATTGAACCGTAGGCTGTTGGACATGCGTGGCTTGAAACGTTGATTGCTGGACAGGCGTGGCTTGAACCGTTGATTGCTGGACAGGCGTGGCTTGAACCGTAGACTGCTGGGCAGGCGTGGATTGAACCGTAGGCTGTTGGGCAGGCGTGGCTTGAACCGTTGATTGCTGGACAGGCGTGGCTTGAACCGTAGGCTGTTGGACAGGCGTGGCTTGAACCATAGACTGCTGGACAGGCGTGGCTTGAACCGTTGATTGCTGGACAGGCGTGGCTTGAACCGTAGGCTGTTGGACAGGCATGGCTTGAACCGTTGATTGCTGCACAGTCGTCACTTGAACCATAGACTGCTGGACAGGCGTGGCTTGAACCGTTGACTGCTGGACAGGCGTGGCTTGAACCGTTGATTGCTGGACAGTCGTGGCTTGAACCGTAGGCTGTTGGATAGGCGTGGCTTGAACCGTAGACTGCTTGACATGCGTGGCTTGAAACGTTGACTGCTGGACAGGCGTGGTTTGAACCGTTGATTGCTGGACAGGCGTGGCTTGAACCGTTGATTGCTGGACAGGCGTGGCTTGAACCGTTGATTGCTGGACAGGCGTGGCTTGAACCGTAGGCTGTTGGACAGGCGTGGCTTGAACCGTAGACTGCTGGACAGGTGTGGCTTGAACCGTTGATTGCTGGACAGTCGTGGCTTGAACCGTAGACTGCTGGACAGGCGTGGCTTGAACCATTGATTGCTGGGCAGGCGTGGCTTGAACCGTAGGCTGTTGCACATGCGTGGCTTGAAACGTTGACTGCTGGACAGGCGTGGCTTGAACCGTTGATTGCTGGACAGGCGTGGCTTTAGCCGTAGGCTGTTGGACAGGTGTGGCTTGAACCGTCGATTGCTGGGCAGGCGTGGCTTGAACCGTCGATTGCTGGGCAGACGTGGCTTGAACCGTAGGCTGTTGGACATGCGTGGCTTGAAACGTTGACTGCTGGACAGGCGTGGCTTGAACCGTTGATTGCTGGACAGTCGTGACTTGAACCGTAAACAGCTGGACAGGCGTGGCTTGAACCGTTGATTGCTGGGCAGGCGTGGCTTGAACCGTTGATTGCTGAACAGTCGTGGCTTGAACCGTAGACTGCTGGACAGGCGTGGCTTGAACCGTTGATTGCTTGGCAGGCGTGGCTTGAACCGTTGATTGCTGGACAGTCGTGGCTTGAACCGTAGGCTGTTGGATAGGCGTGGCTTGAACCGTAGACTGCTTGACATGCGTGGCTTGAAACGTTGACTGCTGGACAGGCGTGGTTTGAACCGTTGATTGCTGGACAGGCGTGGCTTGAACCGTTGATTGCTGGACAGGCGTGGCTTGAACCGTTGATTGCTGGACAGGCGTGGCTTGAACCGTAGGCTGTTGGACAGGCGTGGCTTGAACCGTAGACTGCTGGACAGGCGTGGGTTGAACCGTTGATTGCTGGACAGGCGTGGCTTGAACCGTTGATTGCTGGGCAGGCGTGGATTGAACCGTAGGCTGTTGGGCAGGCGTGGCTTGAAACGTTGACTGCTGGACAGGCGTGGTTTGAACCGTAGACTGCCTATACAGGCGTGGCTTGAACTGTTGATTGTTGGACAGGCGTGGCTTGAACCGTTGATTGCTGGGCAGGCGTGGATTGAACCGTAGGCTGTTGGACATGCGTGGCTTGAAACGTTGATTGCTGGACAGGCGTGGCTTGAACCGTTGATTGCTGGACAGGCGTGGCTTGAACCGTAGACTGCTGGGCAGGCGTGGATTGAACCGTAGGCTGTTGGGCAGGCGTGGCTTGAACCGTTGATTGCTGGACAGGCGTGGATTGAACCGTAGGCTGTTGGACATGCGTGGCTTGAACCGTTGATTGCTGGACAGGCGTGGCTTGAACCGTTGATTGCTGGGCAGGCGTGGATTGAACCGTAGGCTGTTGGGCAGGCGTGGCTTGAAACGTTGACTGCTGGACAGGCGTGGTTTGAACCGTAGACTGCTGGACAGGCGTGGCTTGAACTGTTGATTGTTGGACAGGCGTGGCTTGAACCGTTGATTGCTGGGCAGGCGTGGATTGAACCGTAGGCTGTTGGACATGCGTGGCTTGAAACGTTGATTGCTGGACAGGCATGGCTTGAACCGTTGATTGCTGGACAGTCGTGGCTTGAACCGTAGGCTGTTGGATAGGCGTGGCTTGAACCGTAGACTGCTTGACATGCGTGGCTTGAAACGTTGACTGCTGGACAGGCGTGGTTTGAACCGTTGATTGCTGGACAGGCGTGGCTTGAACCGTTGATTGCTGGACAGGCGTGGCTTGAACCGTAGGCTGTTGGACAGGCGTGGCTTGAACCGTAGACTGCTGGACAGGCGTGGGTTGAACCGTTGATTGCTGGACAGGCGTGGCTTGAACCGTTGATTGCTGGGCAGGCGTGGATTGAACCGTAGGCTGTTGGGCAGGCGTGGCTTGAAACGTTGACTGCTGGACAGGCGTGGTTTGAACCGTAGACTGCTGGACAGGCGTGGCTTGAACTGTTGATTGTTGGACAGGCGTGGCTTGAACCGTTGATTGCTGGGCAGGCGTGGATTGAACCGTAGGCTGTTGGACATGCGTGGCTTGAAACGTTGATTGCTGGACAGGCATGGCTTGAACCGTAGACTGCTGGGCAGGCGTGGATTGAACCGTAGGCTGTTGGGCAGGCGTGGCTTGAACCGTTGATTGCTGGACAGGCGTGGCTTGAACCGTAGGCTGTTGGACAGGCGTGGCTTGAACCATAGACTGCTGAACAGGCGTGGCTTGAACCGTTGATTGCTGGACAGGCGTGGCTTGAACCGTAGGCTGTTGGACAGGCATGGCTTGAACCGTTGATTGCTGCACAGTCGTCACTTGAACCATAGACTGCTGGACAGGCGTGGCTTGAACCGTTGATTGCTGGACAGGCGTGGCTTGAACCGTTGATTGCTGGATAGGCGTGGATTGAACCGTAGGCTGTTGGACAGTCGTGGCTTGAAACGTTGACTGCTGGACAGACCTGGCTTGATCCGTTGATTGCTGGACATGCGTGGCTTGAAACGTTGACTGCTGGACAGGCGTGGCTTTAGCCGTAGGCTGTTGGACAGGTGTGGCTTGAACCGTTGATTGCTGGGCAGGCGTGGCTTGAACCGTCGATTGCTGGGCAGACGTGGCTTGAACCGTAGGCTGTTGGACATGCGTGGCTTGAAACGTTGACTGCTGGACAGGCGTGGCTTGAACCGTTGATTGCTGGACAGTCGTGACTTGAACCGTAGACAGCTGGACAGGCGTGGCTTGAACCGTTGATTGCTGAACAGTCGTGGCTTGAACCGTAGACTGCTGGACAGGCGTGGCTTGAACCGTTGATTGCTTGGCAGGCGTGGCTTGAACCGTTGATTGCTGGACAGTCGTGGCTTGAACCGTAGACTGCTGGACAGGCGTGGCTTGAACCGTTGATTGCTGGGCAGGCGTGGCTTGAACCGTTGATTGCTGGACAGTCGTGGCTTGAACCGTAGGCTGTTGGATAGGCGTGGCTTGAACCGTAGACTGCTTGACATGCGTGGCTTGAAACGTTGACTGCTGGACAGGCGTGGTTTGAACCGTTGATTGCTGGACAGGCGTGGCTTGAACCGTTGATTGCTGGACAGGCGTGGCTTGAACCGTTGATTGCTGGACAGGCGTGGCTTGAACCGTAGGCTGTTGGACAGGCGTGGCTTGAACCGTAGACTGCTGGACAGGCGTGGGTTGAACCGTTGATTGCTGGACAGGCGTGGCTTGAACCGTTGATTGCTGGGCAGGCGTGGATTGAACCGTAGGCTGTTGGGCAGGCGTGGCTTGAAACGTTGACTGCTGGACAGGCGTGGTTTGAACCGTATTCTGTTGGACATGCGTGGCTTGAAACGTTGACTGCTGGACAGGCGTGGCTTGAACTGTTGATTGTTGGACAGGCGTGGCTTGAACCGTTGATTGCTGGACAGGCGTGGCTTGAACCGTAGACTGCTGGGCAGGCGTGGATTGAACCGTAGGCTGTTGGGCAGGCGTGGCTTGAACCGTTGATTGCTTGGCAGGCGTGGCTTGAACTGTTGATTGCTGGGCAGGCGTGGCTTGAACCGTTGATTGCTGGGCAGGCGTGGCTTGAACCGTTGATTGCTGGACAGTCGTGGCTTGAACCGTAGGCTGTTGGATAGGCGTGGCTTGAACCGTAGACTGCTTGACATGCGTGGCTTGAAACGTTGACTGCTGGACAGGCGTGGTTTGAACCGTTGATTGCTGGACAGGCGTGGCTTGAACCGTTGATTGCTGGACAGGCGTGGCTTGAACCGTAGGCTGTTGGACAGGCGTGGCTTGAACCGTAGACTGCTGGACAGGCGTGGGTTGAACCGTTGATTGCTGGACAGGCGTGGCTTGAACCGTTGATTGCTGGGCAGGCGTGGATTGAACCGTAGGCTGTTGGGCAGGCGTGGCTTGAAACGTTGACTGCTGGACAGGCGTGGTTTGAACCGTAGACTGCTGGACAGGCGTGGCTTGAACTGTTGATTGTTGGACAGGCGTGGCTTGAACCGTTGATTGCTGGGCAGGCGTGGATTGAACCGTAGGCTGTTGGACATGCGTGGCTTGAACCGTAGACTGCTGGACAGGCGTGGCTTGAACCGTTGATTGCTTGGCAGGCGTGGCTTGAACCGTTGATTGCTGGACAGTCGTGGCTTGAACCGTAGACTGCTGGACAGGCGTGGCTTGAACCGTTGATTGCTGGGCAGGCGTGGCTTGAACCGTTGATTGCTGGACAGTCGTGGCTTGAACCGTAGGCTGTTGGATAGGCGTGGCTTGAACCGTAGACTGCTTGACATGCGTGGCTTGAAACGTTGACTGCTGGACAGGCGTGGTTTGAACCGTTGATTGCTGGACAGGCGTGGCTTGAACCGTTGATTGCTGGACAGGCGTGGCTTGAACCGTTGATTGCTGGACAGGCGTGGCTTGAACCGTAGGCTGTTGGACAGGCGTGGCTTGAACCGTAGACTGCTGGACAGGCGTGGGTTGAACCGTTGATTGCTGGACAGGCGTGGCTTGAACCGTTGATTGCTGGGCAGGCGTGGATTGAACCGTAGGCTGTTGGGCAGGCGTGGCTTGAAACGTTGACTGCTGGACAGGCGTGGTTTGAACCGTAGACTGCTGGACAGGCGTGGCTTGAACTGTTGATTGTTGGACAGGCGTGGCTTGAACCGTTGATTGCTGGGCAGGCGTGGATTGAACCGTAGGCTGTTGGACATGCGTGGCTTGAAACGTTGATTGCTGGACAGGCGTGGCTTGAACCGTTGATTGCTGGACAGGCGTGGCTTGAACCGTAGACTGCTGGGCAGGCGTGGATTGAACCGTAGGCTGTTGGGCAGGCGTGGCTTGAACCGTTGATTGCTGGACAGGCGTGGCTTGAACCGTAGGCTGTTGGACAGGCGTGGCTTGAACCATAGACTGCTGGACAGGCGTGGCTTGAACCGTTGATTGCTGGACAGGCGTGGCTTGAACCGTAGGCTGTTGGACAGGCATGGCTTGAACCGTTGATTGCTGCACAGTCGTCACTTGAACCATAGACTGCTGGACAGGCGTGGCTTGAACCGTTGACTGCTGGACAGGCGTGGCTTGAACCGTTGATTGCTGGACAGTCGTGGCTTGAACCGTAGGCTGTTGGATAGGCGTGGCTTGAACCGTAGACTGCTTGACATGCGTGGCTTGAAACGTTGACTGCTGGACAGGCGTGGTTTGAACCGTTGATTGCTGGACAGGCGTGGCTTGAACCGTTGATTGCTGGACAGGCGTGGCTTGAACCGTTGATTGCTGGACAGGCGTGGCTTGAACCGTAGGCTGTTGGACAGGCGTGGCTTGAACCGTAGACTGCTGGACAGGTGTGGCTTGAACCGTTGATTGCTGGACAGTCGTGGCTTGAACCGTAGACTGCTGGACAGGCGTGGCTTGAACCATTGATTGCTGGGCAGGCGTGGCTTGAACCGTAGGCTGTTGCACATGCGTGGCTTGAAACGTTGACTGCTGGACAGGCGTGGCTTGAACCGTTGATTGCTGGACAGGCGTGGCTTTAGCCGTAGGCTGTTGGACAGGTGTGGCTTGAACCGTCGATTGCTGGGCAGGCGTGGCTTGAACCGTCGATTGCTGGGCAGACGTGGCTTGAACCGTAGGCTGTTGGACATGCGTGGCTTGAAACGTTGACTGCTGGACAGGCGTGGCTTGAACCGTTGATTGCTGGACAGTCGTGACTTGAACCGTAAACAGCTGGACAGGCGTGGCTTGAACCGTTGATTGCTGGGCAGGCGTGGCTTGAACCGTTGATTGCTGAACAGTCGTGGCTTGAACCGTAGACTGCTGGACAGGCGTGGCTTGAACCGTTGATTGCTGGGCAGGCGTGGCTTGAACCGTTGATTGCTGGACAGGCGTGGCTTGAACCGTTGATTGCTGGACAGGCGTGGCTTGAACCGTAGGATGTTGGACAGGCGTGGCTTGAACCGTAGACTGCTGGACAGTCGTGGCTTGAAACGTTGACTGCTGGACAGGCGTGGTTTGAACCGTTGATTGCTGGACAGGCGTGGCTTGAACCGTTGATTGCTGGACAGGCGTGGCTTGAACCGTTGATTGCTGGACAGGCGTGGCTTGAACCGTAGGCTGTTGGACAGGCGTGGCTTGAACCGTAGACTGCTGGACAGTCGTGGCTTGAACCGTAGACTGCTGGACAGGCGTGGCTTGAACCGTTGATTGCTGGGCAGGCGTGGCTTGAACCGTTGATTGCTGGGCAGGCGTGGCTTGAACCGTTGATTGCTGGACAGTCGTGGCTTGAACCGTAGGCTGTTGGATAGGCGTGGCTTGAACCGTAGACTGCTTGACATGCGTGGCTTGAAACGTTGACTGCTGGACAGGCGTGGTTTGAACCGTTGATTGCTGGACAGGCGTGGCTTGAACCGTTGATTGCTGGACAGGCGTGGCTTGAACCGTTGATTGCTGGACAGGCGTGGCTTGAACCGTAGGCTGTTGGACAGGCGTGGCTTGAACCGTTGATTGCTGGACAGTCGTGGCTTGAACCGTAGACTGCTGGACAGGCGTGGCTTGAACCGTTGATTGCTGGGCAGGCGTGGCTTGAACCGTTGATTGCTGGACAGTCGTGGCTTGAACCGTAGGCTGTTGGATAGGCGTGGCTTGAACCGTAGACTGCTTGACATGCGTGGCTTGAAACGTTGACTGCTGGACAGGCGTGGCTTGAACCGTTGATTGCTGGACAGTCGTGGCTTGAACCGTAGGCTGTTGGATAGGCGTGGCTTGAACCGTAGACTGCTTGACATGCGTGGCTTGAAACGTTGACTGCTGGACAGGCGTGGTTTGAACCGTTGATTGCTGGACAGGCGTGGCTTGAACCGTTGATTGCTGGACAGGCGTGGCTTGAACCGTTGATTGCTGGACAGGCGTGGCTTGAACCGTAGGCTGTTGGACAGGCGTGGCTTGAACCGTAGACTGCTGGACAGGCGTGGGTTGAACCGTTGATTGCTGGACAGGCGTGGCTTGAACCGTTGATTGCTGGGCAGGCGTGGATTGAACCGTAGGCTGTTGGGCAGGCGTGGCTTGAAACGTTGACTGCTGGACAGGCGTGGTTTGAACCGTAGACTGCCTATACAGGCGTGGCTTGAACTGTTGATTGTTGGACAGGCGTGGCTTGAACCGTTGATTGCTGGGCAGGCGTGGATTGAACCGTAGGCTGTTGGACATGCGTGGCTTGAAACGTTGATTGCTGGACAGGCGTGGCTTGAACCGTTGATTGCTGGACAGGCGTGGCTTGAACCGTAGACTGCTGGGCAGGCGTGGATTGAACCGTAGGCTGTTGGGCAGGCGTGGCTTGAACCGTTGATTGCTGGACAGGCGTGGCTTGAACCGTAGGCTGTTGGACAGGCGTGGCTTGAACCATAGACTGCTGGACAGGCGTGGCTTGAACCGTTGATTGCTCGGCAGGCGTGGCTTGAACCGTAGGCTGTTGGACATGCGTGGCTTGAAACGTTGACTGCTGGACAGGCATGGCTTGAACCGTTGATTGCTGGGCAGGCGTGGCTTGAACCGTTGATTGCTGGACAGGCGTGGCTTGAACCGTATTCTGTTGGACATGCGTGGCTTGAAACGTTGACTGCTGGACAGGCGTTGCTTGAACCGTTGATTGCTGGGCAGGCGTGGCTTGAACCGTAGGCTGTTGGACAGGCGTGGCTTGAACCGTTGATTGCTGGACAGGTGTGGCTTGAACCGTTGATTGCTGGATAGGCGTGGATTGAACCGTAGGCTGTTGGACAGCCGTGGCTTGAACCGTAGACTGCTGGACAGACGTGGCTTGATCCGTTGATTGCTGGACATGCGTGGCTTGAAACGTTGACTGCTGGACAGGCGTGGCTTTAGCCGTAGGCTGTTGGACAGGTGTGGCTTGAACCGTAGGCTGTTGGACATGCGTGGCTTGAAACGTAGACTGCTGGACAGGCGTGGCTTGAACCGTTGATTGCTGGACAGTCGTGGCTTGAACCGTAGACTGCTGGACAGGCGTGGCTTGAACCGTTGATTGCTGGGCAGGCGTGGCTTGAACCGTTGATTGCTGGACAGTCGTGGCTTGAACCGTAGGCTGTTGGATAGGCGTGGCTTGAACCGTAGACTGCTTGACATGCGTGGCTTGAAACGTTGACTGCTGGACAGGCGTGGTTTGAACCGTTGATTGCTGGACAGGCGTGGCTTGAACCGTTGATTGCTGGACAGGCGTGGCTTGAACCGTAGGCTGTTGGACAGGCGTGGCTTGAACCGTAGACTGCTGGACAGGCGTGGGTTGAACCGTTGATTGCTGGACAGGCGTGGCTTGAACCGTTGATTGCTGGGCAGGCGTGGATTGAACCGTAGGCTGTTGGGCAGGCGTGGCTTGAAACGTTGACTGCTGGACAGGCGTGGTTTGAACCGTAGACTGCTGGACAGGCGTGGCTTGAACTGTTGATTGTTGGACAGGCGTGGCTTGAACCGTTGATTGCTGGGCAGGCGTGGATTGAACCGTAGGCTGTTGGACATGCGTGGCTTGAAACGTTGATTGCTGGACAGGCATGGCTTGAACCGTTGATTGCTGGACAGGCGTGGCTTGAACCGTAGACTGCTGGGCAGGCGTGGATTGAACCGTAGGCTGTTGGGCAGGCGTGGCTTGAACCGTTGATTGCTGGACAGGCGTGGCTTGAACCGTAGACTGTTGGACAGGCGTGGCTTGAACCATAGACTGCTGGACAGGCGTGGCTTGAACCGTTGATTGCTGGACAGGCGTGGCTTGAACCGTAGGCTGTTGGACAGGCATGGCTTGAACCGTTGATTGCTGCACAGTCGTCACTTGAACCATAGACTGCTGGACAGGCGTGGCTTGAACCGTTGATTGCTGGACAGGCGTGGCTTGAACCGTTGATTGCTGGACAGGCGTGGCTTGAACCGTTGATTGCTGGGCAGGCGTGGCTTGAACCGTAGGCTGTTGGACAGGCGTGGCTTGAACCGTAGACTGCCGGGCAGGCGTGGCTTGAACCGTTGATTGCTGGACAGGCGTGGCTTGAACCGTTGATTGCTGGACAGGCGTGGCTTGAACCGTTGATTGCTCGGCAGGCGTGGCTTGAACCGTAGGCTGTTGGACATGCGTGGCTTGAAACGTTGACTGCTGGACAGGCATGGCTTGAACCGTTGATTGCTGGGCAGGCGTGGCTTGAACCGTTGATTGCTGGACAGGCGTGGCTTGAACCGTATTCTGTTGGACATGCGTGGCTTGAAACGTTGACTGCTGGACAGGCGTTGCTTGAACCGTTGATTGCTGGGCAGGCGTGGCTTGAACCGTAGGCTGTTGGACATGCGTGGCTTGAAACGTTGACTGCTGGACAGGCATGGCTTGAACCGTTGATTGCTGGGCAGGCGTGGCTTGAACCGTTGATTGCTGGACAGGCGTGGCTTGAACCGTATTCTGTTGGACATGCGTGGCTTGAAACGTTGACTGCTGGACAGGCGTTGCTTGAACCGTTGATTGCTGGGCAGGCGTGGCTTGAACCGTAGGCTGTTGGACAGGCGTGGCTTGAACCGTTGATTGCTGGGCAGGCGTGGCTTGAACCGTAGGCTGTTGGACAGGCGTGGCTTGAACCGTAGACTGCCGGGCAGGCGTGGCTTGAACCGTTGATTGCTGGACAGGCGTGGCTTGAACCGTTGATTGCTGGACAGGCGTGGCTTGAACCGTTGATTGCTCGGCAGGCGTGGCTTGAACCGTAGGCTGTTGGACATGCGTGGCTTGAAACGTTGACTGCTGGACAGGCATGGCTTGAACCGTTGATTGCTGGGCAGGCGTGGCTTGAACCGTTGATTGCTGGACAGGCGTGGCTTGAACCGTATTCTGTTGGACATGCGTGGCTTGAAACGTTGACTGCTGGACAGGCGTTGCTTGAACCGTTGATTGCTGGGCAGGCGTGGCTTGAACCGTAGGCTGTTGGACAGGCGTGGCTTGAACCGTTGATTGCTGGACAGGTGTGGCTTGAACCGTTGATTGCTGGACAGTCGTGGCTTGAACCGTAGACTGCTGGACAGGCGTGGCTTGAACCGTTGATTGCTGGGCAGGCGTGGCTTGAACCGTTGATTGCTGGACAGGCGTGGCTTGAACTGTTGAGTGCTGGGCAGGCGTGGCTTGAACCCTAGGCTGTTGGACATGCGTGGCTTGAAACGTTGACTGCTGGGCAGGCGTGGCTTGAACCGTAGGCTGTTGGACATGCGTGGCTTGAACCGTAGACTGCTGGACAGGCGTGGCTTGAACCGTTGATTGCTGGGCAGGCGTGGCTTGAACCGTTGATTGCTGAACAGTCGTGGCTTGAACCGTAGACTGCTGGACAGGCGTGGCTTGAACCGTTGATTGCTTGGCAGGCGTGGCTTGAACCGTTGATTGCTGGACAGTCGTGGCTTGAACCGTAGACTGCTGGACAGGCGTGGCTTGAACCGTTGATTGCTGGGCAGGCCTGGCTTGAACCGTTGATTGCTGGACAGTCGTGGCTTGAACCGTAGGCTGTTGGATAGGCGTGGCTTGAACCGTAGACTGCTTGACATGCGTGGCTTGAAACGTTGACTGCTGGACAGGCGTGGTTTGAACCGTTGATTGCTGGACAGGCGTGGCTTGAACCGTTGATTGCTGGACAGGCGTGGCTTGAACCGTTGATTGCTGGACAGGCGTGGCTTGAACCGTAGGCTGTTGGACAGGCGTGGCTTGAACCGTAGACTGCTGGACAGGCGTGGGTTGAACCGTTGATTGCTGGACAGGCGTGGCTTGAACCGTTGATTGCTGGGCAGGCGTGGCTTGAACCGTAGGCTGTTGGACATGCGTGGCTTGAAACGTTGACTGCTGGACAGGCGTGGCTTGAACCGTTGATTGCTGGACAGTCGTGGCTTGAACCGTAGACTGCTGGACAGGCGTGGCTTGAAACGTTGACTGTTGGACATGCGTGGCTTGAAACGTTGACTGCTGGACAGACGTGGCTTGAACAGTTGATTGCTGGGCAGGCGTGGCTTGAACCGTTGATTGCTGGACAGGCGTGGCTTGAACCGTAGACTGCTGGACATGCGTGGCTTGAAACGTTGACTGCTGGACAGGCGTGGTTTCAACTGTTGATTGCTGGACGGGCGTGGCTTGAACCGTTGTTTGCTGGACAGACGTGGCTTGAACCGTAGGCTGTTGGGTAGGCGTGGCTTGAACCGTTGATTGCTGGACAGGCGTGGCTTGAACCGTAGACTGCTGGACATGCGTGGCTTGAAACGTTGACTGCTGGACAGGCGTGGTTTGAACCGTTGATTGCTGGGCAGGCGTGGCTTGAACCGTAGGCTGTTGGACAGGCGTGGCTTGAACCGTTGATTTCTGGACAGGCCTGGCTTGAACCGTAGACTGTTGGACAGGCGTGGCTTGAACCGTTGACTGCTGGGCAGGCGTGGCTTGAACCGTTGTTTGCTGGGCAGGCGTGGCTTGAACCGCAGGCTGTTGGACAGGCGTGGCTTGAACCGTTGATTGCTGGGCAGGCATGGCTTGAACCGTAGGTTGTTGGTCAAGCGTGGCTTGAACCGTTGACTGCTGGGTAGGCATGGCTTGAACTTTTGGCTCAGGCGACGGAGGGTCTGGAGCTGCAGCAGATTCGTGGAGCGCTGGAGCGAGCTTTTAGGCAAAGCTAGCGGTCATAATAACTGGTCTTATTTAAGATAATTATATCAAATCGGTACATGGGTTCAAGTACTCGCCGATACAGATGTCAGAATTTGTTGTGGTATCGGTGATATATCCGATACTAGTATCGGATTCGGAACAACCAATCATTACCTCCACGTCGGGGCTCACCATTCTTCCAGGATCTTTACACTGAGGTGTCTAGATCTTGGAAAAAGCCATTTTCCATTTTCATCCAGGTTTTCTTGAACCGTAGACTGCTGGACAGACGTGGCTTGATCCGTTGATTGCTGGACAGGCGTGGCTTGAACCGTTGATTGCTGGACAGTCGTGGCTTGAACCGTAGACTGCTTGACAGGCGTGGCTTGAACCGTTGATTGCTGGACAGGCGTGGCTTGAACCGTTGATTGCTGGACAGTCGTGGCTTGAACCGTTGATTGCTGGGCAGGCGTGGCTTGAACCGTTGATTGCTGGGCAGACGTAGCTTGAACCCTAGGCTTTTGGACATGCGTGGCTTGAAACGTTGACTGCTGGACAGTCGTGGCTTGAACCGTAGACTGCTGGACAGACGTGGCTTGATCCGTTGATTGCTGGACAGGCGTGGCTTGAACCGTTGATTGCTGGACAGGCGTGGCTTGAACCGTAGACTGCTTGACAGGCGTGGCTTGAACCGTTGATTGCTGGACAGGCGTGGCTTGAACCGTTGATTGCTGGACAGGCGTGGCTTGAACCGTAGGCTGTTGGACAGGCGTGGCTTGAACCGTAGACTGCTGGACAGGCATGGCTTGAACCGTTGATTGCTGGGCAGGCGTGGCTTGAACCGTTGATTGCTGGACAGGCGTGGCTTGAACTGTAGGCTGTTGGACAGGCGTGGCTTGAACCGTAGACTGCTGGACAGGCGTGGGTTGAACCGTTGATTGCTGGACAGGCGTGGCTTGAACCGTTGATTGCTGGGCAGGCGTGGATTGAACCGTAGGCTGTTGGGCAGGCGTGGCTTGAAACGTTGACTGCTGGACAGGCGTGGTTTGAACCGTAGACTGCCTATACAGGCGTGGCTTGAACTGTTGATTGTTGGACAGGCGTGGCTTGAACCGTTGATTGCTGGGCAGGCGTGGATTGAACCGTAGGCTGTTGGACATGCGTGGCTTGAAACGTTGATTGCTGGACAGGCGTGGCTTGAACCGTTGATTGCTGGACAGGCGTGGCTTGAACCGTAGACTGCTGGGCAGGCGTGGATTGAACCGTAGGCTGTTGGGCAGGCGTGGCTTGAACCGTTGATTGCTGGACAGGCGTGGCTTGAACCGTAGGCTGTTGGACAGGCGTGGCTTGAACCATAGACTGCTGGACAGGCGTGGCTTGAACCGTTGATTGCTCGGCAGGCGTGGCTTGAACCGTAGGCTGTTGGACATGCGTGGCTTGAAACGTTGACTGCTGGACAGGCATGGCTTGAACCGTTGATTGCTGGGCAGGCGTGGCTTGAACCGTTGATTGCTGGACAGGCGTGGCTTGAACCGTATTCTGTTGGACATGCGTGGCTTGAAACGTTGACTGCTGGACAGGCGTTGCTTGAACCGTTGATTGCTGGGCAGGCGTGGCTTGAACCGTAGGCTGTTGGACAGGCGTGGCTTGAACCGTTGATTGCTGGACAGGTGTGGCTTGAACCGTTGATTGCTGGATAGGCGTGGATTGAACCGTAGGCTGTTGGACAGCCGTGGCTTGAACCGTAGACTGCTGGACAGACGTGGCTTGATCCGTTGATTGCTGGACATGCGTGGCTTGAAACGTTGACTGCTGGACAGGCGTGGCTTTAGCCGTAGGCTGTTGGACAGGTGTGGCTTGAACCGTAGGCTGTTGGACATGCGTGGCTTGAAACGTAGACTGCTGGACAGGCGTGGCTTGAACCGTTGATTGCTGGACAGTCGTGGCTTGAACCGTAGACTGCTGGACAGGCGTGGCTTGAACCGTTGATTGCTGGGCAGGCGTGGCTTGAACCGTTGATTGCTGGACAGTCGTGGCTTGAACCGTAGGCTGTTGGATAGGCGTGGCTTGAACCGTAGACTGCTTGACATGCGTGGCTTGAAACGTTGACTGCTGGACAGGCGTGGTTTGAACCGTTGATTGCTGGACAGGCGTGGCTTGAACCGTTGATTGCTGGACAGGCGTGGCTTGAACCGTAGGCTGTTGGACAGGCGTGGCTTGAACCGTAGACTGCTGGACAGGCGTGGGTTGAACCGTTGATTGCTGGACAGGCGTGGCTTGAACCGTTGATTGCTGGGCAGGCGTGGATTGAACCGTAGGCTGTTGGGCAGGCGTGGCTTGAAACGTTGACTGCTGGACAGGCGTGGTTTGAACCGTAGACTGCTGGACAGGCGTGGCTTGAACTGTTGATTGTTGGACAGGCGTGGCTTGAACCGTTGATTGCTGGGCAGGCGTGGATTGAACCGTAGGCTGTTGGACATGCGTGGCTTGAAACGTTGATTGCTGGACAGGCATGGCTTGAACCGTTGATTGCTGGACAGGCGTGGCTTGAACCGTAGACTGCTGGGCAGGCGTGGATTGAACCGTAGGCTGTTGGGCAGGCGTGGCTTGAACCGTTGATTGCTGGACAGGCGTGGCTTGAACCGTAGACTGTTGGACAGGCGTGGCTTGAACCATAGACTGCTGGACAGGCGTGGCTTGAACCGTTGATTGCTGGACAGGCGTGGCTTGAACCGTAGGCTGTTGGACAGGCATGGCTTGAACCGTTGATTGCTGCACAGTCGTCACTTGAACCATAGACTGCTGGACAGGCGTGGCTTGAACCGTTGATTGCTGGACAGGCGTGGCTTGAACCGTTGATTGCTGGACAGGCGTGGCTTGAACCGTTGATTGCTGGGCAGGCGTGGCTTGAACCGTAGGCTGTTGGACAGGCGTGGCTTGAACCGTAGACTGCCGGGCAGGCGTGGCTTGAACCGTTGATTGCTGGACAGGCGTGGCTTGAACCGTTGATTGCTGGACAGGCGTGGCTTGAACCGTTGATTGCTCGGCAGGCGTGGCTTGAACCGTAGGCTGTTGGACATGCGTGGCTTGAAACGTTGACTGCTGGACAGGCATGGCTTGAACCGTTGATTGCTGGGCAGGCGTGGCTTGAACCGTTGATTGCTGGACAGGCGTGGCTTGAACCGTATTCTGTTGGACATGCGTGGCTTGAAACGTTGACTGCTGGACAGGCGTTGCTTGAACCGTTGATTGCTGGGCAGGCGTGGCTTGAACCGTAGGCTGTTGGACATGCGTGGCTTGAAACGTTGACTGCTGGACAGGCATGGCTTGAACCGTTGATTGCTGGGCAGGCGTGGCTTGAACCGTTGATTGCTGGACAGGCGTGGCTTGAACCGTATTCTGTTGGACATGCGTGGCTTGAAACGTTGACTGCTGGACAGGCGTTGCTTGAACCGTTGATTGCTGGGCAGGCGTGGCTTGAACCGTAGGCTGTTGGACAGGCGTGGCTTGAACCGTTGATTGCTGGGCAGGCGTGGCTTGAACCGTAGGCTGTTGGACAGGCGTGGCTTGAACCGTAGACTGCCGGGCAGGCGTGGCTTGAACCGTTGATTGCTGGACAGGCGTGGCTTGAACCGTTGATTGCTGGACAGGCGTGGCTTGAACCGTTGATTGCTCGGCAGGCGTGGCTTGAACCGTAGGCTGTTGGACATGCGTGGCTTGAAACGTTGACTGCTGGACAGGCATGGCTTGAACCGTTGATTGCTGGGCAGGCGTGGCTTGAACCGTTGATTGCTGGACAGGCGTGGCTTGAACCGTATTCTGTTGGACATGCGTGGCTTGAAACGTTGACTGCTGGACAGGCGTTGCTTGAACCGTTGATTGCTGGGCAGGCGTGGCTTGAACCGTAGGCTGTTGGACAGGCGTGGCTTGAACCGTTGATTGCTGGACAGGTGTGGCTTGAACCGTTGATTGCTGGACAGTCGTGGCTTGAACCGTAGACTGCTGGACAGGCGTGGCTTGAACCGTTGATTGCTGGGCAGGCGTGGCTTGAACCGTTGATTGCTGGACAGGCGTGGCTTGAACTGTTGAGTGCTGGGCAGGCGTGGCTTGAACCCTAGGCTGTTGGACATGCGTGGCTTGAAACGTTGACTGCTGGGCAGGCGTGGCTTGAACCGTAGGCTGTTGGACATGCGTGGCTTGAACCGTAGACTGCTGGACAGGCGTGGCTTGAACCGTTGATTGCTGGGCAGGCGTGGCTTGAACCGTTGATTGCTGAACAGTCGTGGCTTGAACCGTAGACTGCTGGACAGGCGTGGCTTGAACCGTTGATTGCTTGGCAGGCGTGGCTTGAACCGTTGATTGCTGGACAGTCGTGGCTTGAACCGTAGACTGCTGGACAGGCGTGGCTTGAACCGTTGATTGCTGGGCAGGCCTGGCTTGAACCGTTGATTGCTGGACAGTCGTGGCTTGAACCGTAGGCTGTTGGATAGGCGTGGCTTGAACCGTAGACTGCTTGACATGCGTGGCTTGAAACGTTGACTGCTGGACAGGCGTGGTTTGAACCGTTGATTGCTGGACAGGCGTGGCTTGAACCGTTGATTGCTGGACAGGCGTGGCTTGAACCGTTGATTGCTGGACAGGCGTGGCTTGAACCGTAGGCTGTTGGACAGGCGTGGCTTGAACCGTAGACTGCTGGACAGGCGTGGGTTGAACCGTTGATTGCTGGACAGGCGTGGCTTGAACCGTTGATTGCTGGGCAGGCGTGGCTTGAACCGTAGGCTGTTGGACATGCGTGGCTTGAAACGTTGACTGCTGGACAGGCGTGGCTTGAACCGTTGATTGCTGGACAGTCGTGGCTTGAACCGTAGACTGCTGGACAGGCGTGGCTTGAAACGTTGACTGTTGGACATGCGTGGCTTGAAACGTTGACTGCTGGACAGACGTGGCTTGAACAGTTGATTGCTGGGCAGGCGTGGCTTGAACCGTTGATTGCTGGACAGGCGTGGCTTGAACCGTAGACTGCTGGACATGCGTGGCTTGAAACGTTGACTGCTGGACAGGCGTGGTTTCAACTGTTGATTGCTGGACGGGCGTGGCTTGAACCGTTGTTTGCTGGACAGACGTGGCTTGAACCGTAGGCTGTTGGGTAGGCGTGGCTTGAACCGTTGATTGCTGGACAGGCGTGGCTTGAACCGTAGACTGCTGGACATGCGTGGCTTGAAACGTTGACTGCTGGACAGGCGTGGTTTGAACCGTTGATTGCTGGGCAGGCGTGGCTTGAACCGTAGGCTGTTGGACAGGCGTGGCTTGAACCGTTGATTTCTGGACAGGCCTGGCTTGAACCGTAGACTGTTGGACAGGCGTGGCTTGAACCGTTGACTGCTGGGCAGGCGTGGCTTGAACCGTTGTTTGCTGGGCAGGCGTGGCTTGAACCGCAGGCTGTTGGACAGGCGTGGCTTGAACCGTTGATTGCTGGGCAGGCATGGCTTGAACCGTAGGTTGTTGGTCAAGCGTGGCTTGAACCGTTGACTGCTGGGTAGGCATGGCTTGAACTTTTGGCTCAGGCGACGGAGGGTCTGGAGCTGCAGCAGATTCGTGGAGCGCTGGAGCGAGCTTTTAGGCAAAGCTAGCGGTCATAATAACTGGTCTTATTTAAGATAATTATATCAAATCGGTACATGGGTTCAAGTACTCGCCGATACAGATGTCAGAATTTGTTGTGGTATCGGTGATATATCCGATACTAGTATCGGATTCGGAACAACCAATCATTACCTCCACGTCGGGGCTCACCATTCTTCCAGGATCTTTACACTGAGGTGTCTAGATCTTGGAAAAAGCCATTTTCCATTTTCATCCAGGTTTTCTTGAACCGTAGACTGCTGGACAGACGTGGCTTGATCCGTTGATTGCTGGACAGGCGTGGCTTGAACCGTTGATTGCTGGACAGTCGTGGCTTGAACCGTAGACTGCTTGACAGGCGTGGCTTGAACCGTTGATTGCTGGACAGGCGTGGCTTGAACCGTTGATTGCTGGACAGTCGTGGCTTGAACCGTTGATTGCTGGGCAGGCGTGGCTTGAACCGTTGATTGCTGGGCAGACGTAGCTTGAACCCTAGGCTTTTGGACATGCGTGGCTTGAAACGTTGACTGCTGGACAGTCGTGGCTTGAACCGTAGACTGCTGGACAGACGTGGCTTGATCCGTTGATTGCTGGACAGGCGTGGCTTGAACCGTTGATTGCTGGACAGGCGTGGCTTGAACCGTAGACTGCTTGACAGGCGTGGCTTGAACCGTTGATTGCTGGACAGGCGTGGCTTGAACCGTTGATTGCTGGACAGGCGTGGCTTGAACCGTAGGCTGTTGGACAGGCGTGGCTTGAACCGTAGACTGCTGGACAGGCATGGCTTGAACCGTTGATTGCTGGGCAGGCGTGGCTTGAACCGTTGATTGCTGGACAGGCGTGGCTTGAACTGTTGAGTGCTGGGCAGGCGTGGCTTGAACCCTAGGCTGTTGGACATGCGTGGCTTGAAACGTTGACTGCTGGGCAGGCGTGGCTTGAACCGTAGGCTGTTGGACATGCGTGGCTTGAACCGTAGACTGCTGGACAGGCGTGGCTTGAACCGTTGATTTCTGGACAGGCGTGGCTTGAACCGTTGATTGCTGGACAGGTGTGGCTTGAACCGTTGATTGCTGGACAGTCGTGGCTTGAACCGTAGACTGCTGGACAGGCGTGGCTTGAACCATTGATTGCTGGGCAGGCGTGGCTTGAACCGTAGGCTGTTGCACATGCGTGGCTTGAAACGTTGACTGCTGGACAGGCGTGGCTTTAGCCGTAGGCTGTTGGACAGGTGTGGCTTGAACCGTTGATTGCTGGGCAGGCGTGGCTTGAACCGTCGATTGCTGGGCAGACGTGGCTTGAACCGTAGGCTGTTGGACATGCGTGGCTTGAAACGTTGACTGCTGGACAGGCGTGGCTTGAACCGTTGATTGCTGGACAGTCGTGACTTGAACCGTAGACAGCTGGACAGGCGTGGCTTGAACCGTTGATTGCTTGGCAGGCGTGGCTTGAACCGTTGATTGCTGAACAGTCGTGGCTTGAACCGTAGACTGCTGGACAGGCGTGGCTTGAACCGTTGATTGCTTGGCAGGCGTGGCTTGAACCGTTGATTGCTGGACAGTCGTGGCTTGAACCGTAGGCTGTTGGATAGCGTGGCTTGAACCGTAGACTGCTTGACATGCGTGGCTTGAAACGTTGACTGCTGGACAGGCGTGGTTTGAACCGTTGATTGCTGGACAGGCGTGGCTTGAACCGTTGATTGCTGGACAGGCGTGGCTTGAACCGTTGATTGCTGGACAGGCGTGGCTTGAACCGTAGGCTGTTGGACAGGCGTGGCTTGAACCGTAGACTGCTGGACAGGCGTTGGTTGAACCGTTGATTGCTGGACAGGCGTGGCTTGAACCGTTGATTGCTGGGCAGGCGTGGCTTGAACCGTAGGCTGTTGGACATGCGTGGCTTGAAACGTTGACTGCTGGACAGGCGTGGCTTGAACCGTTGATTGCTGGACAGTCGTGGCTTGAACCGTAGACTGCTGGACAGGCGTGGCTTGAAACGTTGACTGTTGGACATGTGTGGCTTGAAACGTTGACTGCTGGACAGACGTGGCTTGAACAGTTGATTGCTGGGCAGGCGTGGCTTGAACCGTTGATTGCTGGACAGGCGTGGCTTGAACCGTAGACTGCTGGACATGCGTGGCTTGAAACGTTGACTGCTGGACAGGCGTGGTTTCAACTGTTGATTGCTGGACGGGCGTGGCTTGAACCGTTGTTTGCTGGACAGACGTGGCTTGAACCGTAGGCTGTTGGGTAGGCGTGGCTTGAACCGTTGATTGCTGGACAGGCGTGGCTTGAACCGTAGACTGCTGGACATGCGTGGCTTGAAACGTTGACTGCTGGACAGGCGTGGTTTGAACCGTTGATTGCTGGACAGGCGTGGCTTGAACCGTTGATTGCTGGGCAGGCGTGGCTTGAACCGCAGGCTGTTGGACAGGCGTGGCTTGAACCGTTGACTGCTGGACAGGCGTGGCTTGAACCGTTGATTGCTGGGTAGGCGTGGCTTGAACCGTAGGCTGTTGGACAGGCGTGGCTTGAACCGTTGATTGCTGGACAGGCCTGGCTTGAACCGTAGACTGTTGGACAGGCGTGGCTTGAACCGTTGACTGCTGGGCAGGCGTGGCTTGAACCGTTGTTTGCTGGGCAGGCGTGGCTTGAACCGCAGGCTGTTGGACAGGCGTGGCTTGAACCGTTGACTGCTGGACAGGCGTGGCTTGAACCGTTGATTGCTGGGCAGGCATGGCTTGAACCGTAGGTTGTTGGGCAAGCGTGGCTTGAACCGTTGACTGCTGGGTAGGCATGGCTTGAACTTTTGGCTCAGGCGACGGAGGGTCTGGAGCTGCAGCAGATTCGTGGAGCGCTGGAGCGAGCTTTTAGGCAAAGCTAGCGGTCATAATAACTGGTCTTATTTAAGATAATTATATCAAATCGGTACATGGGTTCAAGTACTCGCCGATACAGATGTCAGAATTTGTTGTGGTATCGGTGATATATCCGATACTAGTATCGGATTCGGAACAACCAATCATTACCTCCACGTCGGGGCTCACCATTCTTCCAGGATCTTTACACTGAGGTGTCTAGATCTTGGAAAAAGCCATTTTCATCCAGGTTTTCAAGCCCCATGGTACATTACTATTCATCTATCATGGGGTTCAAAGAGAATGGTTATGGTGTTATGTATGTAATACAGGAGACGTTAGCAGCCTATTTATCAGCTGACGCTGCAAATTCTCTTAAAAAACCCCGACACTGCCTTCCAAACAATATTGCACCACATCATCATTAGTTGGTAAGGCATATACTGTATGGCAGCGGGTCAAGCCGGCACCTGCCTACACACAATGGCTATATTACAAGCATACCAGGTAATACCTTTTGGCCTGTTACACATGAGACAGTTACAGTGGTGGCTCAGGACCAAGGGGTTTTCCCCAAGGGGCAACCCATTTCTCACAATCAAAGTCACGTGCAGATGCCTTTGGGCTTTGATTATGTGGAAGAAGCCTTGGTTTCTTCATCAAAGACCTGACAACAGATGTGCCGATCAACCCCGGGTTGTGGGGGAGGAGCATCATCTCTTCATGCATATAAATTGCTTGGAAATGATGGCTGTAATATGAGCCTTGTAGCATTTTCTTCTAGACCTCAGACACCATCGTGTTCTGGTTCGAGCTGTTAATGTCGACAGTC
The DNA here is from genome assembly GCA_038088235.1 of Zacco platypus. Classification (NCBI taxonomy): domain Eukaryota; kingdom Metazoa; phylum Chordata; class Actinopteri; order Cypriniformes; family Xenocyprididae; genus Zacco; species Zacco platypus. The sequence continues at coordinate 578,113 of JBBHEA010000026.1, read as the reverse complement.
TCATACATAAATCAACAGGGGGGTTTGAGGGTGTGCCCTCTTTTCAGACTGGCGCATCAAATCTTATAGTCCCAGCACTTCACATCCCTGGGCACCTGAAAGTGGGAGCAGACATCCTGTCGAGGCAGGGGTTGAGGCACGAATTGAGACTGCGCCCCAAGATGGTGCAGTTAATTTGGAAGAGGTTCAGCTGGGCGGATATAGATCTATTTGTGTCACAAGAGAATTCACGTTGTCCCGTCTGGTTTTCCCTCACACGCCCAGCTCCCCTGGGACTGGACGCCCTGGTACCGGCTGTATGCTTTCCTCCTGATCGCTCTGCTCCTAGGAGTTCTAGAGAGAGTTCACCAGGAGAGGTTTCAGCTCCTGCTGGTAGGCCCATTCTGGACGGGCCAAGTATGGTTTTCGGACCTAGAAGCCTTCTAACTCTGGCCGGGGGCTTAATATTTCACCCCCAACCGGATATGTGGAAGTTATGGTTGTGGCCCCTGAGGGGGATCAACTTCTGAATCAGGGTCTCTCTTCTGAGGTAGTGGAGACCATTTTGAACTCTAGAGCTCCCACCAAGACGAAACTATATTCTTTGAAGTGGAATGTTTTTACTTCATGGTGAAGAGAACACCAACTGGACCCAGTGCTTCAGTGCTGGAGTTCCTCCAAAAGAAATTCTCTGTTGGTCTTTCTCCTTCTACACTTAGTGTATGTGGTAGCTCTGGCTCATTTTCGTCAACCGCTAGACGGTAACTCATCCCATTAAAAATTTTCTTCGTGGTACTTTAAATATGAGGCCTGAGGCTCAGGTTAGAATACCTGCTTGGGATCTAACAGTGGTATTAGAAGGGTTATCCCTTGCACGATTTGAGCCCCTGGACTAGACATCAGACAAGTGCTTAACCTTATACATGGCATTCTCGCTGGCAATAATGTCCCTTAAGAGGGTTGGGGACCTTCAGGCCTTGTCAGTTGCTCCTTCTGGTTTGGAACTTGGAGTAAAAGCCTATTCTTTGTCCTAGACTGGGTTACGTACATGTAAGGACCGCAGTCAGCCCAAGGACGGAATCTGATGGCCTGGTCGAAGGTATACTTTCAGCGCCCACGTGAAGTTCAATTCATTTTTAGGATTTAGTTTAAAGTTTTACTTTAACTGCTTGCTTAATCTGACTCCAATTTCAAATTATTATCACTTTTAATTTGTATTTCTAACTAGGAGATAATCATTGGTCATATATTAATTTCGGAGTTTGATTATTCTATTTAACTCTTTGCTCTTATTGTACTCATTCATTCGGGTCTCAAAGTCGCACAGGGTCCTAGAACTGGCCATTTATTATGTGGCCCCTTGATCACAAATTCGCCAGTTCTGGCTCTTAGTCAGAGGATGCAGAGTTTACTATTGCATATGAGTCGAATCGCCACATGCTTATTCATACAAAAATGCAGTTTGCATAGCCACGATACTGCAACGTGCTAGGGCAGTGACAGACAGAAATCTAAAAGTCCCACATGATGTGTTCCATGCTCCATTCATTGAGCTTCTAGTATGACCCATCCTGACGCAGATTTGCAGTAACAATACATCTTGATCTACTGAAGACCATAATGTCAGAGTAAGTCAGAATAAAATCAAATTTAACAATTTATTAATCAGGTAAAAATGTATCAATGCCAATTACATAATTACACAATTATAACAATTATTCTGGCAAACCGTCCGGCGCCTCAGGAGGGGGAAGCAGTGCCCTGCCAACACTGTTTACAGTGGGGGTGGGAATCTGCTGACTTCAACTGGGGACATCGTTGGGCGGTGGAAGGAATACTTTGGGGATCTCCTCAATCCCACCGACACGTCTTCCACTGAGGAAGCAGAGGCCGAGGACTCAGAGGTGGGCTCATCCATCACCCAAGCTGAGGTCACTGAGGTAGTTGGAAAGCTCCTTGGTGGCAAGGCAGCGGGGGTGGATGAGATACGCCCTGAGTACCTCAAGTCTCTGGATGTTGTGGGGCTGTCTTGGCTGACACGCCTCTGCAGCATCGCGTGGCGGTTGGGGACAGTGCCTCTGGACTGGCAGACCGGGGTGGTGGTCCCCCTTTTTAAGAAGGGGGACCGGAGGGTGTGTTCCAACTACAGAGGGATCACACTCCTCAGCCTCCCCGGGAAAGTCTATGCCAGGGTACTGGAGAGGAGAATAAGGCTGATAGTCGAACCTCACCCAGCCAGCAATGACATGTGGGGCCCAGATGAGGGCTTCATGGGCGGCAAATGTGGGCCCCATTATGGGCTTGCACCCGGGATCCACATTGGGGCAAGCCGTGGAAGCCCAGACGTACTAAAAGTGGGACCTGTAAGGGTACTGCATGGGTCTTAATTGGGCAATTCATGTCAGACCCATTTGGGCCCCACCTGCCCAAATGGGTCTAAAGTGGGTTTGCACCCGGGATCCAACCATGGCTACCCAGATGGGCTTTAAATGGGACCTGTAAGGGTCTTAACTGGGTAATTCATGTCAGACCCATTTGGGCCCCACCTGCCCAAAGGGATTTAAAGTGGGTTTGCACCCAGGATCCAGCCGTGGATGCCCAGGTGGGTTTTAAGTGGGACCTGTAAGGGTCTTAACTGGGTAATTCATGTCAGACCCATTTGGGCCCCACCTGCCTAAAGGGGTTTAAAGTGGGTTTGCACCAGGATTCAACCGTGAATGCCCCTATGGGCTTAAAGTGGGCTCTGTATGAGTCTTATGTGGGTCCTAACTGGGCAATTAATGCAAGGCCTATCTAAGCCCAACCATGCCAAATGGTTTAAGGAAACAATCTAAAAAAAACTAAAAACGAAGAATGAATATAAGAACTGCAAGAAATTTGTCAAATTGAACAACAAAAATGATCTTTAAACAATAATTTAAATGTCACATGTAAACAAATCAAAAATATATAAAAAAAACATCTCTCCAAAAAATACATTAATACAAAATTGTTACATTGAACAACAAACATAATCTTTAAAAGTCACAACATACCGGTAAATAAATCAATAATATACTTTAAAAAAAAAATACTCTGAAAAAAAATCCTCTCCAAAAAAATACACTCATGGCGTCTGTGTGGTGGACGCTCCTTTTTCTCTATGGGCTCTTGCAGCCCTCTCCCCTCCACGGTCACGTGCGCCGGTAAACCACTTCCCCAGCGCCATTTTCACTTCTTTGCGGTTCACGTTTTGAGTGATTGCATTACTCTTCAGTGCACCTAAAAACAAAGGAGCATAAGTTAATTTAGCAATGTTCTTAATTGTTCCAACTTGCAACTCTTCAAATCATTCAGTCAAGTAAAACATGTGGTAAGCTAAAAATGTTTGCCCTAGGGTGACATTTACCATGGAGTTACTCATTTATTTCCTTCAAAGTAGTTATCTGTAAACAGTTTAAAAAAAACTATATTCATGCGCGTGTTATTAAGAGAAAGGGCTTTAAAAAGTGTAATATAGACTTCTCTAGAACACAGAATTTGGGGGAATTTCCAAACCCACATACTTACGGAGAAAACATCTATTAACCGGTTAATAAGAATGATTTAAAGTTTGAACATGCAATACAGATACAGATTACTACTGTCACTTAAATATCTTAAAATTAAATAAAACCACTATTCCTAAAGTAGAACAGTCTTCTTTTCAATGAATGATATATGCATTCTTTATAACTATCACTCTGTATTATTTCAAGCAGAAGACATATTTATTTGTATGAATTAAATATAATGAATCCTTATTAAAGCTATTAACAAGCAGTGAATGCTTTTCTCTTTTTCTTTTGTTGCTTGATCAATATTAAGGACACAGACCGCATTAGGTTTATTACCCACTGTCACTTTAAGACATCAGATCATGTCCAATGACATGCGGATCCAGTCGCACTGATGTACATCCGATACACTCAAAACTGTTTAAGACATAACCAACATAGTTTATGTGAATACTCTCCAAAACGGACATTTGGACATTTGTTGTGTGTATTTGTCCATTCAGACACGAAAGAAAGCTCAATTCACTACTCGCGTGCTGTTTAGGCCTATGTGTCTATGTGCATGGCTGCACGCTTCGGGTTGGGTGTGTGCGCACAGAAAACCGCACTTTTTTTTTTGCGGCGTCCTTATTCAGATCTATATGTCTACTCTACTCATTCTCCCAGACGTTTACATTTTTTAACGTTTTATGAGACATGCAGTGCATGTCAACCTAAATGTTATAGATTACCGCGAAACAAGCCTCCGGGTAAGTTGCCGGCTATTGTTTACTTAGTCTGCGCAAGCTTGCGCTATTTAAACTATTATAAACTTGCGCAGACTAAGTAAACAGATCACTAGGACGTGGTTGCTTGAAATAGATAAAAACTATATAAATACTGTTCGTTTTCTCACACAAACCGCTCGTTTCGTGTCTTAGGCCATCAATGTGCACTAACGATGGGGAATTGTTTAATTTGGACTTTTATCTGCATGCTCTTGGAGTCTGTACCCATCTGCCTGCATTATATGACTGACAGACAAGAACGGTTTGACCTAAAAATATCAAAATTGAAACTACTGTGGAGACAAAGACACCTACATCTTGGATGCACTTGGGGTAAGCTAAAACATACCAAATTTTGATTTCAAAGTGAACTATCCCTTTAACATGCACCGTGAACTAACATGAACTAACAAAGAACAGCTTTATTTCTATTAACTAACGTTAACAAAGATTAACAAATACAGTAACAAATGTGTTGCTCATGATTAGTTAATGTTAGTTAATACATTAACTAATGAACCTTATTGTAAAGTGTTACCAACGTTACTATATTTCTAAATATGCTATTGCTACACATAATGGCAAAAATTGCACTGGTCTGCTGGACTTGGTTGAACAGAAATAAACAATATTTTGTTGTTTAAGCTTATGTATTCAGTCATTATTCAATGGTACAGTATATTAAAAATCCATGTGAAAAAAATTACTTCTCACTGTTCCTAGGTCAAATAATTATATGCAATTAAAATGCGATTAATTAATTACAAAGCCTCTAATTAATTAGATTAATTTTTTAATCGAGTCCCGGCCCTATTTTTTATATTAAAGGGATACTCCACTTTAAAATGAAAATTCTGTCATCATATACTCACCCTCATGTGGTTTCAAACCTGTATGAATTTCTTTCTTCTGGTGAACAGAAAGGAAGATATTTAGAAGAATGTCAGTAACCAGACAGTGTCTGGTACCATTGACTTCCATAGTAGGAAAAAAAATATACTATGGAAGTCAATGGTACCAGACACTGTCTTGTTACTGACATTCTTCTAAATATCTTCCTTTCTGTTCACCAGAAGAAAGAAATTCATACAGGTTTGAAACAACATGAGGGTGAGTATGATACTCCACATCATATACTCACCCAAACTGGAGTATCCCTTTAAAACTAATTAAAAAAAGTTTTTTTTTTACTTTGAGCAATTCTAGATATAAAACAAAACGGCTCCTTGGAGAAGGTCTTTAATTTGTTCCCACAGCGGTCAGATATTTTAACGAACACTGTTAATTATTGAATATTATTTTTGTCTTTTATAGTGTTCGTATTTTATACTTTTGAACTGTGAGATTGAATCTTTCTATAAATTGTCTCCTAATCAGGGTATATATATTTTTAGTAGTAATAGTTTATTTGAACATGTAAATAAAAACATATACACACACACACACATACACATATATATATATATTCATTCATTCATCTTCATTCATCTTCCACCGCTTATCCGGGGCCGGGTCGCGGGGGCAGCAGTCTGAGCAGAGACTCCCAGACTTCCCTCTCCCCAGACACTTCCTCCAGCTCTTCCGGGGGGACACCGAGGCGTTCCCAGGCCAGCCGAGAGACATAGTCTCTCCAGCGTGTCCTAGGTCTTCCCCGGGGCCTTCTCCCAGTGGGACATGCCCGGAACACCTCCCTAGGGAGGCGTCCAGGAGGCATCCGAAACAGATGCCCGAACCACCTCAGCTGACTCTTCTCGATGTGAAGGAGCAACGGATCTACTTTGAGCTCCTCCCGAGTGACCGAGCTCCTCACCCTATCTCTAAGGGAGCGCCCTGCCACCCTGCGGAGAAAGCTCATTTCGGCCGCCTGTATCCGGGATCTCATTCTTTCGGTCATGACCCAAAGCTCATGATCATAGGTGAGAGTAGGAACGTAGATTGACCGGTAAATCGAGAGCTTCGCCTTGCAGCTCAGCTCCTTCTTCACCACGACAGACCGGTACATCGACCGCATTACTGCAGAAGCTGCACCGATCCGTCTGTCAACCATATATATATATATATATATATATATATATATATATATATATATATACAGACATGCATACATATAAAACTAAAATAACAGCTAAATAAAGTCATCTTCTAATGCAGAATTATTTATTTGTCTGTTAGTTGTGTATTGTGTTTGATGGCTGTATGGTTGGTGGCAAAACAGTTTCCCTACCGGGATTAATAAAGTTTTCCAATACTGAAAAAATGAAATGTAATATAAACGAAGGTTTATTTTAGTTCAGATTAACATTTGAGGGCAGCAATTGTATTCATAAAGTCTTAAAACCGACGTAATGTTACTTGAAGGCATAGCCTAAGTTACTATTCCTGCCAAACTTCCATGGTTGCAGATAGTTGTTAACACAGTAAATCCTGTTGCTGATCTGTGGACACTGGATAGTTAATTCATGGCACAATGTTTCTTCCAGGTTTCCACGCGCTGTTTAACAACGGAGAAATGTGAATACTTCACTAGATCTCGCAGCGATGTTATTATGTTGTGGTCGCGCCGGCGTCTAGACTACATTATGAGCGCGCTCGCTGTGTTTACACCGGCAGACGCTGCGCAAACTACTTCCGGCGAAAATGAAGTGCATTCGTTTAGATATGGCGCCGCCCGTGATTTGGCGCGTTAACTTGTGTATATAATATGTCTACGCTGAGCACAGCCAAATTGTCTCTGGCACAGCCAACTGACTGCTGGGCTCCTGTCTGTGCGTATGTCCACTGATTGATGACATACACCACAGACTGGAGACAGGAAAAAATATATATATACTACTCAGATTATTAGTTACTGTTACGGAATTATGTGTATGACATACACCACAGTTATTTGTAGGGATGCTTGACATTGATTTTGTACTGATATCCGATATACCAATATTGTCCAATGCTTAATTTCCGCCAGTCAACGAAACGCTGTAATATACTAATGTGTAGCTGCTATATCGAAATATCGGAAATGTGTTTAAAACTCATATCACCGTTATTGAATAAAAGTCTATAGTGATATATTTTATTGTCCAAGCTCTCCCGCTGATTTTCCTTTTGGTTAGATTCTACATCAGATTAAACAGCACAAACCAAAAATACAGACCACTGTACAATATGCAGTGTTATTTTTCTGGCAACATAATATTTCAACTTACCTCAATTTGTGAATGTCTGTTATGAAGTTCTCCTCGAAGTCACAGCTGGCAGCAGTCACAGTGCTTTCCGAATGAGCAGTTAACGTTTTGAGCGCGAAACAAGGTCTTTGCATACAGGCCCCTATAGATGTCCTAAGAACTGCCTGACCAAATAACAATTAAATACAGTAAAATTCGTAAATTAAAGGATGTGAGAGAATTAACAAACGTTAACTGCTTCGCTGGCTTCATTATGAATGAGCCTAATTAGGTGTTGTGTGCATAACAGGCAGTGGTGGAAAGAGTACTGAAAATCTGTACTAAAGTACAAGTAGGCTACTGTTACATTGCTATTAAAGTGGTGTTAGAGAAATACTTAAGTAAGTACAATTTGTAACAAAAAAATATATATATATGAGTATATAAATATATATATATGATATATTCTGTTATAATATATATACTACTCAGATTATTAGTTACTATAATATTACTATACAATTACTGTTACGGAATTATGTGTAGCCTAATTTCGTATAAAATATAAAATATAAAAACCACTGATGTCACCGTTACTTCTCCAGACTAGGGCTGGATGTGTGTTTTCCTTTACCAAAAGTTAAAACGCCAACAATCTATTAATCATTAATAATTGATAAGATACAAAACAAGTGTTTTTCCCTCATTTTTTTTCTCAAACAGATCTAATGTAGGCTACCTTTACAGCCAACCAGTCATTGTTGGTGTATGAGCTACACCTTAATAGAAACACATATTACTCCTTGGTCCAAGGACATCTAACAACACAGAAGTGACAGATGATGAGGCCTCCTGCAAGTCCTTTTCTAACAAATATTGAATTAAAGTTTCCTAAGAGGTAATAATAAATATATCATATTCATGTCCATAAAGGGACTAGCTGTCTGTGAGCTATTTGGCCTCATCTTCAAAAATGAAGTACCATAAAATTTCGAATAGGATCCCAGAGTTTTATTTGACCAAATAGACCATTGTGACAGGCATCTATGGGATATGGATAACCGTATGGGGTTATTTGTAGGGATGCTTGACATTGATTTTGTACTGATATCCGATACCGATATTAGCCGATACAGATACCGAAACATATGATCGTTTATAGGCTTACTGCCCACTGTTCCATGACTCCCTTGATACTTGAATGTTTTGAAGGACTAACCCGGTAGGCTAACTGGGGTGCGGTGCTTACTATCCCTTCGAGAGAAGATGCCAACTGAACATTTCTTTGACTGAGGTAAACTGAAAACAAATAGCCACACAAGAACAAAAATTCAACTCATTCCACTCATTGGGGCTTATATCTGCCCTGCTCAAGAATTTATTTACTCTACAAACCCTGTGTTTATTCTAGTTGACCAACAGCAACACCCAAATTTTGTCTGCATTCGCTTTGAGAGGAAACAAGCTTTCCAATAGGGTATAAAATGACATACTTTAGTAATTTTAAACCATTTCAAAAACCGATACCGATCTTTACCGATATTGAATTTTAAAGCCAATATCGGCCGATAATATCAAGCTTCCCTAGTTATTTGTCTAAATATGTGTTTCTGCCCCAAGGGACAGGCATCTGGGACTGGGCTATTATTTGAAGTGTTACGGTAGGCCTGCAACCTTTCTGAGAGTCCACTAATCAGCATAATTCAACACAGCGTAAACTTTGACCTATTTTGATGCCATGACCTCTGCCATGCAGGACCCATGTGTTCCCAGTTCAAACCCAATCAACTTAGCACATATGTCAGGCAGGACCCATATATGTGTTCCCAGTTCAAACCCATGCCCACTTTGCCCATAAATGCACCATGCAGTACCCATAATATGTGTTCCCAGTTCAAACCCATGGCCACTTGGCCCATAAATGCACCATGCAGGACCCATAATATGTGTTCCCAGTTCAAACCCATGGCCACTTGGCCCATAAATATGCCATGCAGGACCCATATATGTTTTCCCAGTTCAAACCCATGGCCACTTGGCCCATAAATATGCCATGCAAGACCCATTTATATGTTCACAGATCAAACCCATGGCCACTTGGCCCATACAAATTCTATGCAGGACCCATATATGTTTTCCCAGTTCAAACCCATGGCCACTTGGCCCATAAATATGCCATGCAAGACCCATTTATATGTTCACAGATCAAACCCATGGCCACTTGGCCCATACAAATTCTATGCAGGACCCATATATGTGTTCCCAGTTCAAACCCATGAGCACTTGGCCCATTACAAATTTTATGCAGGACCCATATATGTGTTCCCAGTTCAAACCCATGCCCACTTGGCCCATAAATATGCCATGCAGGACCCATATATGTTTTCCCAGTTCAAACCCATGGCCACTTGGCCCATAAATATGCCATGCAAGACCCATTTATATGTTCACAGATCAAACCCATGGCCACTTGGCCCATACAAATTCTATGCAGGACCCATATATGTTTTCCCAGTTCAAACCCATGGCCACTTGGCCCATAAATATGCCATGCAAGACCCATTTATATGTTCACAGATCAAACCCATGGCCACTTGGCCCATACAAATTCTATGCAGGACCCATATATGTGTTCCCAGTTCAAACCCATGAGCACTTGGCCCATTACAAATTTTATGCAGGACCCATATATGTGTTCCCAGTTCAAACCCATGCCCACTTGGCCCATAAATATGCCATGCAGGACCCATATATGTTTTCCCAGTTCAAACCCATGGCCACTTGGCCCATAAATATGCCATGCAAGACCCATTTATATGTTCACAGATCAAACCCATGGCCACTTGGCCCATACAAATTCTATGCAGGACCCATATATGTTTTCCCAGTTCAAACCCATGGCCACTTGGCCCATAAATATGCCATGCAAGACCCATTTATATGTTCACAGATCAAACCCATGGCCACTTGGCCCATACAAATTCTATGCAGGACCCATATATGTGTTCCCAGTTCAAACCCATGAGCACTTGGCCCATTACAAATTTTATGCAGGACCCATATATGTGTTCCCAGTTCAAACCCATGCCCACTTGGCCCATAAATATGCCATGCAGGACCCATATATGTTTTCCCAGTTCAAACCCATGGCCACTTGGCCCATAAATATGCCATGCAAGACCCATTTATATGTTCACAGATCAAACCCATGGCCACTTGGCCCATACAAATTCTATGCAGGACCCATATATGTTTTCCCAGTTCAAACCCATGGCCACTTGGCCCATAAATATGCCATGCAAGACCCATTTATATGTTCACAGATCAAACCCATGGCCACTTGGCCCATACAAATTCTATGCAGGACCCATATATGTGTTCCCAGTTCAAACCCATGAGCACTTGGCCCATTACAAATTTTATGCAGGACCCATATATGTGTTCCCAGTTCAAACCCATGCCCACTTGGCCCATAAATATGCCATGCAGGACCCATATATGTTTTCCCAGTTCAAACCCATGGCCACTTGGCCCATAAATATGCCATGCAAGACCCATTTATATGTTCACAGATCAAACCCATGGCCACTTGGCCCATACAAATTCTATGCAGGACCCATATATGTTTTCCCAGTTCAAACCCATGGCCACTTGGCCCATAAATATGCCATGCAAGACCCATTTATATGTTCACAGATCAAACCCATGGCCACTTGGCCCATACAAATTCTATGCAGGACCCATATATGTGTTCCCAGTTCAAACCCATGAGCACTTGGCCCATTACAAATTTTATGCAGGACCCATATATGTGTTCCCAGTTCAAACCCATGCCCACTTGGCCCATAACAATGCCATGCAGGACCCATATATGTGTTCCCAGTTCAAACCCATGGCCACTTGGCCCATAACAATGCCATGCAGGACCCATATATGATTTCCCAGATCAAACCCATGCCCACTTGGCCCATAAATAAACCATACAGGACCTATATATGTGTTCCCAGTTCAAACCCATGCCCACTTGGCCCATAACAATGCCATGCAGGACCCATTTATGTGTTCTCAGATCAAACCCATGCCCACTCGGGCCATAAATATGTCATGCAAGACCCATATATGTGTTCCCAGATCAAACCCATGCCCACTCGGCCCATAAATATGTCATGCAAGACCCATATATGTGTTCCCAGTTCAAACCCATGCCCATTTGGCCCATAAATAAACCATGCAGGACCCATATATGCGTTCCCAGTTCAAACCCATGCCCACTTGGCTCATAAAAATTCTATGCAGGACCCATATATGCATTCCCAGTTCAAACCCATGCCCACTTGGCCCATAAATATACTTTGCAGGACCGATATATGTGTTCCCAGTTCAAACCCATGCCCAATTGGCCCATGCCTGTCCCTTATGGGGCCCATGCAATCAGCTCATATGGGCTTCCTATGTGGGACTCATACTAAAAAACCTACATGGGACCCACTGATTTCACCCAGCCAAAGCCCACGCCCACATGGTAACCATGGAACCCGTACTTCACCCATCTGGGCCCCACATGTCATTGCTGGCTGGGCAGATTCAGGAGGAACAATGCGGTTTTCGTCCCGGTCGTGGAACACTGGACCAGCTCTATACCCTCTCTAGGGTGCTGGAGGGTTTATGGGAGTTTGCCCAACCAGTCCACATGTGTTTTGTGGATCTGGAGAAGGCATTCGACCGTGTCCCTCGTGGCACCCTGTGGGGGGTGCTCCGGGAGTATGGAGTCCGGGGCCCTTTGCTAAGGGCTGTCCGGTCCCTGTATGACCGGAGCAGGAGCTTGGTTCGCATTGCCGGCAGTAAGTCAGACCTGTTCCCAGTGCATGTTGGACTCCGGCAGGGTTGCCCTTTATCACCGGTCCTGTTCATAATTTTTATGGACAGGATTTCTAGGCGCAGTCAGGGGCCGGAGGGAGTCTGGTTTGGGGACCACAGGATCTCATCCCTGCTTTTTGCGGATGGTGTGGTCCTGTTGGCTCCATCGGGCCAGGACCTCCAGTGTGCATTGGGACAGTTTGCAGCCGAGTGTGAGGCGGCTGGGATAAGGATCAGCATCTCCAAGTCTGAGACCATGGTTCTCAGTCGGAAAAGGGTGGCTTGTCCTCTTCAGGTTGGTGGAGAGCTCCTGCCTCAAGTGGAGGAGTTCAAGTATCTTGGGGTTTTGTTCACGAGTGAGGGAAGGAAGGAGCGTGAGGTTGACAGACGGATCGGTGCAGCTTCTGCAGTAATGCGGTCGATGTACCGGTCTGTCATGGTGAAGAAGGAGCTGAGCTGCAATGCGAAGCTCTCGATTTACCGGTCAATCTACGTTCCTACTCTCACCTATGGTCATGAGCTTTGGGTCATGACCGAAAGAATGAGATCCCGGATACAGGCGGCCGAAATGAGCTTTCTCCGCAGGGTGGCAGGGCGCTCCCTTAGAGATAGGGTGAGGAGCTCGGTCACTCGGGAGGAGCTCAAAGTAGATCCGTTGCTCCTTCACATCGAGAGGAGTCAGCTGAGGTGGCTCGGGCATCTGTTTCGGATGCCTCCTGGACGCCTCCCTAGGGAGGTGTTCCGGGCATGTCCCACCGGGAGAAGGCCCCGGGGAAGACCTAGGACACGCTGGAGAGACTATGTCTCTCGGCTGGCCTGGGAACGCCTCGGTGTCCCCCCGGAAGAGCTGGAGGAAGTGTCTGGGGAGAGGGAAGTCTGGGAGTCTCTGCTCAGACTGCTGCCCCCGCGACCCGGCCCCGGATAAGCGGTGGAAGATGAATGAATGAACAATTATAACCCAATTCAGACATAATAAATACATAACATCAATTACTAAAAAGATTTCTCTAAGAGTAAGAAATGCATGAACACAGTGGTGGATGAGTGTTTTTAAAGACACTCATCCATCCCTGTGTCGGGGTTCTGAAATTGGAAAAACAATAGATTTAAAAGATGCATCATACATAGTACATGAATCAAGAGGAAAGAAGAGAGTGGAGGGGCATTGCATAGATGAATGAAAAGAGTTTGAGCTTTGTCCTATTCCTTTGAGATCGCTTTATTGCAGAATGCTTGATCTCAGCTTTTGTCTTAGCAGGGAAATCAAGTCTTACATACCTAAAGGTAATGGTCGGTAGTCCTTCAGGCCTTTCATCCTTCTCATGTGTTGGATGAACAAGCGAAGCTAAGGCTACTTTGTCCAGTCAGGGCCCTTGAGACCTGTCAGAAAGACATCTCAGTAGAGGAAATCTGACCAGTTATTGTTATGCTACAGTCCCCCTAAGAAGGGCTGCCCAGCTACCAGACAGACTTTGAGTAGGCTTTTCTATGTCTTATGAGGTGAATGGGCTGCCTTCACTTCTATCAGTTAGAGCACACTCCACACAGAGTATGGCATCCTCAAAAGCATTATTGTCTTGGCCAACCCTCCATGACATATATAATGCTGCAGGGTGGTCTTCCCCACATACTTTTATCAGGTTTTATAGCCTGGACCTTTCAGACACTCCTGGAGCCCACGTACTCATGTCCTGAGTTGTGCCTTATTTCACACTAGGACAGGCATTTCGTCTATATGGCGAAGTGGGTATTTTGTTCCCCAAAGTGTCGTCATCGATGCAGCACGAGTTCTCTCGAAAGGGAACGTCTCAGGTTACCCATGTAACCATGGTTCCCTGAGAAGGGAACCAGACGCTGCATCCCTTTACCATACTTCCTGCATGCCTGGAGCGGCTTGCTTCAGTCAATCAGAAGGCTGACAACACCTGTGAGACCAGCTTCTTTATAGCCACCAATCAAGATTGGACTAAGTTGCAAATGGCTTCAGATGCAGTGATGCTGAAGGCGCTCCCCAAAGTGTCATCATTGACGCAGTTCCCTTCTCAGGGAACCATGGTTACATGGGCGATCTGAGACATTTTCCTTCCTTGCCACTGTCGCATCTGGTTTATGGTAACGTGGATCCAGGAAAGCACAAAGACGATGGTTGAAGGAGAACGAAATCATTTAATGGAAATCCGAGTAAGTTTAACACAAAACACGTCTTGACACAAATGAGAACCGACAAAGACTGAACAGAAACTGAGGGCTCAAATACAAAGGAACACACAGGGGATAACGAGGCAAATTAATGAAACACAGCTGACGAAAATGAACTAATAATGGTAACCATAGGAACTAAGGAGTAGAGGGAAAATCAAACAAAGGAACACATGACAAGAAAAGGTCCAGACATCTGACAATGAGATGTAATATCTCAATGTAAAGCATTAAACATCGATATCGTCGCACACGCACACTCGCACACACACACACACACACACACTTGCACACAAACTCACACACACACACACACACACACGCATGTTCATTTTTCTATCAAAGTGAGGACATTCCATAGACGTAATGGTTTTTATACTGTACAAACCCCTAAACTTAACCCTCACAGAAAACATTCTGCATTTTTACATTTTTAATTAAACCTTGTTTGAAAAGTGGGGACATATGAAATGTCCTAATATTTCACCTTGAAGTTGTAATACCAGTGTCATACCCATGTCATTATACACATTTGTGTCCTGATATGTCACAAAAACGCGCGCACACACACACACACACACACACAACAGCACACTCCCAAGCACAATTGCACTCGCACACACACACACACACACACTCGCAAGCACAATCGCACTCACACACTCGGACGCACTTGCTTGAACACACTCACACTCGCACACACACACACACACACACACTCGCACATGCACACACTTGCTCACTCGCACACACGCACTCGCACTGAAACACACACAGGCACACTCGGACACACACTTGCACACTCACACACACACACCCCCTCGCACACATGCACACTCGCACACACACACTTGCACACACACTCTCACACACACCCACACACACTCGCACACACACTCACTCGCACACACACCCACACCCACACTCACAAGCACAATCACACTCACTCGCTCAAACACACTCGCACATGCACAAACTCGCACATGCACACACTCACAATTACACACGCACACTCACACCCTCGCACACGCATTCTCGCACATACACTCAAACTTGCACACACTCGTACTCGCACACACACACACTCACTCGCACACACACACACACTCGCACTCACACATGCACACACTCACGCAGTCGCACTCACACTTGCACACAACCTTGCTGTGATGGCCCACAATGCGGCCACAAAATGAGTGGTAACGTGTACACACACCGACACACACACACCAGCATTAATTTCTCAAGTAGTTTCTTTACATTTACATTTAAGTAATTTCTTTAACATTTAGTAATAAGACACACAAACTTGATTTATTCCATTCAGAATATTTTATTAAATATCAGTACTTGTTAACTAGTTGGAGTGCACACAATCTAGTTCACTATGCTGGGTATTTTTTGGTTAATATTACTTTCTTTTGAGTCTAAGTTACCGTGGTGTGGGCTGTGTGGAGAACAGTGGAGGTTCGAGTTTCCGTCACTGGTCCGTTCATCTGAAGGGCCGGTGTGCTGCTTCCACCGCTCTTTAGTTCCACTAGCCAGTACCATTGGACTAATGAACTATAGGGAGGATTTAGATGTTCAAGTTGGCGTTTTGTCTAGTTTTGTACTTTAAGTGTATTTTGATTTGGTTTCTTTTCTAAGATTTATATTTAATCTTTATTTCAATTATTTAAATGGCTTGTATATTTTGTTATTGTGTTTAAGTACTTTGTCTTTTTTGTTTGTTTAAATGTGTTTCCATTGTCTCATTAGTTGGGTCAGTTCAGTTTTGCTTGTCATGTCTTAAGTTATTTGAGCTCATTGTGTTCTGTTGACCTCATTTAAAGGCTTAAGTCCTTTGATTTATTTTGTGAAATTTTGAATTTCTTTAATTTTGTAAGTGCTTGATTGGATTAATTAAACACTTTTTTTCAGGAAACTATTTTTTATGTGCCCCTAATTTCCTTTTATTGCTGGGTCCCTCACACTCGCACACACTCACGCACTTGCACAACTCCTCGCACTCACACACTCGCACTTGCACACACACTCACATTCGCGCTTCAACACAGACTTGTGCACACACACGTTCGTTTTGCTATCAAAGTGAGGACATTCCATAGGCGTAATGGTTTTTATACTGTACATTCTGTCCCCCCACCCCTAAACTTAACCCTCACAGAAAACATTCTGCATTTTTACATTTTTAATAAAACATTGTTTAGTATATTTTTAAAGCTGTTAAAAAAGTGGGGACATATGAAATGTCCTCATATTTCACGTTGAAGTTGTAATACCAGTGTCATACCCATGACATTAAACACATTTGTGTCCTGATATGTCACAAAAACGTGCACACATATGAACACACTCACACACACACACTCCCATGCACGCTCGCACACACACTCACACACACATACACACACTACCGCACACTTGCAAGCACAATCGAACTCAAACACACTCGCGCACACACACTCACACTTGCACGCACACTCAAACTTGCACGCACACTCACACACACTCACACATTTGAATACTCACACACAAACACACTCACACTCGCACACACACTCAAACTTGCACACACACACATGCACACACACACTCGCACTCACACACGCACACTTGCACACACACTCTGTCACACACGCACACTAGCACTCACACACGTACTCGCACACATGTTCGTTTTGCTATCAAAGTAGGGACATTCTATAGGCGTAATGGTTTTTATACTGTACAAACTGTACATTCTGTCCCCCTACCCCTAAACTTAACCCTCACAGAAAACATTCTGCATTTTTAAATTTTTAATTAAACCTTGTTTAGTATGTTTTTAAAGCTGTTTGAAAAGTGGGGACATATGAAATGTCCCCATATTTCACCTTGAAGTTGTAATACCAGTGTCATACCCATGACATTATACACATTTGTGTCCTGATATGTCACAAAAACGTGCACAAACTCACTCGCGCACACACATACACACTTGCACTCACACACTAGCTTGCACACACTCACACGCACACTCACACGCTTGTACACACACGCAAACTCAAACTTGCACATACATTCGCACACACACTCACTGGCACTCGAACACGCATTCGCGCACACTCACACTCGGACACATACTCGCACACTCACACTCGCAAAATCACTCTCGCACTTACACCGCACACACACACTCACTTGTACACACGCACTCATACACACACGCATACTTGCATACACACTGTCGCACATACACTTGCACACACACTAGTACACACACATTCGCACGCGCACTCGCACACACTGATACACACACTCATACGCACTCACACACACACTCACACTTAGACACACACTCGCAAACTCACTCTTGCACACACACTTGCACACACACACTTGAGCACACACACAATCACACTTGCACACAAGCTCTAAGCTCTATATTTCCTCGCGTCCTGACGAAACCTACCAATTCTCAAAATTAACAGAATGCGTAGCTGATATAAAAAATTGGATGACTAGTAATTTCCTACTACTAAATTCAGAAAAAACAGAGATTCTAATTATTGGACCAAAAACTTCAGCACATAATAACCTAGAATACTGTCTAACACTTGATGGCTGCTCTGTTAAGTCGTCTTCGTCAGTTAGGAACCTGGGTGTGCTCTTTGATACCAATCTCTCATTTGAAAGCCACATTTCTAGCATATGTAAAACCGCATTCTTCCATCTTAAAAATATATCTAAATTGCGACATATGCTCTCAATGACAAATGCGGAACAGCTAGTTCATGTGTTTATGACCTCGAGACTAGATTACTGTAATGCTCTACTGGGTGGTTGCCCTGCTCACTTGATAAACAAACTACAGCTGGTCCAAAACGCAGCTGCTAGAGTCCTTACTAGAACCAGGAAGTATGAACATATTAGTCCGGTTCTGTCAAAACTGCACTGGCTCCCTATTAAACATCGTATAGATTTTAAAATCTTGTTAATTACTTACAAAGCACTAAATGGCTTAGCTCCCCAGTACCTGAGTGAGCTCTTAATGCATTATTGTTATGATTCGGTCCATCACTTTACACCCACTCACCACTAGAGGTCACCCGCTCACACTATAGTCTCCTTACACTGCACTACACTTCCCATAATCCCTCACTCAGTCACTGATCATCCGCCAGCTGTTCCACATTATCCTCACTCATTAGTCTCATCACCCCACAATAAATACATCACTCACCCCTTCCTCTCCGCAAAGTATTGTTTACCCAATGTGACAATTTCTGAGCGTATTTCCCTGTCTGATTACCCTGTTTCCGACCCTGCCTGTTCTTTATTTGTTTGATGATTTTCTGCCTGCCTCTGACCCCCCCGCCTGGACATCACCACGAGCCTGTCTCCCCTCTGCTATTACTGTTCGCTGTTGTTGATCTGTGTCTGTCTGACCACTTTCACTAATAAAAGCTGCGTTTGGATTTTATTCGCCGACTCCTCGTCATTACAATTATAGTCCTTCGCGTCTATTACGATCTCAGAATTCTGGCCTGTTGTTAATACCTAGAATATCAAAATCAACCGCAGGCGGTAGATCCTTTTCCTATTTGGCACCTAAACTCTGGAACAATCTTCCTAGCATTGTTCGGGAAGCAGACACACTCTGTCAGTTTAAATCTAGACTAAAAACGCATCTATTTAACCTGGCATACACATGACGCACTATAAACTTTTGTCTTCATATCCGTTAAAGGATGGTTAGGCTGCATAGATCAGGTCAGCCGGAACCGGGAACACTTCCTATAACGCCAGATGTACTCGTTACATCGGAAGAAGAATGGCGTCTACGCTAATTTTTTGTCTCTCTGCTTATCCCGAGGTTTACCAATTAACGTGATTGGCTGGATCCGGGCCGTGTCCGGGTCGGACGGGGAACCTGTGCCTGTGTGCGGCAGCAACGTGGCCCTGTGGTGTCGGCGGAGACCGTGTGAACGAGCTCATCCTTTGTGAAGACCTTACCGACTCATCAGCCAGTGGCACATATCCCAACAAACCGTCCCATACCGGCGTGATCAAAAAGATCTTAAACTAGATGGAACTAGATTAAATATTTTGACTGTTGCGATTCCAAATGGGTTTAATGACCTGTAACTCTGCCTGAGTATCGGACAAGTGTTCACTGTTGGCCAGAGGAGAACTGACCCCCGACTAAGCCTGGTTTCTCCCAAGGTTTTTTTCTCCATTTGTTGGAGTTTTGGTTCCTTTGGCTTGCTTAAGTTGGGGACACTTGCTTGATATTCAGCAGTGTTTTTGATATGCCTGTATTGGCGCCGTTGTATGTGAACTGATCTGAGCCGGACGATTATGTCACTGTTTTCTGCAGTGCTGCTATACCTAAATTACCTAGACTAATAACTACTGATATTTGCAATGAAATGAATCAATAATATATAGAATAAGCTGCACAATGACACCATTTTCTTTGGGAGCTGCTGTGCAGCCAAAATTATTTGCCAGTTATTAATGTACAGCTGCTTTGACACAATTTGCATTGTAAAAAGCGCTATATAAATAAAGATGACTTGACTTGACAAACTCGCACACACACACTTGCACACACACACGCACACACAAACTTGCAAGCTTTTCCAGTCTCTGTTCCTCATCTTTGGAATCAGCTGTCTCTTGACATCCTCCTTGCTCCTTCATTCATGGTTTTAAATACAGGCTCAAAATACATCTCTGTTTTCTAGCATTTTAGAGTGTTTCTTTTACATTGTTTTATATGATGTATGCTTTTTGTGTCATAATTGACCTTGTCCAGCACATATACTGGTCAGCTCTGCGGTGTATAAATGTGCTATATAAATAAATTTTACTTACTAAAATAAAATGGTCTAGCAGTTAGCATGCCAATGACTGACTGTCATTCTTCTCATTCTCACGCCTCTTCCTGGTAGAAGTGAAAGAAATTTCACTGTTCAACACAACAGTTTCAGAGGAAGAAAAGACAGATGTGTAAATACTGAGGTGAGTGTTTCATCTCTCTTCAGTTGTTGTCATGTGTGTGTGTGTGTGTGTGTGTGTGTGTGTGTGTTCTGATGTGTCATTGGTCACTTTATGCTTCTGAGACTTTAATGCTGTGCTGAAGTCATTCTGATTTATTTAAACCTCTTTATATCACGATCAAACAGACGATCAAGTGAGTCTTTTAAGTGAATCACAGAAAGCTGCACATTCTGATATTGTGTCACATGGTGTGAATCCACAGTTTCTCATTTTTACTCCCATTTTTACACTTAGAGAGTCTGAAATTGATTCTCAAACAGTATTTCTGATCTGCTCTTCACTCTTTGAGAGAGAAACTATCACTCAACAGCTTCATGCGTCTGCAGACAGTTCTGATGTAGTACTGTGTCTATATGGTGAACTCTGTGAAAGACGTTTAATAAAACGGCAATTTTTTTATAACTTTAGTAAAAGAGTGTCAATAAAGTAGCGTTACTAAAGTTCACTGTAAGTGTTGAACACAGAGTTATAGAAATATACTCCCGAATAATGAAAACTCCCATTACAAAAATAAAGTGTCCATAAATGCATATAGTTTGTTGTGTTTTCAGTGTAGATCCATGAATTGGAAAAGAGGGGCTGAATACCTTTATATAATCACAATAATGATTTATAAATTCACACACAATCTGTGCTTTCATGCATGTGTTGAAAACCTCTGAATCTCAGAGACGTTTACCCAGCCAGCACACCCATGTGGGACCCAGGTGGGTCTGATGTGGGTTGCCTAAGTGGGGCCCAGACAGTTTTGTCCTCGGTTTCCATGTAGGCCCCACATGGGTTAGCCCAGATGAAATGAACACTGCGCAGTGTGCACACTACAGGCTGTTAAATGTAACACTGAATCAGTGTTGGAGTTAATGAGATAATGAAGTGATTGAGTGATGACTGAACATTAATGATGAACACCTGCTGTTAACAAGCCGAATCAATGAAGAAAAGATGAACAACAAGAACAGAAACTACAGCTTCAGCCACAGTCTTAGATGAAATCAACTGAAGATAAAAGACATTCAATCTATGAAGATCTGATTAATCAACTCCACAAACAGCTTTACCAGCTTCACTTATTACTGACCAGACTGACTTTATTTTCACATGTCTACAGAAGCTCTTATTGAGAATTAACAGAGGTTTAGATGTTGTTTTATTGGTCAAAAATTATGCCACCATCATAGTGGTCAGGGTTTGTTTTAGTTGGGATAGTTACCCTTTTATGACTTACGTATGACTGATTACAATAGTGTTTTACAGCAAACACTAGTACATTGCTGAGTTAAAATTATAACAAAGAATATTAGCTTGACTTTACTCGCTTGAGAGCCATTTCAAGTGAAGATCATAAAGAGAGCTCTTTCTCTTTGATGTCTTGATCATCATTTACTAAAAAAAAAAAAAAGAAGTCTAAGACAGACGCCACCATAACGGTTCAGTGCTAAAAAAAAGGGGAACTATTACCTCTCAGGCTTATACATGAAAACATTGTATACAATCCTCAACAGTGGTGACAATAATTATTCATACTGCAGTGCATGATGGGAGTTTTGTCCTATGGTGATACCCAGCATGAATTGCAGTGTGAAGCGTTTTTTTCATCACCATTGTTGAGATTTATATGCTGATTCTTGATGTCAGTGTGTGTCGAAATGATGCAGTAGTTTAAGTTTTTTTATGAACCGTATCAATTTAAAATTAATTATTATAACTGTTTCTACTCATGCTGTAAAGCCAGAATATATAAAATAAACACATGATCAGATACTGTAATGCAATCTCACAATGACTACATCATCACAGAAAGGCAGCGATCTCACTGTTTTATAACAATGCATGCATTATCACAGAGAGAAATCTAACATAATTAATGAAGGGTCAAGAGCCCAACTAAAGCAAACACAGATCTACATGATGGTGGTGTCATTTTTTATTTTTTATTATTTTTCTTGACCAATAAAACAACATCTAAACCTCTGTTTATTCTCAATAAGAGCTTCTGTAGACATGTGAAAATAAAGTAAGTCTGGTCAGTAATAAGTGAAGCTGGTAAAGCTGTTTGTGGAGTTGATTAATCAGATCTTCAGAGATTGAATGTCTTTTATCTTCAGTTGATTTCATCTAAGACTGTGGCTGAAGCTGTAGTTTCTGTTCTTGATGTTCATCTTTTCTTCATTGATTTGGCTTGTTAACAGCAGGTGTTCATCATTAATATTCAGTCATCACTCAATCACTTCATTATCTCATTAACTCCAACACTGATTCAGTGTTACATTTAACAGCATGTAGTGTGCACACTGCGCAGTGTTCATTTCATCTGGGCTAACCCATGTGGGGCCTACATGGAAACCGAGGACAAAACTGTCAGGGCCCCACTTAGGCAACCCACATCAGACCCACCTGGGTCCCACATGGGTGTGTTGGCTGGGTATCTGAAGTAAAGTAACCCTGAAACATCATCCAGAGACATAAAGCTTCTTTCTGGAAATCCTCCAGCTGTAAACAGACTTTCAGCACAAACCGGTTTCATTTGTTTCCTGAAACGGGCCTGGTTTAACTGGTTCTGAAGATGAACGTATTTCTGCAGTGGTTACAAAATCAACAGTTATTAACTTTCACAGCAAATCATTTATCTTCCCTCATAAATGAAGTAAATAGAAATATCAGAAGCAGTAAGAACATATTCATGGATCATTTCTATTTCCAAGAACCAATTCAATATATAAATTATTACGAATTAATATTTAACTCTTTCTCAATTATTCGTCCACCAATAAATTGAGGTTAGGGTACTTTATCAATTCTGGACAGAATATTGTCCCGTGTCCAACGGGAATAATGTGGTTATGATTACCAATAAGAGCAAGGTAACGTCATCGACAGTTTAAGGCAGTAACTTGTAAGCACACAACACAAGACACTTGTATAGGTGAAAAATCAAAACAAGATTTTATTGAACTATTCTACTACACACAGACTAATCTAACGAAAACACACACACACACTCATTCATACACTAAAAAAAATATTTCTGTCTAAACATAAGTTTTATGTAATTTAATTACATAGCAATTTGCTATGTAATTAAATTACATAAAACGTATGTTTAGACTGAAATATTTTTTTGAGTGCACTAGAGGAACCAATATACCCACAAACTACAGTTGTGGTGGAAGAGATATTAAATGAAAAGGTGGATAATAAAATAAATAGTGGGGCTCAAAAAGAATATTTATTAGGAGATAGCCTCTCTAGGCCTAGAAGATTTTATTTGTTACCTAAAGTTCACAAAGAACCAGAAAAGTGGAGCTCCCCTGGAGAAATTCCTCCAGGAAGACCTAGAGTCTCAGACTCTAACAGTGAGACTTTTCACACGGCCGAATATTTTTTGAACCCCATATCTATACTCCACCCGAGTGATTTAAAAGATACATATGACTTTATATCCAAAATTAAAAATACCTAATAATGCATATCTCTGCATCATAGATATAGATAGCTTATATACAAATATAGAGACTGAGGTAGGCCTCAAAACTGTTCAGAAGTTCATGGAGAAATCTCCGGATCCCAGGAGGCCAGACACATATATACTCAAATTATTGGAAATTAATCTAACAAGGAACGACTTCGAATTCGACTCTAAATTTTACTTGCAAACCAAGGGTACAGCAACGGGGAAAAAGTTCGCCCCCTCTTATGACAATATTTTTTATGGCGGACTAGGAAGAAACAGCTTTGACCTCAGCTCGTAAAAATCCATACGCATACTATAGGTTCCTCAACGACATGTACAGTGTATGGACATCTTCCAAAGAGGATTTCATCATTTTCACCGACCACCTAAACACACACCAAAAGTCCATCAAAATTAAATACACGTTTGACCTCACGCAGGTCAATTTCCTGGACCTGGTCTCCTATAAAGGCCCTGAATTTTTGAATTTTTTGAATTTTTGTCTTTCTTGATTTTAAAGTGTATTTCAAAGAAACATACACACATTCATTGTTACAACTGCTCAGGTTGAAGAGAATTTGCACACAACCATCTTTTCATCCAGCTGATAAAACTCTTTTCATGGCTCTTAAGCACGGGATATTCTCGTCCATTCCTCAGGAAGATGCTCAAAACCCTTGATAGGTCACAATCCCTTCCTGAGGAAAATATGTCTCAGAGAATCAAGATCATATCTCTGGTGGCACATTTTTCGCTCCAGAGTAAACAGCTGAACCTTGAACTTAAAGCCAATTTTCAAAAATTCATCAAACCCACAAACTATCTAACAAAGCACAAACCTATTGCGGAGTATAGGAGGAATACTAATTCATTAAGTAGATTGGTACAAAGCAGAATTTATAAAGCTAAAGGCTGTGTGGGTCGATGCAAGTACTACACTTCTGCTCAATTGGTGGTCTGTAGGTACTTTAAAATATATATTTATTTATCTGAAACTACCCGAGAAGGGTCTGTCTGCATCCCGCAGTACTACAACATACTTCAAGTTACACCCTTTCCTGTTACGCCCCTTCATATTCAAGAGGCGTAACATGAAGTTGTTGAAATCACGCATAACAACATGAGATGTCAAAACGGCCATCCATGTAGATCTGTGTTTGCTTTAGTTGTGCTCTTGACCCTTCATTAATTATGTTAGATTTCTCTTTTTAATAATGCATGCATTGTTATAAAACAGTGAGATCGCTGCCTTTCTGTGATGATGTAGTCATTGTGAGATTGCATTACAGTATCTGATCATATGTTTATTTTATATATTCTGGCTTTACAGCATGAGTAGAAACAGTTATAGTAATTAAACTTTATTAAAGTGAATTAGTCAAGAGCTGTTACAGATGCAGAAATAACTTGAAATGTTGGAAATATATTAAACCCGCCAGGAGGTGGCAGCAAATCCCTTTCTGAATGAATCGAGTCATTGAGATTCAACCGATTCATTCAAACGGCTGATTCATTCAGGAAGTGTTGCTGAGACGCAAAGCAATGCTGTGGACTCTGTTTGGAACTATTTTCGTTGGCGAAATAGAGCGAAACAAGGGATTGGGTGTCTAAAATGTAAGTCACTTAATATAAACTGCACGTTGTATAAAATCAGCATCACATTCGTAATCATGCTGATATTTGGAGAAAATGGCGCGCACTCAGTGTGTGTGTTTTTGTAAAGTGGGGGACATACTCGACGGTGTCAGATCGATAAATCAACAATTACGATATAATATACGGTATATAACGCACACTCCTACAGCTCTGCCTCATCGGGCTGGAGACAGTTCCGTCCTTCACAGCGGCCAGTCCTTACCGTCCAGCCCTGAAAACCACTTCAAGCTTTAACCGTTACGTCATACTTTCTGACTAGGGTTTGTCAAGCCAAGCATCAACATTTAGTTAACACTCATTTAACACAACATTTAGTTAACACTCATCTAGTTGTTCACTAAACCGTTTCAACCTGATGCGATATCGGCCTTGCCCACTGCTTCCTCACGTCCAACCTGTCGCGCTCTCTCTGTACGGTGGCCGAGGAGCGCACGTGCTCTTCAGTGGAGCAGTCGTTGCGCTTCAGTCCAATGAAAGAGTTCAACGAGCACGTTATCGCTTTGAAGACGTTTTGGTAACGTCTATTTCACAGAATCGTCGTTAAAGGCTTCAGAAATGTCTAGAAAGACTGATCTGTCTGTGAAACGCGAACTACTTGTAAATATATCAGAAAAGTCTGTATCGTCGATAAAGTCTCTTCTCTGAATCATCTGTCAAGATTTGCCACAGTAGAGTATTTTACAGTGATGACTGACGTCACTGCACGCGCTGTTTAAATATTCCAAGTGACGTCACTTATTTCGACTGTGTCTGATGGGAATGGAATGTACTAAACTGTGGTTCTGAAGAACACAAACCAAGTTCTTGAGTTAAAGTAGAGATACACTAGGTAAAATATTACTCCACTAAAATTAAAAGTTACTTGAGTAAAAGTACAAAAGTATTTGCCTTCGAATGTTCTTAAGTATTCAAAGTGCTATAATTTATTAAAGGTGCAATATGTAAAATTTGTGCAGTAAAATATCCAAAAACCACTAGGCCAGTGTTATATATTTTGTTCAGTTGAGTACTTACAATATCCCAAATGTTTCCAACTCTTTGTAAATCATGAGAAAACTGCGATTGTAACCAAAGGCGGGAGTCGCCTGTGAACGACGTCATATCCGCGTTACCCTCTGATTCCGCTTTTACTGCCGTAGAAACCGTGACAACAAAGCCTCGTGGACAAATGCGGAAGTAGTAGTTGTAGCGTCTGTCAAGCAACTAGCTCGTTTCGCGCAGTCGTTATGGAGCACAATTATTCTGTACCGTTTAACGCTGCTTCTGTCAACAAAGACAAGTCCCAGAAACGAAGACGTCAACGTACCGGTCAACCAAATGACCCAAACAGATTATGGGACAAGAAACGAAATAAAACGAGGATCAACATCGGTGTCGCATTTCCTAAATGGAGAGAACTGCAGCTGGACAGAGACGCCGATCTTACACGTGTTTTAATAGACGGGTGAGTGACTATTTGGATCCCTTTACTGACAGAAAACTTGTGATTATTATGTGGATCAACAGTCTTTGTCTTATTGTTTGAATGTCTTGTTCTTGTCTATGAATATGATGTGAAAAATGGTGAGGTGAGGTTCACTACGAAAACTTCATGTTATGAACTGTTGGCTGTCATTTTGTAGCTTTAGTGAAATACTGTCACTACATCAAATGTGTCAAATGCCAAGAACATTTTTTTAAGTTCCCATAAAGGAGGACCATCCACGTCTACTCCTTCCAGAGATCTGGAATGCCTCTTCAAACCCTCTCTACAGGAGCTTCGTCCAGTAACTCACCAGCAGAAACGTCGGCATTCTCAAATTGTTTTAAATATAATTTCTCATAGATCGTGCATAGAATTAGATTGGATCAACTGCTATAATATGCTGTACAGAGATCAGTGTTTTCTGGAGTCGAACACCTTTCTATGTCAGAGAGCGATGAACAGCACAACATGAACAGTGATTTTTCAATCTGTTATTATTTTAAAGTAAAGATGTGTTGCTAAAAATGATTTTATCATGTAGGCGAGCACAACAAGCCACCAGTTGCATTGTGTCATAATCAAGTCAATGTTACACACACCGCCATAACAAACCAAATGTTTTTTTGTTGTTGTTTTTTTGGGGTGTCGTGTAGTTTTTCCAAAATGAGCTTTCATGAGTCCACCATTACTGTGAGTGAAGATGCCAATGATCTTCAGATCTTCATTGTTACAAAACCTGTTTACTCCTTTCAGTGTCATTTGCTGTGCACTGATTTTAGTTATTGTTTATGTAATTATTGACACTATTTATTTTGCAGGATTGAATGGAAAGACTCAGATGATGCAGCATGGGAAACAGACGGTGAGGACAGCACTTCTGATGAGGACTATGTCCCTTCTATCTGTCTCAGGTTTGTCTGCATGAAGCTTGTTGTTAGCTTGAAAAAAGCAGACATGTGAAACAGAACAATCTGAGTGGAAGGACTGACTGTGACTGACACCCCATGGTCATTACACATTGTTTTCTTTTTCTGATCAAAATGAAAGAATATAAAAGACTTTCTTGCACATTGTTGTACATGTTTTTTTTCAATATTTACAGAGTGGGTGAAGGAACGAAGGACTTTAGGAAAATTGAGGAGCTTAAAGTAATTGGTCTAGAAGAAACGGTCCATCTTACACAAGAAGATGAAGTGCTACCCCTACGTGAAGAACATGTCCCTACATCTTCTGTGAGCCAACATGTCATGTGTGAGGAGGACGTCACTGGACAACGGTTCATCTATTGTATATGAAGTTGAAACAGCTGGTCACGCTTCTGCAGCTTCCTGAAGTGAAGTGTCATTTCAGCAACTAGACTACAAAAGATGCATGCCAGACTTCACCACCTTCTGAAGTCATTCTGAGTTCCAGGGGAACAGCAAGTGTCATCCAGTGGGTAATTGTTTTGTTGTGTAGTAGCGCATGTACATGAAAAAACAATCTGTTCATAGACGCATGTCACAAAACATGTTCTTAGAAACAGAGTATATCACCAAACTCAAAATCTCTCTTCATCTCAGTTTACTACACACACGAGTGTAATCGTTACAGTTGACACGTGTTCACGGTTTTCAAAAATGTATAATAGATTGTGTGAGTGCATACACGTTTTCCAGTTCCAAGGAATACTTTAAAAGTGCGTTTCAGTTGTAATCTATATATCTTTGAAATCAATGCAGATCATTTTTGTAAATTCAGTTTGTATGCATTATAATTACTCTTGTGCATTTATCCTATAGATATGTTCAAATGGGCACAAAGTATGGACTTGGAATAAGGGAGATGTGGGAGGACAAAAGACGAGCTGCCGTTCACCGTCTGAAGAGTAAGGATGGTGTAGTTGGGTTAGGTAAGTCCAGGACTTTTTGAAAATTGAAATAATACATTTCCTACATGACATTCTCTGTACAGAAGATTATGCATTGTATGTTAAATATCTATTTTAAAAATATAACAGTCCTATATTTTTTAGACTGTTGTTATTAGTTTCTTTGATTCTTCTAGCTTTTTATTGAATATTAAATTAAATCACATTTGTTAATTTATTGTGCCGTATGCAGCAGATGGACGGATGAACGGATAGCCCCGGGGACTGTGCCCAGTTCTGCTCGTACACCGCAATGGAGAATGATTCTGAGGAAATCATCTCTGCTGTGACTGTAGATAAAAGGCAGACCGGGCGTAATTCAGTCATAATGGAGAGAGAGGCTTTTGTGACCACAATGGACAAGCTTCTTAGCGAAATGAAGATTACAGAAATATGCACTGATGCTCACGCACAAACTGCGTCTGTGATGAGTAAGTTCTTAGTGCTTGACGTAACATATACACGAACAAATATATTTGATATTTAGCAGGTGTGTATGAATTGTCAGTTGTTTTGTTTTTCATAAGAAGATCGGGCGATACGAGGACACAGGAGTTCTGCACTCATGGGACGTATGGCATGGTGCAAAGAAGCCAAGGCGATTACTGCAGTATGTTTTTTATATTATTATTTAAATACTTGATTTTTTTTTGTGATTTATTGATTAAGTCTAATAATGTTTTATTCTAAAATGTACTCAACCACATCTGTTATATGGATACTTGGGTAGCACAGCAATCTGGACAAAAGATCCTGCTGCACTGAGTCAAAGACATAGTGAATCACTTCTGGTTCAGTTGTAAGAAGACAGACACGGTACAGCAGTTTCTTGTAAGTAATACACCTCCCAGCTGTGCTCATCTCTTCCAGATACTAAATACAACAACATTTACATGTAGCTAACTTCCATGCACCAAATACAATGCTTCTGTGTGCAGGGAGATTCAGTGATTTAGGATCATATTCTCTTCTTGCACATCAAACTCATTAGAACACGCATTATAATTCCTACAAAATCTGTGCTGTTTTTGTTCTTTGACTGTATGGTCTGACTACAAGATTATCATTTTAGAAACTATGGAGCAGTGTGCTTCACCATGTCACAGATGAGCACGAATGGTCCCTTGGTCACTGCCTGCATGTTCGCCAGAAAACCAAGACGAGCAATGGCTGGAGAGTGGTTCAAAAGCTCACAAGGCACTGGAAGCGATAGTTCTCAAAAAGAGGTGGCTCAGAATGTCCACCGATATCTACCTTTCAGGTAACTTACGGAAGCACCTTCATGTCTGTTTCACGATGGAATTCATCGCATCGGAGTGCCGTTTGATTTTCTGCTCAAAATGTGAACATAGGCTAATTTGTTTCTTCAGATCAGCCTGTGAGCTGGAATCATTCCACAACCTCTTGCTGATGTACGCCAGCAAGCGCTTCAGCTTCTCCCCTCTAGTCTGTGAGGCAAGAACTCTCCTGGCAGCACTGGATTATAACCACCATAAAGATCCACCACCATTGCTCAACAAAAATAGACAAAATATGTAAGATTAACACAAGTTCTTGTCAATCACTCATAATTTGCTGTGGAACATTTCCCTTATACCATTTATTGTTAGAGAAGCTTTTGTGTAAAGCAATATTTTTTCATTACAGCCATCGCAGACAGTTCCAGAAGAAAACTGGTGGATGGACTGTATATGCCTTGAAGGTAGCAAAAGACTTCAGTTACATTACTGATCTGCAAGCAGAAGTTCTGCGTGCAAGACTCCAGGCTGATATGGGGATGCCAAGGCATAGCGGTCTGAGGCCTGAGGACCCCCGGACGCTAGGCCTCGTTCCAAGTGTCCCACCTCCTTCGATTGACAGCGTTCTTGAGTCACATGTCAGTAGAGGCATAGGAATGTACAGCAAAAAATGCCCCAAACTTAGTAGTACAGTCGTGGCCAAAAGTTTTGAGAATTAAATAAATATTGGAAATTGGAAAAGTTGCTGCTTAAGTTTTTATAACAGCAATTTGCATATACTCCAGAATGTTATGAAGAGTGATCAGATGAATTGCATAGTCCTTCTTTGCCATGAAAATGAACTTAATCCCAAAAAAACCTTTCCACTGCATTTCATTGCTGTCATTAAAGGACCTGCTGAGATCATTTCAGTAATCGTCTTGTTAACTCAGGTGAGAATGTTGACGAGCACAAGGCTGGAGATCATTATGTCAGGCTGATTGGGTTAGAATGGCAGACTTGACATGTTAAAAGGAGGGTGATACTTGAAATCATTGTTCTTCCATTGTTAACCATGGTGACCTGCAAAGAAACGCGTGCAGCCATCATTGCGTTGCATAAAAATGGCTTCACAGGCAAGGATATTGTGGCTACTAAGATTGCACCTAAATCAACAATTTATAGGATCATCAGCAACTTCAAGGAAAGAGGTTCAATTCTTGTAAAGAAGGCTTCAGGGCGTCCAAGAAAGTCCAGCAAGTGCCAGGATGGTCTCCTTGAGAGGATTCAGCTGCGGGATCGGAGTGCCACCAGTGCAGAGCTTGCTCAGGAATGGCAGCAGGCAGGTGTGAGCGCATCTGCACGCACAGTGAAGCCAAGACTTTTGGAAGATGGCCTGGTGTCAAGAAGGGCAGCAAAGAAGCCACTTCTCTCCAAAAAAAAACATCAGGGACAGATTGATCTTCTGCAGAAAGTATCGTGAATGGACTGCTGAGGACTGGGGCAAAGTCATATTCTCCGTTGAAGCCCCTTTCCAATGGTTTGGGGCATCTGGAAAAAGGCTTGTCAGGAGAAGAAAAGGTGAGCGCTACCATCAGTCCTGTGTCATGCCAACAGTAAAGCATCCTGAGACCATTCATGTGTGGGGTTGCTTCTCATCCAAGGGAGTGGGCTCACTCACAATTCTGCCCAAAAACACAGCCATGAATAAAGAATGGTACCAAAACACCCTCCAACAGCAACTTCTTACATTTACATTTAGTCATTTAGCAGATGCTTTTATCCAAAGCGACTTACAAGTGAGGAAAACAAACAAGCGATTCTTCATGAATTGGCAAATAACACAGGAAGTGCTCACAATACAAGTTTCATACATTGCTCAGTACCATAAGCTAGAGTAGGAAGGGAAAAAGGGGGAAGGATAGGGTTTTTTTTTTTTTTATGAGGGGATTAAGTGTTCACGGAATAGATGAGTTTTCAGCTGTCTCTTGAATATTGCCAGGGAATCTGCGTTCCTGATGAAAGTAGGGAGATCATTCCACCAGCAGGGAGCAGTGAAGGAGAATGTTCTGGAGAGTGATTTTGTGCCTCTCTGTGACGGTACCACAAGTCTTCGTTCCTTTAGCGATCGCAGGCTTCTGGTGGGGACGTAGCGTTGTAGCAGTGTGTGGAGGTAGGAAGGTGCAGAGCCTGTGGTGGATCTGTAAGCAAGCATCAGCGCCTTGAACTTGATGCGAGCAGCAAGGGGTAGCCAGTGCAGAGAGATGAAGAGAGGCGTGACGTGGGCTCTCTTAGGCTCGTTGCAGACAAGACGTGCAGCAGCATTCTGGATCATTTGAAGAGGTTTGATTGCACTTGACGGCAGACCAGCCAGAAGAGCATTGCAGTAATCAAGCCTTGAAATGACCAGGGCCTGGACAAGCAGTTGTGTTGCGTGCTCAGTCAGGAAGGGACGGATTTTCCTGATGTTGCAAAGTGCAAATCTGCACGACCGCGCCGTCTTTGAGATGTGGTCACTGAAGGTCAGTTGGTCATCGAAGATAACTCCAAGATTTCTGGCCGACTTTGATGGGGTAATGGTGGTTGTACCAAGCTGTATGTTGATGTCATGTTGAAGAGTAGGAGTGGCAGGGAAGACTAAAAGCTCAGTCTTTGCCAGGTTGAGCTGCAGGTGGTGTTCTTCCATCCACGTGGAGATGTCCGCCAGACAGCTTGAGATCCGTGCAGCTACTGTGGAATCATCTGGTTGGAAGGACAGGTAGAGTTGTGTGTCATCAGCATAGCAGTGGTAGGAGAAACCATGTGCCTGTATGATGGGACCCAGTGATGTAGTATAAATGGAGAATAGGAGGGGACCAAGAACTGAACCCTGAGGAACCCCAGTGATCAGTTCATGAGGTTTGGATACCTCCCCTCCCCAGGCAACTCTGAAAGACCTACCTGTGAGATAGGACTCAAACCACTGAAGCGCAGTACCTGAG
The DNA here is from genome assembly GCA_038088235.1 of Zacco platypus. NCBI lineage: Eukaryota > Metazoa > Chordata > Actinopteri > Cypriniformes > Xenocyprididae > Zacco > Zacco platypus. The sequence goes on along the minus strand of JBBHEA010000026.1, from coordinate 544,887 downwards.
ATGCCCAGTGACGAGAGGGTGGACAGAAGAATTTGATGGTTTACGGTGTCGAAGGCAGCAGATAGATCCAGTAGGATGAGAACAGATGATTTGGAAGCAGCCTTAGCAATCCGCAGGGATTCTGTGACAGACAGTAGCGCAGTCTCTGTTGAATGGCCGCTCTTGAAACCAGATTGGTTGACATCCAGATGGTTGTTCTGTGTGAGGAAGGACGACACCTGGTTGAATACAACTCGTTCAAGTGTTTTTGATATGAATGGTAGGAGAGAGACAGGTCTGTAGTTGTCCACGAGTGATGTGTCTAGCATGGGTTTTTTTAAGCAGTGGGGTTACTCGAGCCTGCTTGAATGCGGTAGGGAAAGTGCCTGTGTGGAGAGACGAGTTAATGATGTGTGTAAGTGCTGGTAAAAGAGTGGGAGAGATGGCTTGTAGAAGGTGTGAGGGGATGGGGTCTAGAGGGCAGGTGGTGGGATGAGTGGAGAGGAGAAGTTTTGATACTTCCGCCTCCATGAGAAGAGAGAAGGAAGGGAGAAGATTAGTGGATGAGGAGGGGCTGAGTTCCTGTGTGGGTGGTGTAGAGAACTGGCTGCTGATGGAAGATGTCTTGTCGGTAAAGAAATTGGAAAATCGATCAGCAGTTAAAGATGTGGTGGGAGGTGGTGGAGGGGGACAGAGGAGTGTGTTGAATGTCTTGAAGAGTGAGCGTGGGTTTGTAGCGCCGTTGATTTTGTTGTGGAAGTATGAGGACTTAGCTGCAAGGACTCCATCAGAAAAGGATGATAGCAGATCTTGGTACGAACCTAGGTCAGAAGGGTCTTGTGATTTGCGCCACTTCCTTTCTGCTGCCCTGAGTTTGGTCCGGTCTACACGAAGCGCATCGGATATCCAGGGGTTGGAAGGAGTTGCTTGCGACTCTTCTTCTTCGTTGGAACTTCTTCCAACAATCCAACAACAGTTTGGTGAAGAACAATGTATTTTCCAGCACGATGGAGCACCGTGCCGTAAGGCAAAAGTGATAACTAAGTGGCTCGGGGACCAGAACGTTGAAATTTTGGGTCCATGGCCTGGAAACTCCCCAGATCTTAATCCAATTGAGAACTTGTGGTCAATCCTCAAGAGGCGGGTGGACAAACAAAAACCCACTAATTCTGACAAACTCCAAGAAGTGATTATGAAAGAATGGGTTGCTATCAGTCAGGATTTGGCCCAGAAGTTGATTGAGAGCATGCCCAGTCGAATTGCAGAGGTCCTGAAAAAGAACGGCCAACACTGCAAATACTGACTCTTTGCATAAATGTCATGGAATTGTCGATAAAAGCCTTTGAAACGTATGAAGTGTGTAGCCAGGTTTAATAATGAGAAACCCTATTTAGCTGTCTAAACCAGTCACGAAAGGGTTAACTTTAATTTTGTGTCTTTGATGGACTTGTAAGTGAGCCAATGGGTGAATTCTATGAGGCACTGAGCTGACCAATCAGCTGCCAGCTAGGTTCCGTTACAGTTATGCCTCTAGTTTTGCGTCACTGTACGTTCTTTTGGCGCTTACACTTGAGCATGGGAGGCTGCGCTGTCTGCTTGGTAAGATGGACAAAACAATATGAAGTGAATTAAACAAGTTCTGTAATCACTATGGATTATACTGACTATACCTTATTGTAATATAGAGTGTAAACGAAAGCTGTGCCTGAATCCACTGTTGTCAGGGAGCTAAAGGCAATGAATCCCATTAACATGGTGAGTTGTCTATCTAGGCATCTGAGTTCGCTAATATTCATGCTAACAGGCCAGGCTTTTGCTGCCCATTTTTGTATTTAACCTAGTCTGCTGAGTTTAGGAGTTCGCTAGCATCTATGTTAATCTGTGTTAATGGTTGAATCAATGCAAAGGTGCTCATTGTGTAAAGCTAAAGGTGTAAAGCCTGCTGTGTGCATAAGTTAATAAGGTAATTAGCCACAATGGGTTAGCGAAATATTGGTTAATGTCTTTGAAACCATCAAGTTATTTCGGTTGTGGGTTATAAAAAGAAATGTTAACTTTTCATACTGTTGCTAAATAGTTAGTTTGTTAAATAATGATGTTAAAAATTGTGGATTTAATTGTGGTCACTGAAGTTTAAAGAGGTAATATTTTTAGTGCATTCTTTCCACTGTTACCGGTGCAGAGGGGGATAAATAAACACACTAACGCCTTAATGCCTCTAATTTAAAGTGATACAATTTGATTAATGTTTACATGCAATTTGTGCAGTTTTATTCTTCATACTGTTAATGTTACTACCGTAAGGTTTCATAAAACCTGAATTTAAAATGTGTCTTTATGAAGGATGCAATTTATGTAAATACACTTTTGAAACTAGAGAGAAATTCATATAATTTTGATACATGAGAAGAAACATAAGAGCTGTTGTACAACAAGAGAAAGATTTTTATATTGCATTATAGGTGTACGGAAATATAATCTAATTTTATTTTGTAGAAGCCTGTAGCAGTCCATTTATTCACTGAATGGTAATTGAAAGAAATGATTTGGCCTTATTTATAGGTCAGGTTTTGGTAAAGAGTTGGAAACATCGTGCAGAGATCCTTTCCTGTGCAGAGATCCTGTGATACAGATCCATACGTTCCAGACGTTCTCCCAGAGATTCATAGATTCCCAGTCCAGGTGGCTGGGTGGCAAGCCAACCGTGTTTGTGACTCTGACTTTAGGCGGATTGCCAGGATCATCTTCTTCAACTTCATGGTGGTAGGACAAACACTATCACGGTGAAACTGAACTCTTGTCAACCAACACAGGTTGAACCGAGAACGAACTGAGCTCAAAGATACTGAAAAGAGAGGGTTTTTGTTTTGTTTACGTGCGCACTTTATTATTTTAGTTGTTATTTTTTTTTTCCATAAATGTGTTTTTTTTTCTTGTATGTATGTTCCACCCTGTGAAGTTAATACAGGTTGTCTAAACTGTCATTCTGGTGTGGTATTTTCTTATTGATATTCAATTCTCAGGCTCTTAACAATTTAGCGTCTTCTGATTCTGGTCCAAATCGTATTTATGATAACCTCTACAACTACTTTAGACTATTAAACCTATGTACATTATTACTACCTCGTAATAAGGGTTACAAGTGCTTGTAATTATATTTCAGTACATCACAGAAACAACTGAAACAAAGATCTAAAAGCAGTTTAGCAGCAACTTTGTGAAAACTAATATTTGTGTAATTCTCAAAACTTTTGGCCACGACTGTACACATTCTCAGCTAAGGCATATTTCATATGATACTTTATGCAAATGTATATATATTATTAAAATATAATTATATGTTTTTAATGTATGACAACTCTCGATTTCATTTAGTAGTGATATTGATCCAAACAGTATTATTATTATTATTATTAATTTATACATTGCATTTATTCATCATCTGTTTGCAATGTTTTATTTTCTTCCTTTTCCACAAAGGATCAAGCTCTACACTACCAGAGTCAAGAGACGACAACTTAGCTGCAAACTCCACAATCTGAACCAACTGAGCCAGACAAAATCATTTTGTTTCTTTCAATTGAAACCTGAAACTTATGCATATACCTCCAAATTCATGTAAATGTGCCACCTCAGAAAAGTCCTGTAATATGTGCGTAACCTCTGACCTCAATCTATTTTTGTCTTCAGAGAGAGGGTCACACAGAGCCGAGTAAATCATTTTTTGCTGAAAACACTTTAACAGTAAATTGTACCATTAACATGCTTAGCATTATATTAAAATAATTTAAACCACATTCTATTTTATTCACAAAAGCTAAAAAATAGACTTTATGATCATTAGGCCTAATTTTCCCTCTCTGTAAGAATCTCCACAGAATCATCTGTAACTCGTATGATCTCAGTCTACAATTTAATTACTTTTATTAATGAATGTTATTACTCTATAAGTATTTAGAGAAAAATATTGAATTTGTTTAATGTTTGGCGACGATTTGAACTCCTGCGTCTCTGAAGGGATTTTCCCGCCAGTTTTATTAGACAGTTTTCTATCAGGAGTGACTCAGATCATACGAGTTACAGATGATTCTGTGGAGGTTCTGAGGAAAAATTAGGCCTAACGCTCATAAAGTCTGTTTTTTAGCCTTTGTGAATAAAAATATATATTTTTATATAATATATGTAACCTATTTGGCTTAAATTATTTCAATATAATGCTATTATTATGAACGATTTCATGTTTCATAATGATAAACTCAATGATAATTCTTTGAATTGTTTTAGTAACAAGTGCGAGTTTGTTATTTTTTATCTTTATATTTGAATATATCATCAAACTACCGCAAGATACTCTTCATTCAGTGAGAAAATGGCTATAAAACGAAGCAAGAAGACCAAACACAATGACAACAATCTGGAGGAAAACAACGGAAGTGATACGAGAGATGGTGTGTCTGCGTATTATATTATAAAATGTAAAATATGAGGACAGGACTCAGGAACCGGAGCAAACGTGGGAAACCCTGCTGAGTAAGGGGTAAATGAAAGCACTTGATGTTCTTTATTCACATTCATTCTGATGTTCATGTTGGTGTTTTTTGCAGGCAGAAGCTGACGCGAGATTATTTTCAGGACGTGCGCTCTGTGCTTCAGCGGTGGAGACTGATCTCTGGAAATATGAGGAGCAGGAGGAGAAACTACAAGAGCCAGACATTCGTCACATAAAGATGAAGTTTTAAAAGTTGCGGCACAGCATCACACCAAGAGAAATGAAATGTTAATTGTAGGATTAAGAGTCTCGTGAAAAATTGAATGCAGCTTTTGGGAGATCTAGCAGCCGTTTAGAGATCTTTGACGTAAACGTCTCTTACTTTGCCTTTGAACTATGGGGTTGGATTCCTGCCATAATTTTGCACGTGCAAGATCATATTTTGAGCGTGCAAAAGGGTATTTCATCTTTCCTTATATCGCGTTAAACTCTGGCAATATACTCTAAACAGACGGATGATTCAAATAAACTTACAGCCATCGCTGTCGACAGGGTTTAGGAGATCGAATCAGATGCATCAAAAACAAATGTTGAGCGTTTGCTGCTATGAGTTCTCTATTTCCTATTACCCAACTTGCAGCACTCGTGGAAACACGTCAAAATAAAAGTCCTCACCAAGCAACGTGCATAATAGCGGCAGATAAAACGAAACTTACATACAATATTAACACTTATATATGCAAATGTCCGTGACAAATTATGCACAACCTCTAACAGACGCAAACTGAGTTCTGAGGAAAAATGTTCGTCTCGCAAGTAAGAAAGTATTTCGAGCGAACAAAAACAAATGTAACATTAGAGACTCCAGCTCAGTCACTTTTAATTTCCAATAATATCATAACTTGCAGTTTCTTCAAGATACTTCGAGATACTTCTTCAAGATACTACCTCAAGATACTTTTTCGAGATACTACTTCAAGATACTTTTTCGAGATACTACTTCAAGATACTTTTTCGAGATACTACTTCGAGATACTTTTTCGAGATACTACTTCAAGATACTTTTTCGAGATACTACTTCAAGATACTTTTCGAGATACTACCTCAAGATACTTTTCGAGATACTACTTCAAGATACTTTTTCGAGATACTACTTCGAGATACTACTTCGAGATACTTTTTCGAGATACTACTTCGAGATACTACTTCAAGATACTTTTTCGAGATACTACTTCGAGATACTACTTCAGGATACTTTTTCGAGATACTACTTCAAGATACTTTTTCGAGATACTACCTCAAGATACTTTTCAAGATACTACTTCAAGATACTTTTTCGAGATACTACTTCAAGATACTTTTACACTTACATTTACATTTAGTCATTTAGCAGACGCTTTTATCCAAAGCGACTTACAAGTGAGGAAAACAAACAAGCGATTCTTCATGAATTGGCAAATAACACAGGAAGTGCTCACAATACAAGTTTCATACATTGCTCAGTACCATAAGCTAGAGTAGGAAGGGAAAAAGGGGGAAGGATAGGGTTTTTTTTTTTTTTTTTATGAGGGGATTAAGTGTTCACGGAAGAGGTGAGTTTTCAGCTGTCTCTTGAATATTGCCAGGGAATCTGCGTTCCTGATGAAAGTAGGGAGATCATTCCACCAGCAGGGAGCAGTGAAGGAGAATGTTCTGGAGAGTGATTTTGTGCCTCTCTGTGATGGTACCACAAGTCTTCGTTCCTTTAGCGATCGCAGGCTTCTGGTGGGGACGTAGCGTTGTAGCAGTGTGTGGAGGTAGGAAGGTGCAGAGCCTGTGGTGGATCTGTAAGCAAGCATCAGCGCCTTGAACTTGATGCGAGCAGCAAGGGGTAGCCAGTGCAAAGAGATGAAGAGGGGCATGACGTGGGCTCTCTTAGGCTCGTTGCAGACAAGACGTGCAGCAGCATTCTGGATCATTTGAAGAGGTTTGATTGCACTTGACGGCAGACCAGCCAGAAGAGCATTGCAGTAATCAAGCCTTGAAATGACCAGGGCCTGGACAAGCAGTTGTGTTGCGTGCTCAGTCAGGAAGGGACGGATTTTCCTGATGTTGCAAAGTGCAAATCTGCACGACCGCGCCGTCTTTGAGATGTGGTCACTGAAGATCAGTTGGTCATCGAAGATAACTCCAAGATTTCTGGCCGACTTTGATGGGGTAATGGTGGTTGTACCAAGCTGTATGTTGATGTCATGTTGAAGAGTAGGAGTGGCAGGGAAGACTAAAAGCTCAGTCTTTGCCAGGTTGAGCTGCAGGTGGTGTTCTTCCATCCACGTCGAGATGTCCGCCAGACAGCTTGAGATTCGTGCAGCTACTGTGGAATCATCTGGTTGGAAGGACAGGTAGAGTTGTGTGTCATCAGCATAGCAGTGGTAGGAGAAACCATGTGCCTGTATGATGGGACCCAGTGACGTAGTATAAATGGAGAATAGGAGGGGACCAAGAACTGAACCCTGAGGAACCCCAGTGATCAGTTCATGAGGTTTGGATACCTCCCCTCCCCAGGCAACTCTGAAAGACCTACCTGTGAGATAGGACTCAAACCACTGAAGAGTAGTACCTGAGATGCCCAGTGACGAGAGGGTGGACAGAAGAATTTGATGGTTTACGGTGTCGAAGGCAGCAGATAGATCCAGTAGGATGAGAACAGATGATTTGGAGCCAGCCTTAGCAATCCGCAGGGATTCCGTGACAGACAGTAGCGCAGTCTCTGTTGAATGGCCGCTCTTGAAACCAGATTGGTTGACGTCCAGATGGTCGTTCTGTGTGAGGAAGGATGACACCTGGTTGAATACAACTCGTTCAAGTGTTTTTGATATGAACGGTAGGAGAGAGACAGGTCTGTAGTTGTCCACGAGTGATGTGTCTAGCATGGGTTTTTTAAGCAGTGGGGTTACTCGAGCCTGCTTGAATGCGGTAGGGAAAGTGCCTGTGTGGAGAGACGAGTTAATGATGTGTGTAAGTGCTGGTAAAAGAGTGGGAGAGATGGCTTGTAGAAGGTGTGAGGGGATGGGGTCTAGAGGGCAGGTGGTGGGATGAGTGGAGAGGAGAAGTTTTGATACTTCTGCCTCCGTGAGAGGGGAAAAGGAAGGGAAAAGATTAGTGGATGAGGAGGGGCTGAGTTCCTGTGTGGGTGGTGTAGAGAACTGGCTGCTGATGGCAGATGTCTTGTCGGTGAAGAACTTGGCAAATCGATCAGCAGTTAAAGATGTGGTGGGAGGTGGTGGAGGGGGACAGAGGAGTGTGTTGAATGTCTTGAAGAGTGAGCGTGGGTTTGTAGCGCCGTTGATTTTGTTGTGGAAGTATGAGGACTTAGCTGCAAGGACTCCATCAGAAAAGGATGATAGCAGATCTTGGTACGAACCTAGGTCAGATGGGTCTTGTGATTTGCGCCATTTCCTTTCTGCTGCCCTGAGTTTGGTCCGGTCTACACGAAGCGCATCGGATATCCAGGGGTTGGAAGGAGTTGCTTGCGATGGTCTGGATGACAGAGGACAGATACTGTCTAGGGAGGAAGATAAAGTGGAGCATAATGTGTGTGTTGCAGTATTTACATCCAAAGATGAGAATTGTGTGTGTGAGGGAAGGGAGGATGACACAACAGAAGAGAGATGGGAAGGGGAAAGAGAGCGCAGGTTTCTTCTGAAGGAAACATGTGAAGTGGTTGGTGGTGCGCAAATAAGTTGCAGATTGAAAGTGATAAAGTAATGGTCAGAGACGTGCAGAGGTGTTACCAGAATGTTGTCAGTGATACAGTTACGTGTGTAGATCAGGTCCAATTGGTTGCCAGATTTGTGGGTGCTTGTGGTGATGAGTTGGTTGAAATCAAATGAGGCTAGGAGAGAGAGGAAATCAGAAGCATACGGTTTATCAAGGTGAATGTTGAAATCGCCCAGTAGTACAAGTGGACTACCATCGTCTGGGAATGAGGACAGCAGCATGTCCAATTCCTCAACAACAGTTGTTCGTTTGAATCTCATGCCATTACAATTACATACCCTGTCAAAATTCATCTTGTACTCATCTATCGCCCCCCAGGTCAATTGGGTACCTTTGTTGAGGAATTGGACATGCTGCTGTCCTCATTTCCAGACGATGGTAGTCCACTTGTACTACTGGGCGATTTCAACATTCACCTTGATAAACCGTATGCTTCTGATTTCCTCTCTCTCTTTTTCGAGATACTACTTCAAGATACTTTTTCGAGATACTTTTTCGAGATACTACTTCAAGATACTTTTTCGAGATACTACTTCAAGATACTTTTCGAGATACTACCTCGAGATACTTTTCGAGATACTACTTCAAGATACTCTTTCGAGATACTACTTCGAGATACTACTTCAAGATACTTTGAGATACTACTTCAAGATACTTTTTCGAGATACTACTTCAAGATACCTTTCGAGATACTACCTCAAGATACTTTTCGAGATACTACCTCAAGATACTTTTCGAGATACTACTTCAAGATACTTTTCGAGATACTACCTCAAGATACTTTTCCGAGATACTACTTCAAGATACTTTTCCTGAAAAAACTCTGATCACCCTGAATAAATAGTGACACCATCAAGTTTAGATTAAATTTTGGATGATTTCTACTAAGTTTCTTAAAGGGGTCATGAATTAAAAAATCAAATGATCCCTTTATCTATGGCCATATGAGAAGTCATTGTACTATAAAAATGTCTCGGGTTACCGGGTTAACTCGGGTCAGGCAGCGCTGTGTTATTCCCCTGCTTTATCCCCTCTTTTATTTATTTTAGCTGCAGATATGCCTCTTTTAGTATGAAATCTCTTTTTGGGAGAATTCTTTTATCTAAAGTTGAATATTTATCTACACTGATCTATCCTGCTCTTGTATTGGCTCCTTCCTTAGGCTTCAGAAAAATGAAAATCAATCAAAAAATGTGACTTTATTTGGAGACACAAAACGTCTCAGTTACGACTGTAACCTTCGTTCCCTGAGAGGGAACGAGCCATACTTCCAGCATGCCTATCAGCGACGACTTCAGACTTTGCAAAGCTGGCGTTGCACTGGTTGAGCGTGCTTTATAGTTTCCTGGTCATGACATCACCCGCCTCTGACGTCCCGTCACGCCATTGGACTGATTTCACAGGTGCTTCATGACGCATTCACGTGAAGCGTTCCCATTGCGTCAAACTCTCGACACAGTGCAAGTTCCCTAGAAAGGGACCCATTATATTAAAAAATCTCATATCATCAAGTCGAATGAACAATGTGGTTTGAATGTAATGGCATTTAAGAGTATGAATATATTGTTAAAAATTAAGTGGCTTCAAATGCTTTAGGTAATACGAATAGAGTTTGCTATGCAAAGCCTTCAGTTTTGTTTGGTAAATTGGGTGGTATTAATTTTTTTCTCAAATGTGACTTTGATTTACTCCCACTAAAACTATCAGCATTCCAACAACAAGTCTTATCATATTGGAGAACACACACGCACACACACACACACACACACACACTGACTTAACTTCTTTTACTTTCACATCTTTAGAGACAAAGTCCACAGTCTTTTTCAGCCCCTCAATTTTCATTGCATTAGCACTCACCAACTTCTCAAGAGATTCAGAGCGCTTGTTGATCAGTGATGAATTTGATAACTTCGATCACATCTTCCAAAGTTTCTGTTTTCCCTTTCTTAAAAGCAGGTTTAGTTGGAGTGTTGGGAAGGTGAGCTGAGCAAAGATCTACAGTATTACCAAGACTGAGATCAGTGAGGGTGAAAAGTGCGTATTCGTGCAAATCTACAGACACGTCCATCAGATTTTTTGCCTGTACTTTGCATTTTTCAGCACTTTTTGGAATGTTTAAGCTACAATTACATCTGTAACATAAACACACAAGGATTACGTAAAGTCACCAGTTGAAAGCAGACAGTTTACGTGAATTATAATATTTCTTGTTGTCAGGATTGTCAGTCAAAGTACCTGAGTCAACCACTAGAGGGCACTTCTCTTTGGACACTCACACACTTACTCACATTCAGTCTCACGGACAACATTTCCCAGAAGCCCCTCACCCAGTCACTGATCACCAGCTGTAGCACATCACCTGAGGACTGATTACTATCACACCTGATTCACGTCACACCACTATAAAAGCTCCACTCACACTTCCAGTCTTTCCGAAGTGTTGATCTGCTAACCCTAGTCAATTTCCGAGCGTTATTTCCCGTGTTTTGTTTTCCTGTTCTCGATCCTGTCTGTTTTACCCGGTGTTTGATTGTTGCTGCCTGTCTCGACTACTGCCTGCATCTTTGACACAATCCAGTTTTGTCTCCTCTGATCTGTGACCATTGCCTGTTTCACCACGTCTTTTAATAAACTGAATTTGGATCTCAACCCGCCGCCTCCTCGTTACTCTTGTCAGCAGAGCTACTAAAAGTTACACGCTTCCATCTTGGAGCTTTATCCCGTGCTGCTCTAATCTCTGCATTTCTGGTTAATTCAACGACTAAACGTAGTCAATCAGAGTTGAACACTTCACAATGGTGTTTTGCAGTGATTAAAATGTCCATCGAATCACAAAGGATGTCCCACTAGTTCACCACACTCACAATTCACTGATTTCTAATCACTGCGCTCCACTTCTGACTCCACTTGTTGTGCTTTAGTCTTTCATTTAACAAATTTAAAGTTTTCATTTAACTTCCTAGCATTTATTTTGGTGGAAAAAATATAACATTCAAAACTAAAAATTTTTTTAGAAGCTGCAAGTGAATCACTACAGCCTGAAAAATCATTATATTTCTTCATATTCATTTTTAGATTGACCCAATGCTTTGATTTGATAATCGCTCAAATTTCAAATTTATTTAAAATAAATTGTTATTAAACGTATTTTAATTTTACATTTTTATAATTAAATGAATTATTAGCTTTTCATCAATTCACGAGCTTTGATTTTGAAATTTGAAATTGGGTTTGAGAATCCCAATTTAAGAAAGTAAAGTGGTCGTTCCAAACGTGCGAAACAACAAAGTATTAAAGTGTCCGACCTGTCATCTAATTACAGTATCTATAGAAAATACATGTTAAGATGCCTTTGACTGTATAATTCTCTGTTAAAATGATAAACACTGTTCTAAAGTGAAGAGCAGAGAAAAACATACAATTGTGTGAATAACCCAAAAGCTGTTTGGGAAGAAATTGTGCTCTTCTTACCTGGGATTATGTTCTGGTGATGAGGGCTCCGAGGAAGAGCATGATTTATAATTCTGCTTATCATCCTCGAACATGTAAATATAATGTAAATGAAACTTCATTGAAAGCTGTTTCAGCTGCTTTAGGCTTCATTCGGTGTAGCAGAACAATCTGTTACGTCAAAGAACTCGCAGATACACAACAAACTCAACTTGTTATGATCCACAATCAAGCTTTTTCACAGTCACTTTTTTAAGATCTCTACCCATTACACTAGCTTGGGACACGGCACGCTAACAACATGCTAATGTATAGTAGCAGTGTGCTAAAACATGTTAATTAATGCAAGCAATGTCTTTCTTTCTTTCTTTCTTTCCAACATCAAAGTTTGTCACAAAAAGCTGTACTTCTAATCAAATCATTGCCAATGTGCAGTGGATTGTGGGTAATATTACATAACACTTCCTCAAGATTTAATTTTCTCTCAATATCCATACAGCGCTGCAGTAGTGATGGCCTGAGGCGCTGAATGCCGAAGCGACATATTCACGGATATCTTTGGGATACTCATTTCAACACACTACAATTTGGGACACACTAATTCTAATTTTGAATACTGTATAGGATGGTCAGGTTTCAAACTGGGACACGTCGCTTCTGTCATCAGGCAAAGCTCTGACTACATGAAACTAGTGTTTGACAACAGCTTATAAAACAGTTGGTGGTGTTGACTGGTTTAAATAGTAGTCAAAATTATTGTTTTATCAATGAAAACTGGCAGATGCTTTTATGTGTGTTTCAGCTCAAACTTTATAAGCTCTTCTGGAATAAAGTGCAGCATCTCTCAGCCTATGTCTGCTTGTTCAGGACGGATCACTTACACTGAATGATTCACTGTGAGTCGCTTTGAATAACGGCCTCGTATCAACCTGTGTGGATCTTCTGAGTAACTGCTCTCCTCCATCACGTCTTTGCTTTACATGATATCAAGGCACATTCAAAGTGTTTTATTCAAATGGTGTGTGAGCCAGAACGCAGCAGCTTTACCCTCTTGAAGCTGCTGTGTTCTGGCTCAACAAGATCGAGCAGAAATTATAGCAGCTATTGAAGAACTGAATGGCAACTGTGGACCATGGATCTTGACTAACGCTTGTGAATATATTGCCACATCTGTTCGATATGGTGAAGCCCATGCTCCGTGCAATCAGGTGTGCCACAGCAAGAAAACATGAAGAAATGAAGCATTTCAGGGTGTTGATGAACGATGTTCTCATGTTTGTGATGTCTTGTTTCTTTAGCGCGGCACCTGGGCAGGATCGGCTGTGTGCCCCCTCTTTAAGTTGCTTACTAAAGTGAAGAAATTACCAAAAAGGAAGCAGATCACACCGTGCAGCAGCCGAAGCAGCCTGAACTCCTTGTTTTCTGTCCTTTTCTTCTTTCTGACTGTAAAGAAGTGATTAATAAAGCTCAGAGCGTGCAATAAATGTGCCGTTTGTGTCTGTACACTTACATTAAACCACTGAGTTCTGCGTCGCTCTATCATGTGGTTGATGCAGTCGAACACAGTCTTCAGCCCTGCTCTCTGAGACCCACTGACTTCCAGTCGGCCTGTGTCAGAATGATCCTGAACACCTTCATCAGCTGCTCTGGGCTGGAGCTGACCTCTGCAGGACAGTGGCTCTCCAGAAGCAGCGACAGGATCTCAAACTCACTTCTCACGACTTACTTTAAACCCTCTGATGCACAACATGGCTCTAAAGTGACCCAACTGAGCTTTTATTTTCTATATCTTTGCAAGAAATGAATTACATCATTCATGAACTTGTTTGTGACCATCACAAATCCTTATTTTCCATTTTTCCTTTCTTACTTTTTGAATAAAAATCCTTTTGTATTGTTGGGAATAAACAGTTTAGGACCCGAGACCAGATATGAGGAATGAAGACCAGGGGCCTCATGTATCAACGCTGCGTACGCCAGTTTTCACGCTCACGGTCTGATGTACTAACAGTGAAATTAACGCGAGAATGTGCGTTCCTCCACGCCAACTTCATGTCTGGCGTACGTGCGTTTCTCATGGTTTTTGTCCGTTGGCGACTCTTACAGGCAATGAAGTGAAGTTGCAAACATTACACTACGAATTGTTGTACAAGTCTATTGCACCACCACCTGTGCAATTTATAAAATAATTGACATACTATTGTCACATTAGCTTTATGGGAATATTTGATCAATTATGCAATTAAGTATGAACATATAAAAGCAAGTGCGAATTGATACAACCCTTAGTCTATGGCAATGGCAGCGTTGGCCTTATTAGAGGACATTGCTAATGGCAGAATCCGAAGAGAACGAGTTTTTAGGGACCACGATGATTTTCTGGCGCAGGATGATGACCTGCTTATCAGCCGTTTCAGATTTCCAAGGGCTATCCTCTTGGAGCTCTGTGCTGAGTTGGGTCCCAATTTGGAGAGAGAGACAGCGAGGAGCCACGCAATACCCGTTCCCTTACAGGTGCTGACAACACCTGGTTTCCTGGCAACTGGTTCTTTCCTAAAGGAACTGGCAGACCGCTCAGGAATAAGCCAGTCATCTTTGAGCCGCGTAATGCCAGCGGTATGTGACGGGATCATCCGCATGTCTACCAGGTACATAAGGTTCCCATACGATGCAGTTGACCAATTCAATTCAATTCAATTCACATTTATTTGTATAGCGCTTTTCACGACACATATTGTTTCAATTCAAGTTAATTAATTTACAATCAGAGTTAGCAGTTTAACTGAAGTTGGAAGCAAAGAGCTCCCGGAAAATAAATTACATTAACAACAATTAGGATATAGAATTGGGCAATGTGCATGTTGATCCAGATGATTGCGTCTTCTGAAGTCCTCGCAGGAACTGGCGCCGTCTCTTCACAGGTGATGATCATCTGAGGTCTTCTGAAGAGGCTGGATCCAGACTGAAGCTGATGTGCTCTCTAGTCACCTCGGGGCGGGTGTCCCGAGGTCAAACAGAAAAGCAAAAGGAGAATAATTAGCGTAGCTGCTGTTCATAACTTTAAGCAAAGATAGTCATAATGAGCAATTGATCTGATATGAGATCATTATGTGAATGCTTGGCTAAAGAGATGTGTCTTTAATCTAGATTTAAACTGGGTGAGTGAGTCTGAACCCCTAACATTATCAGGAAGGCTATTCCAGAGTTTCGGAGCCAAATGTGAAAACGCTCTCCCTCCTTTAGTGGACTTAGCTATCCTAGGTACAACCAGAAGTCCAGAGTTTTGTGATCTTAAAGAGCGTGACGGATTGTAGGGCAATAGAAGATCGGTTAAGTACACGGGAGCGAAACCATTTAGAGCCTTATAGGTCATTAGCAATACTCAGTGGTGGACGAAGTACTTGAGTTAAAGTAGAGATACACTAAGTAAATATTACTCCAGTAAAAGTAAAAGTACTCCCTTTTAAATTTGACTTGAGTAAAAGAACAAAAGTATTTGCCTTTGAATGTACTTCAGTATTCGAAGTGCTATAATTTATTAAGGCTATAAAGTCCTCAATTTTTGTCACAAGTCTCTTGCTTAATCATCTCAGTTTATGTGAAACGACTCTGTTACTCTTTGCACACTGATCTATTAATAGAATATTATTATTCAGACACTGATATCTATTAAAATTACCATGAGCCCAAAACCTTGAAATTAAACAATTTCCTTTAGAAATAAATGAAATAACAGGATTTGAGAGTTTATTTTAAGGTTTATTTGTAATAGTTGCAAGTTTAATAAAAGCTTGTATTAAACGGGTTTTCTTTTACTGTATCGTATCTGAATGTCTCTTCAGAAATATTAACTGGCCGTATCAGATTTACTGTAACAGGAACTAGTTTTTTGTATCGAAAGAAATACACTTGCCAGTAGGGGTGTGTGATATTGACAAAAAATGATTTCTCGATATTTTCTTAGACTTTTCCGATAACGATATTTTGCATCATTCAAAAATGTTTTATTTGTCAGTGTAATTGGTGACAGTGTTTGTTATATCTTTCCATCTGTTGCTTCTCCAGTCGTAAGGAACTTTCTTGCTAAATGATTCGGCCATGTTTGTTGCGTGTGTGTTTTTGACTTTGCTCTGTCTGCTGCAGTGTTCAGATGACTCCTGGGCCCAGTTTTTCAAAAGTAATCCACTAGGATTTTGGATAACGGATTGGATCAAATCTTGGAAATGTGTTTTTCAAAAGAAAAAACGAATTACATAATCGGATTAGATCACGTGATCCAATCTTGGTTTTGATCCGAATCAAACCTTTAGTTTGGGTTTTTCAGAACTTTTTTGTAGGAATTGGATCACTTTGATCCAAAAAAATCTGGATTAAACTGATCCCATCAGAAGGGTGGACTCAGCGTGGATTTCATGGCCAAAATGTAATGAAAACTTTAAAAATGTATCAAATAATACTATATTTGGATCATGCAGTATCTTACAAGATATCCTATTTATTCATAAGGTTTTAATTTTATTTGTTCATCCGTCAGGCTACAGTGATTAGGTAGGCTTTAACGTATTCAGCCTTTCAGTGTAGGCCTACAGCAAAGTAGAAAGAGTTTGGCCACATAAAATAATCCCCCAAACAGCTGTCAAAATTGAGCAAAAACAATACATTTTATTCTGTCACTAATTGATATATATATATATATATATATATCGAAAATATTTTTCTTTTTAGAATATTTATTAGTGATGCATGCAATGATTACAGAATAACTAAAAAAATGCAAAGAATGGCAATCACTGATTTTTGAAATCCAAAACAAATCCAAATCAGAAATAGTGTCTAACTATTGCGTCCCTTGTTGGACGTCCTGTTTGCTCGTTCTGGCAGAATGTCTCCTAGTATTATGCCATCCGGTCGGTTGGTTTGGAGGTCTCTATATAGAGCGCTCTCCCTCAGGATGCGTGCATCATGGACAGACCCAGGCCACTTGACAACGCAGTTGGTGATGATGAGGTCAGCATCACACACAAGTTGGACATTGATGCTGTGCCTCCCCTTTCTGTTTATAAACTCTCATTCATTCTCACGAGGTGCTTGTATATGCACATGTGTGCAGTCGATTGCTCCAATAGTATTGGGCATATTCCCCAAAAGAAAAAAGCTGCGCTTGGCCTGGGCAATCTGGTTGTCCTTTGGAAAAGAAACAAATTCATTGACCAGGCTGGCCAGTGCGATTGACACATCTCTCACCACATCACACACAGCTGATTTCACCACTCCCATATAGTCACCAACAACTTGATAGAAAGTCCCACATGCATAAAATCGGAGAGTAATGAGGATCTGGTCTTCCACAGACAGACCGTGACTCCTTTGGGTTCTGTGTTGAAGTTTTGGCCCGAGAAGGTTCACAAGGTACTCTATATCAGCCTTCCCAAAGCGAAACCGGACATACAGCTCCTCAGTGGTGTATTGCTCCAGTGGCTTGGTACGTTCAACATACACCCTTTGACGGTATCCTCTCCTGGCAAAGTGGTGGTGGACAACACCTGCCATTTCACTGTCTCTCTGTGAATCCTCTGAGAAAGGCTGATTTATATGGCTGTGTAGTTGGTCTTTTCAAACACACCTATTACAACTGATTAGTTTTGGCTTGTGTTCAATTGAGGCTATTGGACTCAAGGCCTATAATTGATGAACAATGTTCACTATAGTAAAGCAACGGAACCATGGACTCAAGAAGCTGTAACTTCACTGCTGCTGAAACCAATGAGTGCACTACTAGAGGCTGTTCGGTGCCATTATGGAACAATAGTGGGAAGTTTTAATTCTGCTAAGGATACCAACAAAAAGAAAAATGATGTTTGAATTTTAATCACAGAAAATGTGAATGCCATAGGGTCTGGCCAGAGGAGGACCACAGACCAAATCAAATTGCGGTGGAAGAATCTAAAGGCCAGGGCAACAAAGGACCATGCTGAAGCCAAAAACCCACAAACAGGCAACAAGCCATTTAAGAGGGGAGATTACACAGATGTGGTCCTCGACATCATTGGAGGTGAGAAGTCGCAAGCTCTCCATGGTATTCAAGGTGTTGTAGGGGATGGCGAGCCTTGGATTGAGGAGGAGGAGGAGAATCTGCCAGTTCCTCCCGAGGCTGATCCAAAGAGCGTATTTATATTGAATCTCAGCTCTGTTCCTGAGGAAGAAGCTGGATCCTCATTGGTTGAGCCAGTGGTAGTTGCCACAGGATCTCAGAGGAAAGGCTTGAAGCGCCTTTCATCAAACAAAGATGATGATTACAAGGCACTTCTGCAAAAAGAGGCTGAAAGGGCAGAAGCACAGCTTCGTCTGGCAGAGGAACAACTGACTCTGACCAAACTGCAGCAAACCAAGGCCAGACTTGAGATCCGCCTCCTAAAGGCTACGCTCAGACAAGCTGGTCTCTCCACATCAGATGAGGAAGTCTGAAATTATTGTGGAGCATTTGACATTAAGTCTTTTTTTTAATTCAATACATCTATACTTGACATCTATACTGTACATTACAATGTACAGTGTTTGTGTTGTAGGTCTCAGATGAGCGGACTGCTGGAAGAGGATGGGGTGGGGTTTTTCTTGTTTTTAGTTTTTTTTAAATGTGTGTGTTTTCATTTCAAATAAAAATAAACTTATATTGACCCCACACTGGCTATTCTACTTGTTGCTCTTTACATATCTATAGTTCTACATTGTGATTTCCTTTCCTGTTTGAGCACTGGTTATCCAGATTTGGTGATCCTGAAGTTCCTATCCGGATCAGATTGATCCAATCCGATGTTGCTTTAAAAAACTGGCTCCAAAAGTAAGCTGGATTACGTGATCACGGATCGCAAAAAAAGGGTTACTAAATCCGGATCAATTTTATCGGGATTAAACCTTTTGAAAAACCGGGCCCTGAAGCTTTTCATATCCTCATATTAGGGCAAAGGCTGCAATTATTTAATGCGCAGCTTGTCAGAGCTGTACTGCTCTGTGATCAGTAGTAAATGCTTCTCCATCTGAGAGCCATAGGGCGCTCTTGTGCAGAAACTCAAAATATGTCCTGTAGCAGAAGAAGATAACACGTCATATCGCTGTAGCTGAATAAACAGAAGATTGAAAGGCTTTGATTGATTAAACATGACTAATAAACACACGACTGTCTTATTATCTCTCAGAAGGATGCACAACTGTCATTATGAAGTGAGTTTGGAGTAAAAACATGTTATTAAATGTTGACTTTTGTGGGCAAGATGTTAATAAATGCTTCTCATGTCTGGAAAGATGTTTTACAGGCGCTGCTTTTTCAAATGTACATTATAAGCGACTCAAACTAGACTAAAAATAAGCCCTGCCTGCTGAAAGACGATTTCTATTAATAAGGGGCTCTCCACTCCACCTGACAACTGTTTTAGTATCATACGCTGCAAAACTAGTCAAAATAGAGTTTATAGTCCAACAAAAAGTGCTAACATCAATATCGGAGCACTGAGCTTCAAATATTTCAAACTTCGGTGAAACTGCTAACTAACTTATCATAAATAAAGAAACCGTTTTCTGCAAGCTACTGTTGGATTACTCATTTAAAAATGACCACTAGAATGAAAATGGCATTCCTCAACGTGTTTCCTAAGATTGGGAGGAGAATTCTTGTTAAAAGAAATTCTACAATTCTGAGGCAGTTGAAACGATTTCAAAAGAATTGCGCAAATAAGGCCACGGGTGTGTTGGGACGTTGGAGTCAGGAGTTCTCGATTCTTCATGATGAAGGCACTGCCACTCTCAATGTCATGATGAAGGCACTGCCACTCTCACTGACACTGAGTAAACAGCCAAACTGGATCTTCATGTAATATACAGAAAATACAATGGGTTTTCTCAAATTTACTGGCCACTTTACGAACACAAACATTATTTAAAATTTTAATTTAGATTTGTTTGAAAAAATTATATAGGTGTAGTGGGCTATTTGTAAAAGTAATACAAACACAAGACCTATTTGATCAGGTATTTTTATTTTTAAATATGACACTGATATTGAACAGTTACACTCTTTTGAACAATCACAGTTTATGTAGTCTATTTTCTTTGTCATACATTTTTGCAAGCATATCTGATCTGCAGTATGCTCAGGATGCTCGGCAGTGATCCCCAACTACCGGCTTCAGCCACCCTCTCAATTCAGGGACAGACTCCCACTCTTTTCTGTATTTCTGGCTGTACAGTTTTGATTGAGACATGTTGATAGATGTAGTTAAGTCTCTTACAGATCAAAAATTCATGAACAGCTACATTCACTGAGTTTTAACTGTGGTTGTTGTTTTAATTATTTTCCCCAAATTGTGAAATGCGTGCTACTGCTGCTGCAGCTTCTGTGCTATTGGCTATTTAGACCTTATATAGCCACGCCCCTGCACTCATTGTCTTCAGTCTTGCGGTTTGTGTTTCTCAGCGATCTTAAAGAGTTTATGAATGAATCGCTCATCTTGAGTTAAGTCTGCAGTCACTAGGCTACTGCTCTTTAGATTTGAGCCCCTTTTCAAAAGTTGCTAAAAGTAGCCTGTGACGAGCAGGGCGGGCGAGAGCCGTGAGGGAACGGCGCGAGGCCGGTGACGCGAGTGTTAACGAGCTTCAGGTGCTCGGTGCACCGGTCTCGTATCTCTCATGGAGGAGCTCCGGAAGCATAAAGGAGGAGCGACGACAGTGAAGGACGAGAGAGGACCAGGCCTGGATTTTATGTTGTGGTTTATTTTGTTGGTGTGGGCGGCAGTCGCCGTGAGGAACTGCCGCCCTTCTACTTTTTGGTTTATTATTTGTTTATTTGGTATTAAAAACATTGTTGAACGGGAAGAAGGAGGCAGGAACCGGCGAACGTTCAACAATGTTTTTAATACCAAATAAACAAATAATAAACCAAAAAGTAGAAGGGCGGCAGTTCCTCACGGCGACTGCCGCCCACACCAACAAAATAAAACACAACATAACTTCCAGGCCTGGTCCTCTCTCGTCCTTCACTGTCGTCGCTCCTCCTTTATGCTTCCGGAGCTCCTCCGTGAGAGACACGAGACCGGTGCGCCGAGCAGCTGAAGCTCGTTAACACTCGCGTCACCGGCCTCGCGCCGTTCCCTCACGGCTCTCGCCCGCCCTGCTCGTCACATAGCCAAATCAGTTTTAAAAAATTGTTAAATTTGTTGCTAGGTGCTTTTTGAAAAAAAAGTTGCTAGGGTAGTCTGAAAAGTTGCTAAATCTAGCAACAAAATGCAAAGTTGGCAACACTGTAAACAGCAACCAAAGCAAGTTCAAAACAGAGCTGAACTCTGAACGCTTAACCAGCTCAGTTTTTTATCCACTAATAAATAAAAAGGAACGACTGATTTCGCAAAATGTAGTTGAGTAAAAAGTAAGATAATTGACTTTGAAATGTAGTGAAGTTAAAGTAAAAAGTCTCACCAAATGGAAATACTCCAGGAAAGTACAGATACACGAAAAAGCTACTTAAGTACAGTAACAAATTACATTTACTTCGTTACTGTCCACCACTGCTCTAAATGAGTGTGTTTTTATTAATGTACCTTTTTTGCATCTCAGATCCTGGAGCAAGGACCAGTGACAGAAGAGGTCGCAGTTGTTGTCCTCTCTGAATCCAGTGGTGAAGATGTGATCCTCACGAGGACTTCACGAGTTCACACACCTTCAGATCTCCTTCAGAAGAGCATTGAGGAGCTGCTCTTGATCTCGAACACAGGCCGAGGTTAATAGAGAAAATAACTGCTATTAAAAACCACAAAATGTTAGAATAAAACGTTTGTAGTGTTTGTGGTTTAAATTAATGTTCATATTATGCATATGCATTTATAGTTTTATATGTAGTTTGTTAGATTATAATTACTAATTGTTGATTTTATTTATTTATTTACAATAATTAGCTTAGCTTAACTCAACTCAGTTACTTGTTACTTATTGTAATGATGAGGAGACAATGAGTAAGATCCAAGTGCGGTTTAATAAGGAGAAGTGGTCGGACAGGCTTGAGTCACAAAGGCAAACAACAGTGGCAGGGAACAGGCAGTCTCGAGGTAGTAGTCCAGGCAGAAGGTCAGAAGGCAGACGGGTAAACAGCAAGACGTAGGAACAGGCAAGGTCAGACAACAGGATAAACGAAAACAGGGAATAAACGCTTGGAATTGTGACGGTAGAATCAACAATACTGAGCGAAGTGCAAGTGTGAGAGTAGGGATGGCTGACGCGACACTAACGTTTCGACACAGAGTCGAGATCCTGAAGCGTAGATGTTTGGAAACTCTGCTCTGAACTGTGATTCAAAACACCATGTCACGTGACTATGGCTAAATGAAGCTTCTGCGTGTTTCCACAGGAGGCGTGCTCGCCGAGTCTGCGTTTGATTGACAGGGGCGGGAACAAATCACTCAATCGCTCATCTGTCTCAACTCCCACAGATTTTAACAGAGGAGTTAATGCACCTTCACCTCGTGGGTTTTGTGAGAGGAGAAAGCAATTCATATTTTTGAATAAAAATCTGTAAAAAAAAAAAATGAGACCATTGTGGATTGATTTGTTTTATTAATTTACATTTTTCTTGACCAAAATAACCTAGTTATTATTATTATATATTATAGTTATATAGTGAGGATGTTAAAAACGCACCACATTAACAAAAACACAACACTTTTATTTTTTTAAACGGCTTGTTGTCAAAGTTGTTTCAGATAACATGTGAAATTGACCACTAGGTGTCACCGTGGAGACGGTGTCGGTATAGTTTGAAGCCTCGACACAATACGGCACATTTGCTTCAACTGTTTCAGTGTTTCATGAAGCCTCGCTCTGCCCACCACTATGTGAGAGCAGTCTATTTATAGTGCCGTGTTGAAGCTAATGAGCGGTGATAATCAGGGACAGCTGGCGAATGATTAGTGACTGGGTGAGGGATTATGGGAAGTGTAGTGCAACAGGGAGAACTACAGTGTGAGTGGGTGACCTCTGGTGGTGGCTGGGTGTAACGAAGACTGAATACATGACACTTATGTGTTTTTGTTTGTTTTTTGCAATCTTTTTATTTTGTTCATCATTTTCTAAAATGTTCATTATTTGTAATAAAGTTTATGTACACCAGCATAAAACACTTTTCATGTGTGTGTGAGCCCTAATATTGCTGTAAGTAAATGAAAAAATTAAGTTAACAATTGTACTATTCCTATAGTTACGTTTTTAGCTTGGCCAACTTACAGCAATCATGGAAAAGACATTTTTACTATTAAATTACTGTCATTATGATTAAAGGAGATGATGCTGTACATGAGGGGGTTCATACTGCCTTTTCTACCTCATTCCATCTGTTCTTCACTAATAACCCAGGAAGAGTGCTGATTTTCCTCCAAAACTAGCATGATTACAAATGTGATACTGATTTTATACAACAGTTTAATAAACAACCGTTTAATTTTAAGTGACTTGCATTAGACAGAAAACAGATCCAAACAGCTGCAGAGCTGTTTTACTTCTGAGCAGCACATGACGGGTTTTGCTAATGAATGAATCAATCAGCTTTTGAATGAATTGGTTGATTAATGATTCAATGACTCGCTGTACATTATACTGATTCGTTCCTGAATGAAAGAGCCGAATGAATGAATCTGTTGAATCTCAATGACTCACTCAATATTGACTTGCTGCCACCTAGTGGCGATTTCAATTTCACATTTAAAGTATAGTTTCAATTCTGATTTTAAACTAAATTAAAACATTCAACGTTTATTTTTAAAACAAAGCATTATTAATGTTCTTTATTAATTATCTATAAATTAAGTCATTGTTGATCCCCTGTGCACTGCATTACAAACACTATTTCAGATCTGTTTCCTGAGCATTACAGAGATGAATTGATTCTGAATTCGTCAGCTCTATTTCGTCTTTTGTTACTCATTTAATTTGATTAAATGTAAGAATGTGACACAAAAGATGATGTAATCATCCAGCATTCCCAGAAAGGTTGAAACTGTCATGACAGCAACAATTTACCTTGTAACTGAAAAACATCATGTCTATTTTTACTCCTGATATTGTAATAATGTCGATTGAAAGAGTAGATTAAGTGCTTTTGTGTGGAGTGGAAATGGATTCACACAATGCAAAAAATAAGATATGAGAGATTTTAATGAAGTTTAGGCTTATATAGGCTAACTGGGACGTGTAACAAATGCTTTTTTAATCCTAACAGTAGTTTTTATTAATGTTTTAAATTATATATTTTAAATTTTCAGTTAATGTTCAGAACAATACAAATAAAAATGTATTTCAGGGTAAATTTTCATGTATATTTCCACATACAGTGTCCTGGGGCACAGAAATGTCACCCGAATACCTGTTTGATCAGTCAGTTTTGTAAGCTCACAGCATTATGCAGATATTCAGATCATTTTATAGTCTACCTGTAACGTTAGTTAATGCCCAAATACGCCGAGACGTTTGTACTCGCAGCGAATCCGTTTCAGCTGAATCATTATACAGTGTCGCGATAGTGTTTCCGTGGCAACAACAGCCAGCCCATAAACACAAGAAAACACGATCAGTTCTCAAGATGAAGCTTTTCTTCTTCCTCAGCACAGCGCGAGCTGTTTAAAAGACGCGACTCTCATCAGCCAATCAACATCGAGGGAGAGAGGCCGAGCATTTTTGAATATTAAATGAGATTTGACTGTGACGTCAAGTCATCTTTATTTATATAGCGCTTTTTACAATGCAAATTGTGGCAAAGCAGCTTTACATTAATAAGAAAATGGTGTCATTGTGCAGCTTATTCTATATATTATTGATTCCTTCCATTGCAAAGATCAATAGTTATTAGTCTAGGTAATTTAGGTATAGCAGCACTGGAGAAAACAGTGACGTAATCGTCCGGCTCAGATCAGTTCACATACAACGACACCAATGCAGGCATATCAAAAACACTGCTGAATATCAAGCAAGTGTCCCCAACTTAAACAAGCCAAAGGAACCAAAACTCCAACAAATGGAGAAAAAAACCTTGGGAGAAACCAGGCTTAGTCGGGGCCAGTTCTCCTCTGGCCAACAGTGAACACTTGTCCGATACTCAGGCAGAGTTACAGGTCATTAAACTGATTTGGAATCGCAACAGTCAAAATATTTAATCTAGTTCCATCTAGTTTAAGATCTTTTTGATCACGCCGGTATGGGACGGTTTGTTGGGATATGTGCCACTGGCTGATGAGTCGGTAAGGTCTTCACAAAGGATGAGCTCGTTCACACGGTCTCCGCCGACACCACAGGGCCACACTGCTGCCGCACACAGGCACAGGTTCCCCGTCCGACCCGGACACGGCCCGGATCCAGCCAATCACGTTAATTGGTAAACCTCGGGATAAGCAGAGAGACAAAAAATTAGCGTAGACGCCATTCTTCTTTAGATGTAACGAGTACATCTGGTGTTATAGGAAGTGTTCCCGGTTCCGGCTGACCTGATCTATGCAGCCTAACAATCCTTTAACGGATATGAGGACAAGAGTTTATAGTGCGTCATATGTATGCCAGGTTAAATAGATGCGTTTTTAGTCTAGATTTAAACTGACAGAGTGTGTCTGCTTCCCGAACAATGCTAGGAAGATTGTTCCAGAGTTTAGGTGCCAAATAGGAAAAGGATCTACCGCCTGCGGTTGATTTTGATATTCTAGGTATTAACAACTGGCCAGAATTCTGAGATCGTAATAGACGCGAAGGACTATAATACATTAAAAGCTCACTCAGGTACTGGGGAGCTAAGCCATTTAGTGCTTTGTAAGTAATTAGCAAGATTTTAAAATCTATACGATGTTTAATAGGGAGCCAGTGCAGTTTTGACAGAACCGGACTAATATGTTCATACTTCCTGGTTCTAGTAAGGACTCTAGCAGCTGCGTTTTGGACCAGCTGTAATTTGTTTATCACGCGAGCAGGGCAACCACCCAGTAGAGCATTACAGTAATCTAGTCTCGAGGTCAAACGCATGAACTAGCTGTTCCGCATTTGTCATTGAGAGCATATGTCGCAATTTAGATATGTTTTTAAGATGGAAGAATGCGGTTTTACATATGCTAGAAATGTGGCTTTCAAATGAAAGATTGGTATCAAAGAGCACACCCAGGTTCCTAACTGACGAAGACGACTTAACAGAGCAGCCATCAAGTGTTAGACAGTATTCTAGGTTATTATGTGCTGAAGTTTTTGGTCCAATAATTAGAATCTCTGTTTTTTCTGAATTTAGTAGTAGGAAATTACTAGTCATCCAATTTTTTATATCATACGCATTCTGTTAATTTTGAGAATTGGTAGGTTTCGTCAGGGCGCGAGGAAATATAGAGCTGAGTATCATCAGCGTAACAGTGAAAGCTAATGCCATGCTTCCTAATGACATCTCCCAAGGGCAGCATGTACAGAGTGAAGAGCAACGGTCCTAGAACTGAGCCTTGTGGTACTCCATATTGAACTTGTGATCGAAATGACATCTCTTCGTTTACTACTACAAACTGATAACGGTCAGATAAGTATGATTTGAACCATGCCAATGCAATTCCACTAATTCCAACATAATTTTCTTGTCCATTCAAAAGAATATTGTGGTCGATAGTGTCAAAAGCAGCACTGAGGTCTAGTAACACTAACAGAGAGATACAACCACGATCTGATGATAAGAGCAAATCATTTGTAACTCTAATGAGAGCAGTCTCAGTACTATGGTACGGTCTAAATCCTGACTGGAAATCCTCACAGATACCATTTCTTTCCAAGTAGGAACTAAGTTGAGATGATACTGCCTTTTCTAGTATTTTTGACAGAAAAGGTAGATTGGAAATTGGTCTGTAATTGACCAATTCACCAGGATCAAGTTGTGGTTTTTTAATAAGAGGTTTGATAATAGCCTGTGTGGCGGGGCAGTGCGGGTTAAATCACGTGACCAAATTGTCACCAGATCTTAGTCCAACTACGCCACCCTGGGAAATAATCCCAGGGAAAAATACTCAATCATTAATTTCAGTAAGGCACACAGGTTTGATTTCCTCAATATTAGGCAAGAGACGTGAGCGGAGTACAGAAAAGTATAAATATTTATTAAATACAATAATGATTTAAAATACAAAACACGAGACAACCCACTTCAGTGAAACAAAAATCACAAAAGGAAAAAAAGAAATAAATAAACCAGTTTTGTTCACACCACAATTATGCATATGAAGCCATAGATGTATGTAAATACAAAAGGAATGTATAAGATACCAGCAGGGCTGAGGGTCCCAACAGCAAGGACTAATGTAGACGTTAGTTTTAGAAGGCTCTTCCTCGCGCACACACACACACGTGCACACACCATCAAGCAGTCAAATGTGACACTGCACACCACAGAGGACCACCACCAAAAGGAGGAAGGGGAATCTACCCGTGGACCCTCAGCTCCTGCAATAAATGCATAGGAATTAATAGCTTATACAAAAAAAGCAATACACTTTAAACAAGTCAATATGGGTAGCACCTGAGGTTCCCGTAACTTGAACTCAAATACTGGTGTATAGAAATAATTCAGTGGCATCGAACCTAACCAGGTGGCACAAAACTGAGTCATTGAGTTATACAGAAAAAGAAAATAAATCAAAACCATTTCAATAATAAAAGCAAAAGAAAGACAGACATAGTAAAGAAAATCAAAACCAGCAACATGAAATGGGAGAGTAAAACGTCACAAACACACAAACAGACCCTCTTATTAAATGGCTTAAAGCGTCAACGCAGTGTAAACAGCGGCTCTAGAACGGCGAGACGAAGCCGCGAATCGTCCGATATAAAACGAGAGGGAGAAACCTACAGTGAAGCACAAAAACAAAGGTCTTACTAATTATTTTTCACACTCCCAATAATAAAGTTAACGATCACTCACCATCAGGATGTCACGCCAGAGAGAACAGTTTAAACCAGTACGGGTTTACCATCATCCTTGTAATCGCTAGCACGATATGGTGCAAGAAATCATGCCTATTTAATATGCAACAAACTTCAAGCCTCAATCATGTACGCTCAACGCAACAAGTTCTTAACAAGACATACCTGGGGAGGCAAACAGTCACAGCACCCAGCAGCACAGCAACGGACACCAGCACCAAACCGGAAGCAGCACTGAGATTGACAAACCATTTAAAGTTATATACACACCAACGGTTTCTGAATCACCTAAACCCAGCGCGCTTACCTACAGCCACCGTCAACGCAGGCACAGGGGAAAACGGATGTGACGCACACCCAGGCAACACCAATGGGCCTTTAAATAGGAGGCACCGTTCACCCATAGGCCAACACAGCCGTCAATCACTTAGTATCACTACACCTGCTTAAAATTTTTCGGTACGTAACCTAGTGATAAAGATGAATTAATGATCTTAAGAAGAGGATCTATGACCTCTGGAAGCATCTCTTTCAATAGCTTAGTCGGTATAGGGTCTAACATACATGTTGTTGATTTTGATGATTTAACAAGTTTAGACAATTCTTCCTTTCCTATAACAGCGAATGAATGGAATTTTTCCTCAGGGATGCTAAAATCCACTGTCTGATGTGATACTGTAGTAGACAGTTGCATGGCTATAATTTTCTCTCTAATGTTGTCAATCTTGCAAGTAAAGAAGTTCATAAAGTCATTACTGCTGTGCTGTTTGGAAACATCAGAAGTTGAGGCTGTATTTCTCGTAGGGAAATGATGATCTTTTTGATCCGATACCAAGTACTTTCAAGATCAGTATCATCGATATCGATACCGATACGATACTTCTATTAAATATTTTTATTTGAGTGATTTTATAATGCATTTTGAAAGCCACCTTATTAATATTAAATAAAAAGGAATAGACTTTCCTATTTTATAAAAAAAAAAATTAATTTATGTAATCATCACTTTGTACCTGGATAATGCCTGCCTCTCTGAAAGGATTCTGCTAGAGAACTCCATAGACATAATAAAATACAGACGCTTGACGCCTCTGGATCGTACGTCAACGGCGCCGCCATATTGTGCAGGTTAGCTGTGAAAGTTGAGTTTAAATGATTTATATTATAGTTCTTTCTAGCGTATTTTATCTTATTTTATAAACTACATTTCTTGAAATTTAAATATAACCTAAACCGACTTTGAAGACAAGCACTCGTTTCGGTGAGGTGACTGACATTGTGAATTACTGTAACGTTAGTTAGTTAGTTAGTTAGTTAGTTAGTTAGTTGGCTAGTTCACTTTTCTCACACATTGAAGGTTTCCCTGAGACAGTGGGAAGTAGCTATGGGAAGGGAAGTTTTTTTCCGCAAGAGAGTTCTCTGTTATGCAGGACAGGTCTGTCAGGAATAGGGACGGAGCTAAACCATCGGTATTAGTATTATACATGTAGGCTACATATATGCTACCGGTATTATCAATATATTATTGTGATATTATATTATTGTACTTATACTATTATATATTTATACTATTCATTACTATTTTATTTGCTGTATACGGTTTATTGACAATATTATACAATTTATTATTGACTATATTATATTATACATAAATTTCCTATATATATTATATACAACAAACTATTTACTATTACTTCTCACTATTTCTTTTATTTACTATTTGCATTCAACTGTAGTTGTACCATATATGTGTTAGCGTAAAGGATCCATCAGTTATCTTGTTATTGTATGTTTTGGAGTATCTATCTGTAAATATCTGTATCATTTTAGTGCTATAAAAATACAGAAAGCAGCGTGTGAGTTGTGTTTGACGATTTGCTTCATTTTCACAATGAGGAGTGAAATAACTCCAGATTATGGTTATTTTTCTTTCAGCCATCATGAACGCAGCATTGCACTCTGTGTGTGCTTTTATGCGATTATGCGCTGTGTGTGCTTTCATAGACATATACACTAGATGTCGCCTGGGTACGGCAGTTCATTGGAACGAATGCGTCAATAGCGCCGCCATCTTGGAACAGGAACTCCTCCTCTTTAATGCATCAGCGTCAATGTAGGCAAAGCTCTAACAGAAATAAAATCACCATAAATCGTCATGAATGCCATTTTCTAGTTTTTTTTTTGGTTCGTTCCAACGGTCAGACATGTATTTATCATTGAGTCCAGAGAAATTTAAGGTTTTGATATTAAGATTATCTACTTTTTAAAAATATAATGCATAGTGTTAGTAGCCCTAAGTTTATTAATCACATTCTTCCACTTGAGTAAACTTCAAATGAACTATCGCTACTTACCTTCACCTACTGCATGCAATATTGCTACAATGGTGTGACTATACATGTTCATTTAAACATTCAAATTGTATCGGTTTATTAAATATGATACACAAAGCAATTTGCAGGTGGAAGCAAATCTCAAATTTGAGAGGATCGTTTATCATTGACGTCTCTGTTTATCACTTGAGAATCTACAAACAGATTCAGAGTATTTTATTTAATGCCATGTCAGCAATCAAAGATATTTTCATGGCAAAAATTAAATTACAAAAACACAAATATCATATAAATACAATAAAAACAAAACAAATAAACAGCAAGTCATATTATACAATTTCTTTTAATTAACATGATAAAAAAAAATCCAAAACCTTTTCAGGCATAATCTCATTAAATATGTGCTTCAGTGAAGTAACTTCCTAAAAGAGCATCTGCTTGTGTTCAGTCCAGGACAATCTAATAAAATATGTTTGACAGATAAGAGGATCATACGAAATATACATAAAATTGGGTCTTCACCTTTAAGCAAAAACGCATGGGACATTTTTTAATGTCCTTATCAAGAGTCTGGGAGTCTACAAACAAAACAGATCCATAAGTCCACAGTATTTAGTGTAGTTCAGGGACACGGAGCGGAGTAAAGCTCGCTGAAAGGGTTTGTTCCCGGTGTTTTGTTGTTGTAAACAGTTTCTGTTTTTCCCGTCACGTCGCAGCTCATCAGATACAGTCAGAATAAACAGCAGAACTAGTGTGTTTGGATAAACTTGTTCATGTGTTTTAACTGAAGACTCGTCTCCGTTAGCCCAGAATGCTGACTGGAAATAGACGGAGACTGAACTCGGACACACAGCGCCAGTCGGAGAAACCTCTGAATAGAGACCAAATCAACTGTCCACATTTACAACATCTGACGATCACATTACATTGATATAAATACATTCTGTTCATTGTCGGTTTTCTAATGGGTAACTAGCATGGATTAGCTGCGGTCGCTAACCAAAGACTGAAACAAACCAACGAACCAGAAATATCATTTCCTAACATTCAATATCATCAAACACATTCTCACTCGTGAAATGTAATCCCTTGCTGTCTGGTTTTTAGATTTCTTTCGTTTGAACATCCATACGCAGCACAAAAGTCCGGCATCGTCCATGAATTCAAAAGTTCAGGCGGAGACAGCAGCGTCACCAGCTACTTCCTGTGACAAGATCCTGTTCCAAGATGGCGGCACTTTTGACGCGTGCTGAGAACCTCCAGGTGACGTCTAGTGTATGTCTATGGTGTGCTTTGAGTGTGCCGCTGACATGAACACGTGATAAGCACAGACACAGCGGAAGAAGAAATAGTTCCCATTGACTGGAACTCCCATTTCATATTTAAGTAAATTTATATACTATACGACCTACTACTATTATAAAAATATTCTAAAATCACTTGTTTAAAAAAAATCCCAGGTAGGATCGATATTTAAATTTGAGAATCGATCCTTTTGATACAATGCCAGTATCGAAAATATCGATACTCTAAGATCGATCCGCCCATCATTAATTTCTCGTTAATTTAGCCACTGTATTAAATAAATACTTAGGGTTGTGTTTATTTTCTTCTAAAAGATTTGAAAAATAAGCAGATCTAGCGGTTTTTATGGCCTTTCTGTACTCCATCATTTTCTCTCTCCATGAAATCCGAAAAACTTCTAGTTTTGAATTATTCCAGCTGCGCTCCATTTTTCTTGCTGCTCTCTTAAGGGCCCGAGTGTGCTCGTTATACCATGGCGTTGGACTAATATCCTTAATCTTTTTTAAGCGCAAAGGAGCGACAGAGTCTAGAGTGTTGGAAAAGAGAGCGTCAATAGTTTCTGTTGCAACATCGAGTTCTTCTAAGCTGTCTGGTTTGCTAAGTTGATGAAACTGATCAGGAAGATTATTTATAAAGCAATTTTTAGTGGTAGAAGTGATGGTTCTAACATATTTATGGCAGACAGGCGGTTTTGCAGCCTTGGTTAAATGTAGCACGCATGAGACTAGATAATGATCTGAGACGTCATCGCTCTGCTGCAGAATTTCAACGGCATCAATATCGATTCCATGTGACAATATTAGATCTAGAGTATGATTACGACAATGAGTTGGTCCTGACACGTGTTGTCTAACTCCAATAGAGCTTAAAATATCTGTTAATGCCAATCCCAAAGCGTCTTTTTCATTATCTACATGTATATTAAAATCACCAACAATAAGGACTTTATCCACAGCCAGTACTAACTCCGAGAGAAAATCAGCAAATTCTTTGATAAAGTCTGTATGGTGCCCTGGTGGCCTGTATACAGTAGCCAACACAAATTTCAAATGAGATTTGTCACTTACATTATATAACGTTACATAGAGCACCATCACTTCAAAAGAGATATATTTGAAAGACTTTTGAGTAATACTAAAGATATTACTATAGATAACAGCAACACCTCCCCCTTTACCTTTCTGACGAGGTTCGTGTCGATAATAGTAACCTTGAGGGCTAGACTCATTTAAAGTAATGTAATCGTCTGGTTTTAGCCAGGTTTCTGTCAAACACAGCACATCTAGATTATTTTCTGTGATAATATCATTTACAGTAAGTGCTTTTGAAGAAAGGGATCGAATATTCAGCAACCCAAGCTTTATCATTTGTTTATCTTTATAATCTCTGTTTACTACTTGTTGAACATCAATTAAATTATCACCCGTAAATGGGTTTGGAAGTTTTCTGTATTTATTAGTTCGGGGTACAGACACAGTCTCTATGTGATGATATCTAGGTGAAAGAGTCTCTATGTGTTGGGATTTATCTGAATTCTGTGACGTGAGACAGCTAGCAGACGGTCGGTTTAGCCAGTCTGTCTGCTTCCTGACCTGGGCCCCAGTTAGTCAAGGTTGAGCTCTAAGACTATGTGCCATATTACTAGAGAGAAGAGCGGCACCACCTCAGGAGGGATGAATACCATCTCTTTTCAACAGGTCAGGTCTGCCCCAAAAACTTTTCCAATTGTCTATGGAAAATTGCCTATTATTCTGTGGACACCACTTAGACAGCCAGCCATTGAGTGATGAAAGTCTGCTAATGATCTCATCACTCCTACGAGCAGGAAGGGGTCCAGAACAAATTACAGTGTCTGACATCATACGTGCGATTTCACACACCTCTTTAATGTTAATTTCGTCACGTCACTCGCCAAACTCTTTTATAATCCGTGTGATTCCCGCTCTTCCCGTCAGTTCGTGCTCTTCGCCACACAGTCCTCGAGGATTATTAAGAAAGATTATTAATGACAACTATGGATCAGAGCACAGAAAGTGATCGCGCTTTACTTCAATCCAACAAACCAGATTCGGGTCTTCAGTGATTTCTTCATATTGCTGGAGGAGGTCAGCTCCTTTCGTGGTGTGTGGTGAGTGGAAAATGACTAAAACTACATTAATATAACATGCTTATAATAAGAAGAATATTTCATAAGATAAAATAAGAAACAAAACGCTCCCATGGTGACCCACTGCCCTCCAACCCTAATCAAACACTTGAAAATCACATTGATGTGAAGCTCAGCTGTGCTGAAGCAGGTTGGAAATAAACAGTGGATCTCCAGGAGCAACACTGAACACCTTATACATTAACAATTAATAACCTTAATTAATTATATATTCAGTGGGGAGAACAAGTATTTGATACACTGCTGATTTTGCAGGTTTGTCCACTTACAAAGCATGTAGAAGTCTGTAATTTTGATCAAAATCCAGAAAATCACGTTGTGTGACTTTTAAGTAATTAATTGGCATTTTATTGCATGACATAAATATTTGATACATCAGATAAGCAGAACTTAATATAACTTTATATTAATTATATATATATATATATAAAAATTAAAAAATTATAAATAAAGTAATAATAAATCATGATAAATATGATATAATATAAAATTATACAAACATGTAACAAATATATGAACAAAAAAAGATATAATAAT
This sequence comes from Zacco platypus, assembly GCA_038088235.1. Taxonomy (NCBI): domain Eukaryota; kingdom Metazoa; phylum Chordata; class Actinopteri; order Cypriniformes; family Xenocyprididae; genus Zacco; species Zacco platypus. Next base: position 510,905 of record JBBHEA010000026.1, on the reverse strand, counting down.
AATAATATAGAATAACACATAATAATACTAAATATGTAAAATCATAAAAATGTCAAACACGAATATAATAATATAAAAATATGTAATATTAATACAGAGCACCGAATAAAAAAGATTTAATAACATAATAACATTATATTATAATAACAATATATTATATCTTAAAGGTACAATCTGTAGTTTTTCTCCACTAGGGGTCGCTAAACAATTCAAAACAATAACAAAGGTGTAGATCGATGACGCAGTGAATATGGAATCATGGAACTTGTCGTCATGCCGATGGATTAATAATGTTTATGGTGAAATAATGTTTATGGATGAGTGAATGCATGTTTTAACATGACTGTGGCACTATTTAAAATTGTGATTTTCTCTGAATTTACAAATTCTTGGAAACATTTAGGAAAATGTAAGTACACAGCTGAACAAAATATATAACACTGTGCAAGTGGTTTTTGGATATTTTAATATAAAAATGTACATATTATACCTTTAAGCTATTAATTAACTAGTTATTAGTTGACTTTGGGATTTGAGTATACTTTGCAGTTTCATCACGCAGAAGTCAAAGCTGTTTTTCAAAGGTTGCCGCCTCCATCTCTCTCAGGTGAGTATTAACCGTGACTCAGATATGGCTGACAAAATCAGTCACTTGATCAGTTCTGATACTGATAATGAGACAGAAGAGAGCAAATGCTGTAAGCAGCTCTGCTCTGAATCGCTCACTAAAGGAAATGTGCAGAACTTATTAAGAGAGCGGTCAGCCTGGGCTTTAAATTGGAAAGTTAAGCAACTTGACTGCAAACAAAGAGAGAACCAGAAAAATTCACATTTTTAGCTGTTTGTGTTTATTCATGGATTTGTAAAGTGGGCAGTGTACCACTAACCCCTGATGGAAAAATCCCAGAAGAAACTGAGGGATGATTCAATCTGAGTGCCAAATGTGATAAAGTGACAGATATATCTGGTGTTAATGTGGGTTTAAAAGTAGAATCAGTGTTAATGTGACGAAATTAAAGTGTTTAGAAAAAGAGATAAAAATAAGGCTATAAGCTTGAAGTCTTGAGGAATTCCTTTTGAAGGAAAGATATAATAATAAACTTTATAGTGAATGAACAAATACAGGTTGATGTCAAATGACAGACAATGACTCCAAAACATGTGAGTTACAGAAATATAAAATGTATAGATGATGATAATTGATTATTGGGTGTTCTGAAAGAATGTTTCTCTTAATGGGAAATGTTTGAACAGTCTCATCATGTTTTGTATGTGATGAGCACATCACTACTGTAGAGGAAAGAACTAAAATGATGAAGGACCTCTTTAAGATCTAAATGTTTGGTTTTTGATGGCCAAAGTGTCATAGATTGTTTAAATGGCAAAAATGAGACTGCCAGTGTCACAGAGACTCGACCTGATGAGAAATTTGTCATTTCTACTTTCCCTGATATGTGGATAAAAGTTTATTTAAAAACGCATGTCAATTCTGGCAAAAGTCTAAAGCTGGGCCAGAGTCAGAAGATAGTAGATGAAGTCTGATGTTACAAGTTTATGAAAATGCAGATCCTGAATGCCACCGAGTCTCTCTCTTATTCAAAGTCAGCTGAATGCTGCTATCTGAGCCTGTGTCATGAGTGATAAGATATTTATAGTGAAAGCACAGTGCTTCAGTTGAAAATCATGGACAAAGATGTTAAAGAAATGAGTGCCATAAAGAGGGTCATTTGTTGTTGTGACAAAGTAAAACTAAATGTCTTTAACAAGATCTTTAAATACAGACCTTCAAGGATAGAAGTGACCATTTTTTACTGATATATTTCATGACCAGTAACTTTTTTGTCTCGTCCCAGTCCCCACCATGCACAGGGCGGATGGTTCCAGTTAAAGATGTAGCAGAACATTCCACTGAATGGACGGTTGTGATAACTAAATTCACTGAGTATAATCTCAGCATTGATATGTTTCTGCTTTGAAGATGTCTAATGACTTTTAGTGATTAAATACTGCTGTCATTAACCGGTTTCCCTGTTGTGACACTATTAGGCAGTCCAATGGCTCTGCTGGCTCTTGAATGGATCTTCCTTAAGCTCAACAAAACACCTGATTCTGTTGAAGAAAACTGTCAAAGATTCTGCAGTGGGAAAGAGCGGTTACCGGTGTGCACAAGGTGATTTCTCAATGACGGGTAAGATCCTCTTTGGCCAGACAGGGCACACCTAAGGCAGGGGGTTACCGCTCCACTGGACATCTCCCCTGAAGGGAGGTGTTGTGTGTGAGATGGGTGTGAGAGTGGAGCGGATGTCTGTGAGGCCAGCAGCATCATTAAGGGGGATCTGTGATAACTACAGAAGTCTGACCCAAAAATGTTCCTCCATACCACTCACCAGAACCCGCATTCCCAGGATCGCTTGTTTTTCATTGTGACAAGTGTTCACAACTTGATGCAACTATGCCAGGGTACAACACCCTGAGGAAGAGAAGATTATTGATAAAGAGCTGATGGGAATGAGCTTTCAAGAGCCAACTGAGACCATGAGGTAACTGTCCGTAATTTTTGGGGAGACCAGAGCAAAAATGATGTTCGTTGCCCTTGTCAGACACAGAAGGTAAGGTTAAGTCAAAGGTTTTATTCAACAGAATGGCACGGTAAACAGGTATACGGTTGGGTATGGTGAGTTTACAAGTCCATGAAACAAACAGGTGACTTAGCTTGCAGAGTGATGGGTCTTTCTTTGTTTTGCAGATCGTGAGAGTACTGTCCAGCGGTTCGCATACACGCCTGAAGATGAGTCGAAGGTGACGAAGGAACATCTGAAGGAACATCTGAAGGAACATCTGAAGGAACATCTGAAGGAACATCTGAAGGAACATCTGAAGGAACATCTGAAGGAACATCTGAAGGAACATCTGAAGGAACATCTGAAGGAACATCTGAAGGAACATCTGAAGGAACATCTGAAGGATCAGAAGAATGCAGGTAAGCGTAACAGGTAAGTCTGTAGTCCATAAGAGACGAGACCAGACAATGCACTGATGGCTGTGTGAGTCCTTTATAGGGCATGAACGTGATTGAAGACAGGTGTTGATGGTTAGTATTTGGGTGATTGTGATCGTGTGGGTGGAGCTGGTCGTGCCGGTGATGTGGACGGTGTGACAGCCCTATTTGCAAAAACTGTTTAAGTTTTCAGTATTTCAGTATTACTGTGAATCCCTGAATCTGTGAGGCTGTGTTGATGTTGAACTAATATGTCTGGATCATAGTTTTCACTCCAGCAGGTCATTAGACATGACACAGGATCATTCAAAGACATGATGGAGGCTAAAGATGAAGATCCTTCTGCAGATTCAAGAGGAAGTTAAGTGAATTCAGTATTTAAACTAAAGATAAACTTAAAACAGCTCCTAGGACTACCTATAAGGGTAACACTTTATTTTGATAGTCCATCTGTTGAGACTCTACTAGTTATTAGTAGCCATTCAGTGGCATGTCAACAGTGCATCAGTTGACATTCAACAACACTGTTTCAACTGACAAGTACCAAACGTTCAACTAACTACCTATAAACTCTAAGATGAATTTCAAGGGTTAATCTACAGACATTACAAAACGTGTCTGTTGACTGTCATTATGTTTTATGCAACAGGTTATTAACCAATTGTCAACAAACTTTCTGTAGATTGAGTCACCATCTTCTAAGATGTCCAACAACTCAAAATCAACCTGTCAGTTGAAAGTCAAGTCATGTCATTGTATCATATGATCTGAATATAATCTCAAATTTACCATAATTTATACTCTGTTGATAGTCAACTAAAGACTAGTTGCTTATCTATTGCTTGTCAAAAAAAATATTATTTATGAGCAGCAGACAATTATTAGACCTTCTCCACTAAATGTTAGTAGATCTCTTTTAGGACTAAAATCTTTTGGGATCTAATTAAAGTGAAAAACAGTTAATATCAGTAGAAAGTCTGTAACCTATCAACAGATTACACACAGTTTTCCATTAATTATGTGCAACATATTTACTATTTAACGATTTTACCATTAAACGTTTTGTATACCTGACTGAAGTAGAACAAACACTATAAACTGCACATCAGAAAGAAAGCACTTTTATTATATAAATTTAGATTTCCTTCATCTCCGGGTCCAAGAGTGCTCGGAGAGCAAGAACCTCACCACTCTCATCCCCCTCTTCCGTTGCCAGCTTCGCCTGCTCCCTCTGTCCATCCGTGGAACCAGGTAAGTGTTGCACAGCACACTGTGACCCCGCCTCGGGCCGCCTTGCAAAGAGAGCCACCCGGGTCACGCCCCTGTCTTCCACCTCGCTGCCCCACTGCGGGTACGCCTATTGAACCAACCGGACCTGGTTCCCAGAACTCTCACTCCTCGCGACAGCCTCATATCACATATGACTTGATTTTGTGTTTTTAGACTCCTAGCCTCAAGGTATGCTTTCACCTTGAGAATTTCATCTTTGTTTCCAAATGCAATTCAGACTTCAGTAAAAGCAGTAAAAAGTGTTTATAAGCTAATTAAATTAAGTAGCTTAAGAAGTAGTATCAGTGCAACACACTTCTGTTATGTAATATATGTATAGAGGCTATTGAAGTAATTATCTGTGTTGATTGGTGTTATTACAGCAGCCAGTAGTACAGTACAGTATGTCCCGCTAGAGAGCAGATATTCTTAATGTGGGTTTACTTATAAAACATGAGATGAGAGCACAGTGACTGTGACAAGCTCACACTACAGAACTATGAGACTACATGAATCACCATGTGCTCACACTGCACAACAAGTGTTCTTGTCATCTGTCGTCATCTTGTCTTAGCGCTCATGCTACACAACACAACGCTTTACACGGAACCGTACCACGGTCATTTCTGCATGGTGAACATGACATTGTAGTCTATAAAAGCCCTTCTAGGGACCTCATGAAATATTTTGATGTTTAATTTATGGTTTTCCTTGCAGGTTCGGCATTCATCAAACAAACTACAATCAACTGAGCAATCTTCTGTCAAACTGGGAATGTGTTTTACTCTTTCAGTAATGATCAAACAGGGATTAAAGAATAAAACTTTCATTAATATTGTCATTAAAATCAGGTTTGTTCAGGAAGGGCAGAATATATAAATTGCTTTTGGATAGTGTTAACCTTTTAGCTTCACGAGTCCATTTCATATCACTATTGTTACGTCCGAGGATGCACGTTTATTATAGCGTAGCATATATATTCACGTCTGTGTATTTTGTGTTGTATTCAGATGCATGTTTTTGTTCTCTGAGGGAAGAGTTTTGTAATTTAGCATTCTGGAATATATTTCTCCAGGTAATTTAGAGAGATTTCTGGGTTAGTTATTTTGTTTTGTTTTGTTTGTTATTTTGGCCAGGCTCTTCCCTGAAGTTATCGCTTAAAAGAAGTTATTCTTCTTTTGGAAATTGTTATTTCTGTTATGGTTATTGTTACTTTTGTACTTCTTAGTCTTTATAACAGAAAATTCAAAGTTAATATTGGTTGGATTGGTGGTTGTGTAGATTCTGGGACACAAGGTTGGACATCCTCGTTCTCTCCATGATTCTTTTCTATACTTTGTTTCCAGCTCCTCAACCCTAGAAGGGGATCTATGTGACACTACACCTCCTCCTCATTGTAAGTTTTTGATCCAGAAACAAGCAATACAACATGCAATGCTGAAGTCATTTATTCATGTTGAAAGCAAAGACAAACAAAGATGGGTAAAAGAACCATTTCATTCCTTTACTGAATGTGCACTGAAACTTATCTTTTATCTTAAGGATAAAATGTGCATAGGTGAAAAGAAAAGAATGAAAGTTTGGTATTTTTCTGGTATGATCAGTGGACTGTGGTGTAACATCATCTCATTCCACTTAATCTGCCAATGAAAACAGAACAAACCATCATTAAGGCAATGTACACATATATAAACAGTACAAATGTCTACACACCACGTCTCTCTGCTTTATCACTCACCTGCAAACACCTCAAGCTCACACAGTGTGAGAAATTCCTCGCGCCAAGGTATAAAAATGTTGACGTATCGTCCCTTAATAGGCTCAAACGTAAATGTTTGTGTCTCTCCAAGTGGGATGAACACAACAGTCGCAGCCCTGTGAAGAAACACAGTCACAGAGAAACAGAGAGCGGCGTATCAACACCACATGATTAAATATACTTCTGTCAAAGGCAAGTTTGAATTGAAGTGATTTATTTCTATTTATACTGTCACATGTATATCTGTGTGGACTGTTTTGTCGTTTCTCTTGTCTTTCTAGGTTTTGTGTTTCTTTGATTTCATTGGTTGCCGGTTTTGAGTTCGTTACTTCATTCCTGTCAGCTGTGTGTGATTCATTAGTCTTGTTTTCTTCCCTGTGTTCATTTGTATTTAAGCCCTGTATTTCTGTCAGTCCCTCGTCCAGTCTGAACGTCGTTTGATGGTGTCATGTATTTTCATTATCCTATTTCCAGTAAAGTTATATGTTCCTGACTTCCTTGTTGAGTGCTTCTTCCCTGGACACGTACCGTAACATAATCAGAGAGAAGGATTTATAAATATATATCTTATTTCCTCATTTTCTAACCATTTGTGTAAGTATAAGAGAGACAATACTTACAGCTCATTATCATTTCCATTATTTTCCAGGCTGTTGCCGATACGGATCTGAGTACCATTTATTCTCTCTGCACAACAATCTCCACGATTAGTGATGCTAACCCTGGTTATCCTGTAGACATTCAACAAGTCAACTCTCCACCAGGGGTCCCTGTCCTCATTAGTCATACTGCATGACCCCTGAGTCAAAACTGAATTCCTGTTGCCATCAATAGCATTTTGAGCAGCTGCTGAAGCTCCAAGGAGATCGTTTGTGGAAGACTGGACAGCTGTGGCTCCAACAGCAAGATTCCCTGTTTAACATCAAATAATAAACAATCACATTTATTAACTTTAATGTGCTAAAGTATCAATGCTATGTAATGCAAATGATTATTACACGGCTCTCTGGAATACTTGACTCTGATTGGTCAGTCATTGTGAGGTCTGATATGTCCAGATATTGAGCGTCATCAATAGTGACGCTGTATAACAGACGGCTCATCCGGGTTTCTGAAGCCGGTCTTTCTTTGGTGTTTCTTGTATCACACCGTGGACTCGCTCTCTCTCGCTTCATACAAACACAACTGGTGAGTGAGCTAATAAAGTATTTCCCCTCAAATCAATATTTCAAAGTAGTAGGAAAATGTATTCGTGTGTTTACTGTGCTCAGGTGTCTTGATGCTAATTTGCTAAGCTAAGATGTGTGTTTGAAGCATGTGAGTGAGTTTATTTATTCTTATGGAGTTAATGTGAATCTTAAGAGATGTTAACTCTGAATTGTGTTGTTTTTTTGCCTGATTCCATCCTGAGACATGACCAACTGTGAGTTTATGTGAGCTTTGGTGACCCAGACCCGGTGACGGGCGACTGCTGACGCTCGACTCGGACCTGCTGCATCGAGGGATTCTTTTCATTTACAGAAAAGCTGTTACTTTACACACACTGCCTGTATAGAAGAAACAAAGGCCTCATACATGCATTCATTTTACACTACACACCAACTTGTGAAGGAACCTGGAGGACTTTTGGACACTTTTCTTTTTGGTTTCTCTGAACTGTTATACACAAACTGGACTAAATATTGAGTTTTTCCCATTTCAGAGTGTTGTGTTGGGACAATACAGCAAAATGTTCACTTGTCTATTCTACTATTTGTTTTTTTCCTGTTATATGTGCAATAAATGCGTTGGCTGTCATGCCTAAATATAATCTGTGTCCTCCCGAGAGTCGAACCTAGCCCTATACCTATTCAGAGAACAGAATACAGTTTGTTCATGTTAGTTCACAGTGCGGTAACTAATGTTAACAAGATTGTAATGTTTCAGTAAATGTTGGAATTATCATTAACAAAGATTAATAACTGCTGTGTAAGTCCAGTTCTTTATTAGTTCATGTTAACTAATGAACCTTATTGTAAAGTGTTACCATATACACATTTCTATATATCCATGACATATACATATATATTTATGTATGTGTAAATAATTGTGTAACTCAATATAATATATATATATGTGTGTGTGTGTGCGTTACTGACAATATTCAAAGTCATGAAAATCACATACTTGGAAAACAAATGTGCGGCGGTGTGTAGTTTTCTGTTAATACAAAAATACACACATTAATAAGTACATAAACTATCTAAACCATACTTTCCTCTAATCTATTCTATCTTATTTGCCTCTTCATGAAGAATCGCTTGTTGTATTCCTCACTTGTAAGTGGCTTTGGATAAAAGCGTCTGTCAAATGAATGAATGTAAATGTAAACTCTCAGTCTTCTTCTCTCTCTGTCTCTTACCTCCAAACACCTGGACTTCACACAGACTGAGGACTTCATCATTCCCAGGTAAAACAATGTTGACATATCGGCCACTAACAGGCTCAAATGAAAATGTTTGTGTGACATCAGTAACAGGGAGAATAGTTGCAACCCTGCAAATACATGAAGAACAGTGTTAAAATGAAAACCAGAGTCTTCAACACAATGACCATGTGTAACAAATTCAGTTCAACTGTATAGAAATCAAATGGTTTTGTTCAGCACTCTTCACAATACAAATTATTGTTCATGCTTTATACTGCATTGCTACAAGAAACAATGGTCTAAACTTACAAATGTCTAATCACAATAATCTGAATAAAATGTGTTCAAGTAAAGCACATCTCCATGACTGTGGATCACTGAGGGGTTGGTTTGTGGAGGAGCTTCAATTTTGTTTTATTGAACCAGATTGAAGATCATAAACACGGGAAGATGGTGAAACATTTCTTACAGCTCATTGTTGTTTCCGTTGTTCTCCAGCTTGTCACCAATACGAATCTGAGCTCCTCTGAGCCGCTCTTTACAACAGTCTCCACGATTAGTGATGGTAATGTTGCTTATACTGTAGATATTTCCAAGATCAACTCTCCACCATGGATTAAACTCAGGATTAGTGTGAGTGCATGAGCCCTTCTGGAAATCTGAGTCTGTGTTTCCATCTACTGCATGTTCAGCTTCTCCCTGAGGGATTGTGGAGGACTGCACAGCCTTGGCATTAAGAGCAAGATTCCCTGTTCAATATGATATGAAATCATTACCATGTTTCAGCCTATAATTTCAATAAATGAATCTGATTGACATGTAATGATACACAATGCTCACAGATTTTTAAATCTAATCATTTTTCTTGAATTATTGTAAACGTACCTCTGGAATCAGCGACGCACAGCCCAGTAAACAGTGTCAGAAACAAAATCACTCGTACGGCCATCCTGATATAAGACAAAACAACACATCACCTCATCTCAGCACATGAAGGAATCATTCTCAATTTCTCATCATCATGCTGTTTTCATGACACAATAGTATAGAAGAACCCCATTACTAATTTCCTAATTCAGAATATGATCAAAGTTTGTAGATGTAGATGTAGCTCATGTGGACCTCATATATAATGATCCTTTTGCTTTGTTTTACATTCCCAAACCCTGAACAAATGTAGCAATACTTCATGCGGTCTGTCTGTTTTCTGTACATTGATGACTGTCTGTTTCTTTCTTTTGAGACTGTATTGTTATTTTGTTGGGCTTCAGTAATTGTTGTACAAATAATTTACTTCCCCTTTGTGTACGGACTCTGTATGTTTCTTGTTCACCTGTCAGTCTGTCTGCCCTGTCATGTGATCCTCGTGTGACCCAGTTTCCCTTCTTTGTCTTATGAGTTCATTATCGTCAGCTGTTCGTCATCATTAGTTATGTCTTTCACCTGTGTCCCTGTCATTAGTGTCTGTATTTAAGCCCTGTGTTTCTCTCACTCCTGGTCGGTTCTCGTCTTTGTAATGGTATGGATGTACGTTCTGTCGGTGTCTTCGAATTAAAGCTTCTATGTTTCATTCTCAAGTCCGTGTCTGCCCGTTTCCTACACGTACCGCGACACTTTGTCTCCCTCTGTCAAGTTTTATTTTGAGGAACGGAGGGATTGAAATGAAATCTACAACCAGACATGATATAATTTTACAGTGTTAGAAAGTGTTAAATGCTCAGTGTGATTTACTGCTATTGAGAATAATTAGCAAAAAACACTATTGTTTTGCCATATTTTGCCATACTTCTTCTTCACTAACAAGGCCTTCTTTATGTCAGAACAGTTGTTATTAGTTACAAGTGACTGGTAAAGTGATTTGTACTATGTTGAATTCAATTACACATGTATTCAATAGTCACTTTAGATAGACTGAACAATTTCCATCTAAATGAAACTCAGTGTTTAATAAGTAACTGTGATGTTTTTGATGTAATTTAATCTAGCTGAAGTATGAACTTGACGTACTCTGATATCATGACTTTGTGACAATACAATAGTTAAAGAACAGTTGCACAGCTACTGTAGTCGTTTTAACAATGAGCTGTGTGATACCAAATTGATTTAAAGACTGTATTCAACAAATTACTTTTTTAAATCAATTATAATGTTACTCTGGTGTAGAGAGTGCAGAAACATTCAACTCACCTGCAGTTCCTCAGTGGATCAACCTCACAGAAGACCTTCACAATTCACTGTTTTTCTGCTTTTAAAAACAATACATTTTTATATAATAAATAAAAGGAATTGATAATATTTTTATAAACAATTGCCAGATTCATTATTTATCCAATATATTATTCATATGATACTATGCAGTCCAAACATTTCAAAGCAAAAATGCGCTATTAAACATAGATATGAATATTAATACACACCAGCAGTCTGTGAAGAGGGTCCAGTTGAATAAAATTGTGCTCAGAAATGAGGCTCTATTTATTGTTGAATTTAGTTCCTCCCAACCAAAATCAAAATCAAAAGGACCTATGACAAAAGAGACCTCATTTTTGTAAGATTGGACAGAAAGTGAGGCTTCGTTTTGTCATCTATGACGTGACTATGTGAGATCAATACTCTCCCACATGCTTGATATGAACCTCGAAGCTTCAGTGTTATTTGTAAAATCACCATCATGAGTGCAATCCAGGGCAGAGGCCAGAAATGTCTAAACTATGGCAAACAATCAAATGGTTTGGTTACTCTTTATTTTAAAGTGCTCTAGTCACAGTGTAATTATACATTTAAGAACTGAGAAATAGAAATGAACAACATACTTTGCTTATAATTAGGGTAAGGTTTGGTTTAGGGTTAGTTGCATGTAATTACTCATAATTTGCTGTTATTACTAGAGTAAGTACATGTAACTTATGTAACAAGGACGTTGTAAAATAAAGCGTTACCAATGGCTTTTCCTATTTTCAATCAAGTATAACATCTGTATAAACATGATGTGAATTACTGTTTAGATTTTAAATATAAACACTCAGATGTTCGCACTAACCTTCACATGTCCTCTGTTGGATCATCCATGAATGAAGCACATCAATGAACAACACCACATTCCACTCTCTAACAGAAACACACTCAAAATCGTTGCTGATGATATGAATATAAGGTGCCTTATATATTATATATACACTATATTGCCAAAGGTTTTGGGATGTCTGCCTTTACATGTACATGAACTGATATAAAATGGCATCCCATTCTTGACCCGTGGGGTTTAGTATGAAGTTGGCCCGAGGAGTGAGTTTATGGGACTTTTTACTACTATACTAGGTGGACTACTATACTGTTGACTGTCATGACGAACAATTTGTTGTTTGTGCTGTGGATATTTAAGAAAATATATTAATATATTCAGTTTAACAGCAGTGTAACTGAACTTCGCACAATATTTTAGACGCTTAAATAATGTTCTAAATTATGAATTGATTATGAAAAGTTAATGCTTTTGAGTTGGGATGACATGAATCAATTTTAACAACAGCTGAAACTGGACAGTGGATTTCCCAGCATGCTCTGCATGCGTTTGGATAGGGAAGCTAAACTCAAAACATCCTCCATGACATTCATGCTTATCGGAATATTATGATCTTACAATGCAAATTAACTGACAATCTCTGTACAAAACACTTTGTGTAAGTGTGACGTTCTTACAACATGTGCACATTAACAGGATTTGAATTGAATTTCATTTGAATTGAGGTATACTGTTCAGTACCATTTACTGATCAATGTAAAAATTGTTTTTTTATTTTAAAATAAATTAATATGTACCAATATTTATCAATATATCAATAAATAAGAATATTTATGTTCCTATATCACAACACTTTTCCTGGCATACAAAGTAAAATTATTCAAGTGTTGTTGTGTAGTTTTGTTTTGTCAGTATGTAAAGGATGTGTGCTCAGTGTAAACAGCCCTTCATTTGAGCAGTTGTATGGACTATTTGGTTGTTTACTTTAAATAAGGAAGAATGACAGCGCTCAGTAAACATCCGCACAATGTACTTTGGACGTGCAATTCAATAAAGACTTTGATTTTGAAAAAGTTGTTTCAAGCATTTTATTTAGTGTTTATAATATTATTATTATTATTATTATTATTGTATTAGTGTATAGGTTCTGTAAGACTGTCACTGCTTATAGGTTTGGGATTATATAGCATTTTTTTTTTATTTTACTGATCAATGTAATACTTGTTATTTTTATTTTAAAATAATTAATATATATATATATATATATATATATAAATATATACACACACACACACATATAATATATATATATATATATATATATATATATATATATATATATATATATTTATATATATATATATATATATATATATATCAGTGTAACAATAAATAAGAATATTTATGTTCCCATATCACAACACTTTTCCTGGCATACAAAGTAAAATTATTCAAGTGTTGTTGTGTAGTTTTGTTTTGTCATTATGTAAAGGATGTGTGCTCAGTGTAAACAGCCCTTCATTTGAGCAGTTGTATGGACTATTTGGTTGTTTACTTTAAATAAGGAAGAATGACAGCGCTCAGTAAACATCCGCACAATGTACTTTGGACGTGCAATTCAATAAAGACTTTTTGATTTTGAAAAAGTTGATTCAAACATCTTAATTGGTTTTTATAGTAATAATAGCAGTAGTAATAATAATAATAATATAATATAATAATAATATAGACTTTGTCACTGCTTATCTGGTGTTATTTGATTATTTTTTTGATACAGCTACGGCCAGAAGTGAGGCAAAATCTCAGAATAAATATATCCGGATCCATTCCAGGAGGTCGCGGATGCTCTCAAGCAGGTGCTTCGGGGCACCACTTCCGCATCACCCGTCACCATCACTCATTCCCCTCCTGTGGCTGCCAGTCCCGTGGCCACACCAGTGCCCTACTCTGGCTCGGTGGAGGACTGCAACGGAGTTCTTCTCCAGTGCTCACTGGCCCAGGAGATGCAATCGCCCCAGTTCTCCACCAAAAAGGCAAAGATCGCTTACATCATTACGCTGCTGAGAGGAAGAGAGCTCCACTGGGCCCATACCATCTGGGTACAGAACGGAATTGCAAGTCAAACCCTTGATAACTTCACTACTCTTTCGCAGTGGGTGAGCGATGATATAGGGAAAAATGTCTGTTGCTGATTATGCACACCAGTTCAGAACTTTAGCGGTTGCCAGTGGCTGGAATGAGCGCTCTCTCTTCATGACTTACCGTCAAGGCCTGAATCCCCGGCTGCGATTGCAGCTGGCTGCATACGACGACTCCATGGGTCTGGAACGGTTCTTTCAGCTCACTATTTGCACTGACCGTCGTATGCAGCCATGCTTGGAAGACCTACAAGGTTTGAGTTCAGGGCTCTCACTGCCTGGGGGAAAACGCTGTTGAGCAGTCTGGCAGAGCGGGCTCCGATGCTCCGGTACCATCTTCCTGATGGTGGGAGCTGGAAGAGACTGTGGGTGGGAGGGATGGGTGGAGTCCTTCACGATACTGTTGGCTTTGCTGGAGCATCGTGTAAGGAAAATGTCCAGGATGGAGGGGAGAGGGGCACTGATGATCTTAGGTGGAGGGAGACTTGCTCTTTTCAGTCGGTGTAGAAAGTGTAGTCGTTGTTGTGCCCTCTTGGAGAGTGACATGGTGTTGGTGGTCCAGGTGAGATCCTCGGTAAAGGTGAGATCCTCTGTGATGTGCACCCCCAGGAATTCAGTGCTGCTGACTCTCTCCACAGTCGAGCTGTCGATGGTCAGTGGGGGGTGGTCAACGGAGTTTCTCCTGAAGTCCATCACAACCTCTTTTGTCTTACTCTCGTTGAGGGACAGGTTGTTAGTGTCACACCGTTTCACCAGCTGTGCCACTTCCTCTCTGTAGTGAGTTTCATCGTTGTTGCTGATGAGACCTACCACTGTTCTGTCATCAGCGAACTTGATGATGTGGTTGGAGCTGGACTTGGCAGTGCAGTCGTGGGTCAGCAGCGTGAAGAGCAGCAGGCTGAGCACACAGCCTTGTGGGGCACCTGTGTTCAGTATGGTAGTGCTCGAGGTGTTGTGGCTGACACGGACTGACTGAGGTCTTCCGGTTAGAAAGTCCAGGATCCAATTACAGAGGGAATTGTTCAGGCCCTGCAGGTTTAGTTTATTGATGAGCTGTTGTGGGATTATGGTGTTGAATGCTGAGCTGAAGTTGATGAACACCCTTCTGACATAAGAGTCTTTGTTTTCCAGGTGGGTAAGAGCCAGATGGAGGGTGGAGGAAATTGCATCGTCCGTAGAGAGGTTCAGATGGTATGCAAACTGGAGCGGATTGAGTGTGTTGGGGAGGCTGGTTTTGATGTTGTGCATGACCAACCTCTCAAAGCACTTCATCATGATTGGGGTCAATGCTATGAGACGGTAGTCGTTTAGACTGGACACAGGTGATTTCTTTGGTACGGTTATGATTGTTGTGGATTTGAGACATGCGGGGACGACTGCCTTGGTCAGCGAGGTGCAGAAGATATCTGTTAGGACATCTGTCAGGTGTTCAGCACAGTCTTTCAGTGCACGGCCAGGTATGTTGTCAGGACCCGCAGCCTTGCTTGGGTTAATCCTAGACAGGGTCTTCCTTACGTCGGCTAGAGACAGACAGAGTGCCTGGTCGTTGGGAGGTGTGGGCAGTTTTTTGTGCAGGTGTTTCATTCTGCTTTTCAAACTGTGAATAAAAGTGGTTGAGTATGTCTGGGAGGGATGTGTCATCATCACAGGCTTGCCACAGACTCCGTGTGTCTTTGCTGTTTGTGAAGTGGTTGTTGATTTTTTGAGTATATGACCGTTTTGCCTTTTTGATGCTGTGGGACAGATTGGCTCTTGCTGATTTGAGGGCTGCTTTATCTCCTGATCTGAATGCTTCATCTCTGGTCTTCCGCTGCCATCCTTCCTTCTGGAACCTCCGCTGCCATCCATGGCTTCTGGTTTGCCCGTGTGGTGATGGTCTTGGTGACTGTCACATCGTCAGTGCACTTTTTGATGCACGCAGTCACAGTTTCAGTGTACTCCTGCAGGTCTGTGTGGTAGTTGTAGGTGGCTGCCTCTTTAAACATCAGTCTGTGTCCTGGAAGCAGTCCTGCAGTGCTGAGGTAGCATTGTCTGGCCACAGACAAGTGAGAAGTGAGAAGTGGCCTGTATGCTGGGATTAGCATGACAGAGATGTGGTCTGAGTACCCAAGGTGAGGGTGGGGTTCAGCTCTGTATGCTTTTTTTCTCTGTCGTATAAACAAAGTCCAGTGTGTTGTTTCCCCTTGTTGCAAAGTTCACATGTTGGTAGAACTTTGGCAAAACTGTCTTTAAGTTTGCGTGGTTGAAGTCCCCGGCTATGATGAAAACGCCGTCAAGGTTATTTGTTTGTTGTTCGCTGATGGTGCTGTACAGTTCACGAAGCTCGTCCTTTACCGTTTACACACGGGGAATGTAAACCACCACAATAACAATGGCTGTGAACTCCTGCAGCAGATAGAACGGTCAACACTTCACTTCTAACACTTCGTTAGTCTGTGCAGCTGAATGGCGGAGTCCGGCATGTTGTCGTTTAGCCACATTTCAGTGAAAACAAACACACAACAATCGCTTGCCTCATGCTGTGTAAACCGTCTAAGTTGAATTCCAGTTTCTTTTCCAGGGAGCGAACGTTTGAGAGCATGAGCGATGGCAGAACCGGTCTTGTGAAGTTAGCCCTTAGCCTAGCTCGTATACATCCGTGCTTGCTGCGCTTCCGTCCTCTCTCACACCGCTTGCGATACCGCCTTGAGTGGGTAGCATAGTAGGCGAGGCCGCAGACTTGGTGTCTGGCTCCAGCAGTAAACAAAGGCATCGTAGCTTCTCAGTAGCTGCCGGCGAGAGTTTGTGTTTGTGTCTGTGTCCGATGTCCAAAAGGCTTTGGCGATCCTAGATGTATTTCGGAGTGATCTCCTCATGAATTTGCGGTAGACAGACATTACGTGGAGACGAACAGACGGCATTAAGAGACAAAACAGTGCTGTCTTTGGGACCCGGAGTAGCCGCTACGTCTGACCGCGCCACCATCTTGGGTCACTGAGTGTCACAGGAGGATAAAAAGAGTTACGACAGTGTAAGACGAGATCGGTGTGGCGTTTATAGTTCCTTAAAGGGTTATTTCATTCTAAAAAAATGAAAAATTCTGTCATTAATTACCTGCTTCTTGTTGCAAACCCGTAGGAATTTTCTTCTGAACATGTGAAATGAAGATTTTTTTTTATAAAATCAGAGATTTCTGTCCTTCCATCGATAGTTACAATACTACCACCTCACGAACAGATTTAATTTCTGCTTTTGTTCACATATAAACATCCATCCACTCACACATCAGCTGTGGTAAACTGAAGCTCAAGCATGTCTCCTGATAGCAGCGCTCTGTATGCGCGGCAGGTGTCTTATGGTGTTTTTGGGAAGGCCAGTGAAGACTTCAGTGTTTGAAGACATTACTGCTGGTGATGAAAGCATGAACATGAGTCTTGACTGGAAACTAAGCTCTGGAGCGGCCTTCTTATGGCACAGCTTTTGCTAACGTCGAGGCTTGGGATGTTCCACGGTGACTTGGCTTTGTTCACAATGATCTAGGATGACTTGACTTTGGACGAACAGCTGCAGCGTGCTGTGACTCTGGACGATCAGCTGCGGCGTGCTGTGACTCTGGACGATCATGCGGCGTGCTGTGACTCTGGACGATCAGCTGCGGCGTGCTGAGATCTGGACGATCAGCTGCGGCGTGCTGTGACTCTGGACGATCAGCTGCGGCGTGCTGTGACTCTGGACGATCAGCTGCGGCGTGCTGTGACTCTGGACGATCAGCTGCGGCGTGCTGTGACTCTGGACGATCAGCTGCGGCGTGCTGAGATCTGGACGATCAGCTGCGGCGTGCTGTGACTCTGGACGATCAGCTGCGGCGTGCTGTGACTCTGGACGATCAGCTGCGGCGTGCTGTGACTCTGGACGAACAGCTGCGGCGTGCTGTGACTCTGGACGAACAGCTGCGGCGTGCTGTGACTCTGGACGATCAGCTGCGGCGTGCTGTGACTCTGGACGATCAGCTGCGGCGTGCTGTGACTCTGGACGATCAGCTGCGGCGTGCTGAGATCTGGACGATCAGCTGCGGCGTGCTGTGACTCTGGACGATCAGCTACGGCATGCTGAGATCTGGACGATCAGCTGCGGCGTGCTGTGACTCTGGACGATCAGCTGCGGCGTGCTGAGATCTGGACGATCAGCTGCGGCGTGCTGTGACTCTGGACGATCAGCTGCGGCGTGCTGTGACTCTGGACGATCAGCTGCGGCGTGCTGAGATCTGGACGATCAGCTGCGGCGTGCTGTGACTCTGGACGATCAGCTGCGGCGTACTGAGATCTGGACGATCAGCTGCGGCGTGCTGTGACTCTGGACGATCAGCTGCGGCGTGCTGTGACTCTGGACGATCAGCTGCGGCGTGCTGTGACTCTGGACGATCAGCTGCGGCGTGCTGTGACTCTGGACGAACAGCTGCAGCGTGCTGTGACTCTGGACGATCAGCTGCGGCGTGCTGTGACTCTGGACGATCAGCTGCGGCGTGCTGTGACTCTGGACGATCAGCTGCGGCGTGCTGTGACTCTGGACGATCAGCTGCGGCGTGCTGAGATCTGGACGATGAGCTGCGGCGTGCTGTGACTCTGGACGATCAGCTGCGGCGTGCTGAGATCTGGACGATCAGCTGCGGCGTGCTGTGACTCTGGACGATCAGCTGCGGCGTGCTGTGACTCTGGACGATCAGCTGCGGCGTGCTGTGACTCTGGACGATCAGCTGCGGCGTGCTGAGATCTGGACGATCAGCTGCGGCGTGCTGTGACTCTGGACGATCAGCTGCGGCGTGCTGTGACTCTGGACGAACAGCTGCGGCGTGCTGTGACTCTGGACGATCAGCTGCGGCGTGCTGTGACTCTGGACGATCAGCTGCGGCGTGCTGAGATCTGGACGATCAGCTGCGGCGTGCTGTGACTCTGGACGATCAGCTACGGCGTGCTGAGATCTGGACGATCAGCTGCGGCGTGCTGTGACTCTGGACGATCAGCTGCGGTGTGCTGAGATCTGGACGATCAGCTGCGGCGTGCTGTGACTCTGGACGATCAGCTGCGGCGTGCTGTGACTCTGGACGATCAGCTGCGGCGTGCTGTGACTCTGGACGATCAGCTGCGGCGTGCTGTGACTCTGGACGAACAGCTGCAGCGTGCTGTGACTCTGGACGATCAGCTGCGGCGTGCTGTGACTCTGGACGATCAGCTGCGGCGTGCTGTGACTCTGGACGATCAGCTGCGGCGTGCTGTGACTCTGGACGATCAGCTGCGGCGTGCTGAGATCTGGACGATGAGCTGCGGCGTGCTGTGACTCTGGACGATCAGCTGCGGCGTGCTGAGATCTGGACGATCAGCTGCGGCATGCTGTGACTCTGGACAATCAGCTGCGGCGTGCTGTGACTCTGGACGATCAGCTGCGGCGTGCTGTGACTCTGGACGATCAGCTGCGGCGTGCTGTGACTCTGGACGAACAGCTGCGGCGTGCTGTGACTCTGGACGATCAGCTGCGGCGTGCTGTGACTCTGGACGATCAGCTGCGGCGTGCTGAGATCTGGACAATCAGCTGCGGCGTGCTGTGACTCTGGACGATCAGCTGCGGCGTGCTGTGACTCTGGACGAACAGCTGCGGCGTGCTGTGACTCTGGACGAACAGCTGCGGCGTGCTGTGACTCTGGACGATCAGCTGCGGCGTGCTGTGACTCTGGACGATCAGCTGCGGCATGCTGTGACTCTGGACAATCAGCTGCGGCGTGCTGTGACTCTGGACGATCAGCTGCGGCGTGCTGTGACTCTGGACGATCAGCTGCGGCGTGCTGTGACTCTGGACGAACAGCTGCGGCGTGCTGTGACTCTGGACGAACAGCTGCGGCGTGCTGTGACTCTGGACGATCAGCTGCGGCGTGCTGAGATCTGGACGATCAGCTGCGGCGTGCTGTGACTCTGGACGATCAGCTACGGCGTGCTGAGATCTGGACGATCAGCTGCGGCGTGCTGTGACTCTGGACGATCAGCTGCGGCGTGCTGAGATCTGGACGATCAGCTGCGGCGTGCTGTGACTCTGGACGATCAGCTGCGGCGTGCTGTGACTCTGGACGATCAGCTGCGGCGTGCTGTGACTCTGGACGATCAGCTGCTGCATGACGTGACTCTGGGTTGACAGCCATTTTGTGTACAGATTCAGCTCTGGACGCCATGTTGTGATTGGGCTCAGGTGTGGAAATCACAGGGCATAAATGTTCATAAATCACACGGCTCGATAACACCCAAATTGGTTCGGCTGGTGATTGTGTCGAGTCTTGTTCCGCCTCGCCCACGGTAAATGGAGACCCATATGGAAAAGTTTTGTTAAAAACACCCGTGATTATTATACGTTCCAACAGAATATCGTAAGGGACTTATATGCTTCAAAAACCACGTATACAAAATGCATAATATTAATGTATTTTCAATCATATATGTTATATATGTCTTGCATATGACTAAAGCCTTATAGATTTTCATGATATAAAAACTTAGGGAAAGAATGCTAATTTAATGTGAATGTCCACCACATCTCTTCCTTGTATGTGTAAACATACCTGGCAATAAAACTCATTCTGATGAGGCTGTACTTAAATCATGCCCTTGCTCTTATCTTGTCCTAAGTGGAGTAAATTATATTCCAGCCGATTTATAACCCCTCAATTTTTGTCATTTTGATCTAGATCACTGATCTAGAAACATATTTGACTCAACTTCATTCATTTACAATAATATGTCCTGATTTGTTCACAAACAACAGGACCAGATGTTTCGCAATTAATGTAAACACATGGTCTCACAATGTCATTGCTGTCAAGCGCTCTTTCAAATCCTGTAGGAAAATGAACAGTCTTCATAAAGGTCAATGATATTTTGACAGTACATCCTCGAACCAGCTTCTGCACTTTACAATTTCCAAATTTTCCAACTGCATATTAGTGATGTTGGTCATTACTGGCACAGAGAAAGTATGAAACCTTGAAGATACTGCCATCTTTCAATATGACAACAGAGTTGTTCCTTTTCTTTGTATTTGTGTATGTTTGGCTGTGAATGACCTCTCCATTGACAACTATTCTGTTATAGTATCTGCCAGTAGAGCTCCCGGGTACATCTAGCAATGCATGTAATGCATGTAATGCATTCATATCATTTTCAGACACAGGCCTAATCTTTGGCCCTCCGAGTGCAGTCACCCTGTCACATTTAGCATAGTTCCTTACGTGATGTTTACTGGAGGTCTTTTCTGTGATGAGCAGGCCTTAGCTATGTGTGGCAATGCACGAGACCATGCTGCCCTTTTGCTAAGCTGCTGAGGGACTGCATTACTGCGTTTCACTTGCTTGAGCAAGTAGCCATTTTAGTTCTCAAACAAGAAAGCAGACTGGGCCCAGAGAGGACCCAAATTCTCAACACTCTTAGTCAAATGCAGGAGTGAATGCACATTGTGGGTCATCTGATCTTCGCCGTGCAAAGACTGAACTGATTTAACATAAAGCTCAAGAGCCTCGTGAGCATGGTCAATATCCTCTTGGCTAATGTCTGAACCTAGCAAAATGCTCACACCCTCCACAAGTAAAGCCCAGTGGCAAAGATACTTGTTTGGAAGTATCCCCTTCAGGACTGGCAAACTGTAATATAAAAGCCAGTTCTGCCATTCGTGAGCTTTCCAAAACCTTCTCTCAATGGACCGTGGGATTCGGGAAAAAATACTTGGAGGCTTGATAGTTAAAAGATGTCCATCCACTCTTGCAGTGTTCAAACCAATATACCATGGTTGACTGTAGCTTTTGGAATCAAACCATAAACTGGCTATTTGCCGGGAAACCCCCAGTAACACACAATGCATGTAATCAGGGACCATGCCATTGATCAGGTCAAAATGGGGCAAGTCCACAATTGGAGATTTTTGGCCCTTTTATACCCAAAATGCTCTGTTCATTATTTTTGGCAAGCTCACCTATTTG
Source organism: Zacco platypus (assembly GCA_038088235.1). Lineage (NCBI taxonomy): Eukaryota > Metazoa > Chordata > Actinopteri > Cypriniformes > Xenocyprididae > Zacco > Zacco platypus. The sequence continues at coordinate 489,322 of JBBHEA010000026.1, read as the reverse complement.
CACAGTTGTGTTGTGATCTCTAAGTTCTGCCATCTCCTCCAAACAAGGATACACTCGCACAGTCCCATTGCCTTTTCTAACTTGAACACCTGGATGAAGACAGTGCCCACACCCATACTCTCCATTAAACTGTTTGAAATTTTGCAGTAAAGGTTGTGCAACAGCATCACATATAGCACATAATGCATAGACCTTTGCAGTTTTGATTGAGTGATCTACTGGATCCTGCCACTGAAGTCCCATTTGTCCAAGACTTTTGCATTCCTCCACAAAAGGTTTGAGGAAGCTAATGGTTTAGATGACCCAAACCACAAGGCACATTGACATTATGACATTTTTAACTCTTTCCTCTCGGGTTCCTTCATTAAACGAGCATAATAAGGGCCAGATGCTGAATTTAGATGACTGGAACACAGGCACTCCATCACAATTGAATGAGAGGGTAAATAAAGAATCACTAACTGATTTTCTTACTTAGGACTTAGAGGTAGTCGTGGCCTAATGATGTGGGAGTTGGGCTTGTAACCTGAAGGTTGCTGGTTTGATTCCCACGCCGGCAGGAATTGAAGGTGGGGATTGTGAATGAACAGCACTCTCTCCACCTTCAATACCATGACTAAAGTGCCCTTGAGCAAGACACCTAACCCCTGATTGCTCCCCTTGTAAGTCGCTTTGGATAAAAGTGTCTGCCAAATGATTTAAATGTAAATGTAAAATGATACTAGTGTCACTCTGTAAAGTTTCCCCTTCCAAGTCATGTAGATATTTTTTGATTTTCCTACAGTTTTAGACACAACATTATGAAAGACACAGCTTCACAACTCTAGACTACCATTACTCTAGATCAGTGGTTCTCAACCAGGGTCAGAAATTCACTTTTCCATTAGGAGGATATGTTTCCAGGGCCATTATTTACATTTGTAAGTGCAAACTTGATAATCACCTTATAATTGCATCCATTTTGTATTTAATATAAAATACTTAAAAAATACTTTCAACTGTTTCCAATAACAAACTGTTTAAAATTTTATATAAATTTTACATAAAAAAGTAATAGCAAAAAAGCAAAAAGGTTGCAAAATTATATTAAAACCCTTATTGTTGATTATTGCTCTTGTTATTGTAATAGTGATTATTATTGTCGATTAATAGAACACAGAAAAACGTTTTGTGTCGTTGTTTATGATGAGGGAATTCCCGTCGTGAGCGTGGCAAATAAAATAAAATAAATAAATAAAAACCACGTGAAAGCTATGTGATTAGCAGATCTAATGATTCTGCGAACTGGCCATTTTCATTCATTTTCACATTAATGCAGTCGTGACAGCCATAATTTTAGGCATAGATTTAATTTAATTAATTTGGCAATTTTTTGCTATTTATCTTTATTTTCTTTGGACTTTTTTGTTGTTGTCGTTTATTTTTTATTTTTATTTTTTGTTGTTTTTATTTTTTAATTTTGTGGGGCATTTTTGACACAAGCACCTGTTAATTTCCGACCCTGTTCTCGATCTTATTTAACATTTATTTAACTAACATTTAACATACATTGCGCATGCGTCACATGAACAGAGTTGTTTAAGCCAGAGCTCCGTCCGGCTGGATCAAAATTTTCTGTTTTTGCCTCTTAAAATCAAACTTATAACCTACCACTCTTTCTTTTTCAGTGTGGGAACACTTCCCCAACATTATTTTATATAAAAAAACATTCGGACTCCCTTGATATCGCTAGTTTTATCCGACTTTCCGAACATCCGCTACTAACTTTAGCCCGTTAGCATTAGCAGCGTGGCACACTAGTGTTTGTACTCTTCTCTCTCACTATATTATTGTTCGTCTAATCTAATGGCGAGTGTATCGGATGTTTCTCTACCTTTGTGTGCAGGTGAGGACACGTTTGAGCTGCATGCGGTGCAGTCGGAACTGGAGGCAGTGGAGCGGCAGATCCGGATCCTTCTCGAGAAGCAGGCCGAGTTACGCGAGCGGCAGACAGCGTTGGAAACTTCTCGTGCTGACGCTCGCCATCCCTCGGTAAGTTTGCAGCGCGATATTAACACTCCTGCTTCCTCTACACCGTGTGTTTCTCTGCACAGGGCCCGAGCACCCAGAACGCGTTCATCCCAGCCCTTGTTCACTCCGGCGCCATCACAGCAGGACCTCTCCCCCGCCGCCGTCCCCGGTCTTCGAGGTCTCGACGTGGAATCGCTTCTCCCCTCTCCGCGAGGCGGAACGCGACGCCGTGGTCATCGGAGACTCCATCGTCCGCCACGTCCACGCTACCACAGCCAAAGGTAAGGTTCGCAGTCACTGTTTTCCTGGTGCTTGTGTTCTCGATGTCGCTGCACAGGTTCCCGCGATCCTCGACGGCGCTGAGACCATCGGAGCTGTAGTGCTGCACGCGGGGGTGAACGACACCAGGCTGCGGCAGACAGAGGTGCTGAAGCAGGACTTCAGGAGCCTGATCGAGACGGTACGAGCCACATCGCCCGCGACGAGGATCATCGTGTCCGGACCGCTTCCGACGTATCGACGAGGACATGAAAGGTTCAGTAGATTATTTGCTTTAAATGAATGGTTGATGTCTTGGTGTAAAGAACAGAAGCTGCTCTTTATAAATAATTGGAATCTTTTCTGGGAGCGTCCTAGGCTCTTCCGTGCTGATGGCCTGCACCCCAGCAGAACCGGAGCTGATCTTCTGTCCGAGAACATCTCCAGGACGCTTCGCACCGTATGACTAGTGAGTCAAACCTCAAATCGCAGTATGTGTTCTGCCCACTTAACTGATAGAAATGTGAGTGTAATGCAGTCTATAGAAACTGTGTCTGTTCCACGAATAGTGAGGTTTAGCAATAACAATAAAAATAAAAAATCTAGAAAAAACCTGATCGTGATCAAACCAGAATATTACAAAATTACTGAACAAAAACAATTTCTAAAGCTAGGGCTACTAAACATTAGATCGTTGACACCTAAGGCAGTTATCATAAATGAAATAATCACAGATAATAGTCTTAATATAATTTGCCTTACTGAAACATGGCTTAAACCAAATGATTATTTCGGTCTAAATGAGTCTTGTCCACCTGGCTACTGTTATAAAAATAAATGCCGTCTGATTGGCTGTGGCGGTGGTGTAGCAACAATCCATAGTGATATTCTGAATGCTACTCAGAAAACAAACTACAGCTTTAATTCATTTGAAATTCTTGTACTTAATGTTACACTCTCAGATATAAGTAAAAAGTTGCTACTATCTCTTGCTTTGGCTACTGTTTATAGACCTCCAGGGCCTTACGTTGATTTCCTAAAAGAGTTTGCAGACTTTCTCTCAGACCTACTGGTCAGCGTCGATAAAGCTCTGATTGTTGGAGATTTTAACATTCATGTAGACAATACAAACGATGCGTTAGGGGCTGCGTTTACAAATTTACTAAACTCCTTTGGAGTCAAACAAAACGTCACTGGACCCACCCACCGTCTTAATCATACTCTAGATTTAATTATATCACATGGAATAAATCCTACTGATATAGAAATTCTACCGCAAAGTGAAATCTTTTAACTTGCGTACTGCATTGCATACTGATGATATTTGTCAGATTGTGCCGCGATATCGACTAGGCAGAACAATTCTCCCGACAACTATAGATAAATTCACAAATAACCTGCCTGATCTGTCTCAGCTGCTCATCGTACCCGAACACGCATATGATCTCGAGAAAATGACTAACAGCATGTGCACCATTTTCACTAGTACATTAGATACTGTTGCACCGATGAGATTTAAAAAGGTTAGAGATAAAAATACTGTACCATGGTACAACAGTATCACTCACGCAATGAAGAGAGAAACTCGTAATCTAGAACGCAAATGGAGACAAAGCCGTTTAGAAGTTTTTAGAATCGCGTGGAAAGACAGTTCGTCCCGCTATAGAAAGACTCTAAAAGCAGCCAGAGCCGAGCATCTCCGCAAACTTATAGAAAATAACCAAAATAATCCACAGTTCTTGTTTAGTACAGTAGCTAGACTAACAAATAAACAGACATCATCTGAACAAAACATTTCATTACAGTTCAGCAGTGATGACTTTATGAATTTCTTTACTGAGAAAATCGAAAGTATCAGAAATACAATTGTAAATGTACAACCTTTAACAGAGTTTTATGATTCAGCCTCAATTATCGCCCCTCAAGAACAGTTGCAGTGCTTTACAACTATAGGACAGGATGAGCTAAATAAACTTACTACTGCGTCTAAACCAACAACATGTTTATTAGATCCAATACCCACTAAACTACTGAAAGAACTGTTACCTGTAGCAGAAGAACCTCTTCTCAATATTATCAACTCATCCTTATCCCTAGGACACGTCCCACGACCGTTCAAGCTAGCAGTTATTAAGCCTCTCATTAAGAAACCACAATTAGATCCAAATGTATTGGCAAATTACAGACCCATTTCAAATCTTCCATTTATGTCTAAAATACTAGAAAAAGTGGTTTCGGCCCAACTGTGCTCCTTCTTGCAAAAAAACGCTATCTACGAAAAATTTCAGTCAGGATTCAGGTCTCATCATAGCACAGAAACTGCACTCGTTCAAATTACAAACGACTTACTTCTAGCTTCTGACCAAGGCTGTGTCTCAATACTAGTGTTACTTGATCTCAGTGCTGCGTTCGACACTATAGATCACAAAATACTCCTAGACCGACTACAAAATTACACTGGTATTCAGGGACAGGCATTACGGTGGTTTAGGTCTTACCTATCAGACCGACACAATTTTGTCTATTTAAACGGGGAAAAATCTAAGATAACAATAGTAAACTATGGAGTGCCGCAAGGATCTGTGTTAGGCCCTCTGCTATTTTCAATATACATGCTGCCACTCGGCAATATTATAAGAAAACATGGAATTAGTTTCCACTGCTATGCCGATGATACTCAGTTATATATTTCATCACAACCTGATGAAATCTCTAAATTATCCAAACTGACAGAGTGTGTTAAAGAAGTAAAACATTGGATGACCAGTAACTTTCTTCTATTAAATTCTGATAAGACTGAAGTATTACTTATTGGACCAAAGACCTGTACACAGAATCTCTCAGACTACAGTCTGCATTTAGAAGGATGTGCTGTTACTCCATCCTCGACAGTTAAAGATCTGGGCGTTATATTAGACAGCAACTTGTCCTTTGAAAATCATATTTCATATGTTACAAAAACAGCCTTCTTTCACCTCAGAAACATTGCCAAGATACGGAATATGTTATCTATTTCTGATGCAGAAAAGTTAGTTCATGCTTTCATGACGTCTCGACTAGATTACTGTAATGCATTATTAGCTGGTTGTCCTGCTTCCTCTATAAACAAACTACAATTAGTACAAAATGCAGCTGCTAGAGTTCTTACCAGGTCAAGAAAATATGATCATATAACACCAATTCTATCATCTCTACACTGGTTACCCATTAAGTTCCGTATCGATTATTAAGTATTGCTAATGACCTATAAGGCTCTAAATGGTTTAGCTCCAGTGTTCTTAACCGATCTTCTATTGCCCTACAATCCGTCACGCTCTTTAAGATCACAAAACTCTGGACTTCTGGTTGTACCTAGGATAGCTAAGTCCACTAAAGGAGGGAGAGCGTTTTCACATTTGGCTCCGAAACTCTGGAATAGCCTTCCTCATAATGTTAGAGGCTCAGACTCGCTCACCCAGTTTAAATCTAGATTAAAGACACATCTCTTTACCCAAGCATTCACATAAATGCATCTCATATCAGACCAATTGCTCATTATGACTATCTTTGCTTAAAGTTATGAACAGCAGCTACGCTAATTATTCTCCTTTTGCTTTTCTGTTTGACCTCGGGACACCGGATTCAGTCCGGATCCAGCCTCTTCAGAAGACCTCAGATGATCATCACCTGTGAAGAGACGGCGCCAGTTCCTGCGAGGACTTCAGAAGACGCAATCATCTGGATCAACATGCACATTGCCCAATTCTATATCCTAATTATTGTTAATGTAATTTATTTTCCGGGAGCTCTTTGCTTCCAACTTCAGTTAAACTGCTAACTCTGATTGTAAATTAATTAACTAAATTGTTATTTGCTAACTGTATTCTTTAAATTGTAATGTTGACATCCGTTCTCTGTAAAGCTGCTTTGAAACGATATGTATCGTGAAAAGCGCTATACAAATAAATTTGAATTGAATTGAATTGAATTGAACTTTATCTACATATATTATATATATTTTACCTTTTTTTCCACCTGGTCCGTGTACGATGAGGAATCTTTTTTTCTTCTTTTTGGCAATTGTGAAAGCAATACGCTTTTCGTTTCGGCATTTTTTTTCTGCGTGTGTTCTGTATAATTGAAAAAAAAAAGAGTCTATTTTCTGAACACTCGTGTTGTCAAGACCATGTAAAAAGAGAATATAAAAAAACAGGCCAATTGGTTGATGTTTGAACTAATTCGCGGGAACCAATGAAAAGGCAGATCGCTAGCTCATTTGGACAAGTCAAGCACCCGGAGAGCGGGAGAGCGGGAAAACGGGATGTTGCATCATCAGCTCTCAGAGATTGCTAGACATTAATTTCTTCAGTAATATCACCAGGAGCCTAAGGTAGGAATAATTTTCACTTGTTGTAATGATTACTCAGACAGCGGTGTTGATTCAGGTTTGTGTATTTAGCAATTTATAAGCAAAGTATTAGTTTTTTTTCTTTTCTTTTCTCGAATTTGTTAATGCTAACCTATCAGACAACAGTTGCAAGAGTTAGTTTGCTAACTTTACCAGCTAGTAACGTTAACTGAGCCGTATCCAGAAATTCTCTGCAACAATCTTGACATAACGTTAGCTTGCTTCGTGTATTTAACTTAGCTAACGTAACGTTAACGTTAGCTGGGTGAATTTATTTTTGGGTTTAACTTGTATTGGTATTATACTGATAACATTATGCTACTTTTGTAATCTATTGTACTTATCTTCCACAAGCTCTGCTGCTAACTCACATGCAGATGACACAAGTTGGCCCAGCATTATGTCTGTGATTATGTCAATCAGCGTCGCAAGACACCATGTGAAAAATGAAACAGCATTAAATGCATTAATCTAAATTGACTAAGTTACAAGCAAGCCTCTTTTAATTCCCTAGGTGTGATGAGAAAGTTTGCAGTGGTCCAGTGGGTCAGTGGGAAGGATACTGGGATGTATAAAAAAACCAAGAAGCCATGGATGGCAGCGGAGGTTCCAGAAGGAAGGATGGCAGCGGAAGACCAGAGATGAAGCATTCAGATCAGGAGATAAAGCAGCCCCCAAAACAGCAAGAGCCAATCTGTCCCACAGCATCAAAAAGGCAAAACAGTCATATGCTCAAAAAATCAACAACCACTTCACAAACAGCAAAGACACACGGAGTCTGTGGCAAGCCTGTGATGATGACACATCCCTCCCAGACATACTCAACCACTTTTATTCACGGTTTGAAAAGCAGAATGAAACACCTGCACAAAAAACTGCCCACACCTCCCAACGACCAGGCACTCTGTCTGTCTCTAGCCGACGTAAGGAAGACCCTGTCTAGGATTAACCCAAGCAAGGCTGCGGGTCCTGACAACATACCTGGCCGTGCACTGAAAGACTGTGCTGAACACCTGACAGATGTCCTAACAGATATCTTCTGCACCTCGCTGACCAAGGCAGTCGTCCCCGCATGTCTCAAATCTGGCTCTTACCCACCTGGAAAACAAAGACTCTTATGTCAGAAGGGTGTTCATCAACTTCAGCTCAGCATTCAACACCATAATCCCACAACAGCTCATCAATAAACTAAACCTGCAGGGCCTGAACAATTCCCTCTGTAATTGGATCCTGGACTTTCTAACCGGAAGACCTCAGTCAGTCCGTGTCAGCCACAACACCTCGAGCACTACCATACTGAACACAGGTGCCCCACAAGGCTGTGTGCTCAGCCTGCTGCTCTTCACGCTGCTGACCCACGACTGCACTGCCAAGTCCAGCTCCAACCACATCATCAAGTTCGCTGATGACACAACAGTGGTAGGTCTCATCAGCAACAACGATGAAACTCACTACAGAGAGGAAGTGGCACAGCTGGTGAAACGGTGTGACACTAACAACCTGTCCCTCAACGAGAGTAAGACAAAAGAGGTTGTGATGGACTTCAGGAGAAACTCCGTTGACCACCCCCCACTGACCATCGACAGCTCGACTGTGGAGAGAGTCAGCAGCACTGAATTCCTGGGGGTGCACATCACAGAGGATCTCACCTTTACCGAGGATCTCACCTGGACCACCAACACCATGTCACTCTCCAAGAGGGCACAACAACGACTACACTTTCTACACCGACTGAAAAGAGCAAGTCTCCCTCCACCTAAGATCATCAGTGCCCCTCTCCCCTCCATCCTGGACATTTTCCTTACACGATGCTCCAGCAAAGCCAACAGTATCGTGAAGGACTCCACCCATCCCTCCCACCCACAGTCTCTTCCAGCTCCCACCATCAGGAAGATGGTACCGGAGCATCGGAGCCCGCTCTGCCAGACTGCTCAACAGCGTTTTCCCCCAGGCAGTGAGAGCCCTGAACTCAAACCTTGTAGGTCTTCCAAGCATGGCTGCATACGACGGTCAGTGCAAATAGTGAGCTGAAAGAACCGTTCCAGACCCATGGAGTCGTCGTATGCAGCCAGCTGCAATCGCAGCCGGGGATTCAGGCCTTGACGGTAAGTCATGAAGAGAGAGCGCTCATTCCAGCCACTGGCAACCGCTAAAGTTCTGAACTGGTGTGCATAATCAGCAACAGACATTTTTCCCTATATCATCGCTCACCCACTGCGAAAGAGTAGTGAAGTTATCAAGGGTTTGACTTGCAATTCCGTTCTGTACCCAGATGGTATGGGCCCAGTGGAGCTCTCTTCCTCTCAGCAGCGTAATGATGTAAGCGATCTTTGCCTTTTCGGTGGAGAACTGGGGCGATTGCATCTCCTGGGCCAGTGAGCACTGGAGAAGAACTCCGTTGCAGTCCTCCACCGAGCCAGAGTAGGGCACTGGTGTGGCCACGGGACTGGCAGCCACAGGAGGGGAATGAGTGATGGTGACGGGTGATGCGGAAGTGGTGCCCCGAAGCACCTGCTTGAGAGCATCCGCGACCTCCTGGAATGGATCCGGATATATTTATTCTGAGATTTTGCCTCACTTCTGGCCGTAGCTGTATCAAAAAAATAATCAAATAACACCAGATAAGCAGTGACAAAGTCTATATTATTATTATATTATATTATTATTATTATTACTACTGCTATTATTACTATAAAAACCAATTAAGATGTTTGAATCAACTTTTTCAAAATCAAAAAGTCTTTATTGAATTGCACGTCCAAAGTACATTGTGCGGATGTTTACTGAGCGCTGTCATTCTTCCTTATTTAAAGTAAACAACCAAATAGTCCATACAACTGCTCAAATGAAGGGCTGTTTACACTGAGCACACATCCTTTACATAATGACAAAACAAAACTACACAACAACACTTGAATAATTTTACTTTGTATGCCAGGAAAAGTGTTGTGATATGGGAACATAAATATTCTTATTTATTGTTACACTGATATATATATATATATATATATAAATATATATATATATATATATATATATATATATATATATATATATATATATATATATATATATATATTATATGTGTGTGTGTGTGTATATATTTATATATATATATATATATATATATATATATATATATATATATATATATATTAATTATTTTAAAATAAAAATAACAAGTATTACATTGATCAGTAAAATAAAAAAAAAATGCTATATAATCCCAAACCTATAAGCAGTGACAGTCTTACAGAACCTATACACTAATACAATAATAATAATAATAATAATAATATTATAAACACTAAATAAAATGCTTGAAACAACTTTTTCAAAATCAAAGTCTTTATTGAATTGCACGTCCAAAGTACATTGTGCGGATGTTTACTGAGCGCTGTCATTCTTCCTTATTTAAAGTAAACAACCAAATAGTCCATACAACTGCTCAAATGAAGGGCTGTTTACACTGAGCACACATCCTTTACATACTGACAAAACAAAACTACACAACAACACTTGAATAATTTTACTTTGTATGCCAGGAAAAGTGTTGTGATATAGGAACATAAATATTCTTATTTATTGATATATTGATAAATATTGGTACATATTAATTTATTTTAAAATAAAAAAACAATTTTTACATTGATCAGTAACTGGTACTGAACAGTATACCTCAATTCAAATGAAATTCAATTCAAATCCTGTTAATGTGCACATGTTGTAAGAACGTCACACTTACACAAAGTGTTTTGTACAGAGATTGTCAGTTAATTTGCATTGTAAGATCATAATATTCCGATAAGCATGAATGTCATGGAGGATGTTTTGAGTTTAGCTTCCCTATCCAAACGCATGCAGAGCATGCTGGGAAATCCACTGTCCAGTTTCAGCTGTTGTTAAAAATGATTCATGTCATCCCAACTCAAAAGCATTAACTTTTCATAATCAATTCATAATTTAGAACATTATTTAAGCGTCTAAAATATTGTGCGAAGTTCAGTTACACTGCTGTTAAACTGAATATATTAATATATTTTCTTAAATATCCACAGCACAAACAACAAATTGTTCGTCATGACAGTCAACAGTATAGTAGTCCACCTAGTATAGTAGTAAAAAGTCCCATAAACTCACTCCTCGGGCCAACTTCATACTAAACCCCACGGGTCAAGAATGGGATGCCATTTTATATCAGTTCATGTACATGTAAAGGCAGACATCCCAAAACCTTTGGCAATATAGTGTATATATAATATATAAGGCACCTTATATTCATATCATCAGCAACGATTTTGAGTGTTTCTGTTAGAGAGTGGAATGTGGTGTTGTTCATTGATGTGCTTCATTCATGGATGATCAACAGAGGACATGTGAAGGTTAGTGCAAACATCTGAGTGTTTATATTTAAAATCTAAACAGTAATTCACATCATGTTTATACAGATGTTATACTTGATTGAAAATAGGAAAAGCCATTGGTAACGCTTTATTTTACAACGTCCTTGTTACATAAGTTACATGTACTTACTCTAGTAATAACAGCAAATTATGAGTAATTACATGCAACTAACCCTAAACCAAACCTTACCCTAATTATAAGCAAAGTATGTTGTTCATTTCTATTTCTCAGTTCTTAAATGTATAATTACACTGTGACTAGAGCACTTTAAAATAAAGAGTAACCAAACCATTTGATTGTTTGCCATAGTTTAGACATTTCTGGCCTCTGCCCTGGATTGCACTCATGATGGTGATTTTACAAATAACACTGAAGCTTCGAGGTTCATATCAAGCATGTGGGAGAGTATTGATCTCACATAGTCACGTCATAGATGACAAAACGAAGCCTCACTTTCTGTCCAATCTTACAAAAATGAGGTCTCTTTTGTCATAGGTCCTTTTGATTTTGATTTTGGTTGGGAGGAACTAAATTCAACAATAAATAGAGCCTCATTTCTGAGCACAATTTTATTCAACTGGACCCTCTTCACAGACTGCTGGTGTGTATTAATATTCATATCTATGTTTAATAGCGCATTTTTGCTTTGAAATGTTTGGACTGCATAGTATCATATGAATAATATATTGGATAAATAATGAATCTGGCAATTGTTTATAAAAATATTATCAATTCCTTTTATTTATTATATAAAAATGTATTGTTTTTAAAAGCAGAAAAACAGTGAATTGTGAAGGTCTTCTGTGAGGTTGATCCACTGAGGAACTGCAGGTGAGTTGAATGTTTCTGCACTCTCTACACCAGAGTCACATTATAATTGATTTAAAAAAGTAATTTGTTGAATACAGTCTTTAAATCAATTTGGTATCACACAGCTCATTGTTAAAACGACTACAGTAGCTGTGCAACTGTTCTTTAACTATTGTATTGTCACAAAGTCATGATATCAGAGTACGTCAAGTTCATACTTCAGCTAGATTAAATTACATCAAAAACATCACAGTTACTTATTAAACACTGAGTTTCATTTAGATGGAAATTGTTCAGTCTATCTAAAGTGACTATTGAATACATGTGTAATTGAATTCAACATAGTACAAATCACTTTACCAGTCACTTGTAACTAATAACAACTGTTCTGACATAAAGAAGGCCTTGTTAGTGAAGAAGAAGTATGGCAAAATATGGCAAAACAATAGTGTTTTTTGCTAATTATTCTCAATAGCAGTAAATCACACTGAGCATTTAACACTTTCTAACACTCTAAAATTATATCATGTCTGGTTGTAGATTTCATTTCAATCCCTCCGTTCCTCAAAATAAAACTTGACAGAGGGAGACAAAGTGTCGCGGTACGTGTAGGAAACGGGCAGACACGGACTTGAGAATGAAACATAGAAGCTTTAATTCGAAGACACCGACAGAACGTACATCCATACCATTACAAAGACGAGAACCGACCAGGAGTGAGAGAAACACAGGGCTTAAATACAGACACTAATGACAGGGACACAGGTGAAAGACATAACTAATGATGACGAACAGCTGACGATAATGAACTCATAAGACAAAGAAGGGAAACTGGGTCACACGAGGATCACATGACAGGGCAGACAGACTGACAGGTGAACAAGAAACATACAGAGTCCGTACACAAAGGGGGAAGTAAATTATTTGTACAACAATTACTGAAGCCCAACAAAATAACAATACAGTCTCAAAAGAAAGAAACAGACAGTCATCAATGTACAGAAAACAGACAGACCGCATGAAGTATTGCTACATTTGTTCAGGGTTTGTGAATGTAAAACAAAGCAAAAGGATCATTATATATGAGGTCCACATGAGCTACATCTACATCTACAAACTTTGATCATATTCTGAATTAGGAAATTAGTAATGGGGTTCTTCTATACTATTGTATCATGAAAACAGCATGATGATGAGAAATTGACAATGATTCCTTCATGTGCTGAGATGAGGTGATGTGTTGTTTTGTCTTATATCAGGATGGCCGTACGAGTGATTTTGTTTCTGACACTGTTTACTGGGCTGTGCGTCGCTGATTCCAGAGGTACGTTTACAATAATTCAAGAAAAATGATTAGATTTAAAAATCTGTGAGCATTGTGTATCATTACATGTCAATCAGATTCATTTATTGAAATTATAGGCTGAAACATGGTAATGATTTCATATCATATTGAACAGGGAATCTTGCTCTTAATGCCAAGGCTGTGCAGTCCTCCACAATCCCTCAGGGAGAAGCTGAACATGCAGTAGATGGAAACACAGACTCAGATTTCCAGAAGGGCTCATGCACTCACACTAATCCTGAGTTTAATCCATGGTGGAGAGTTGATCTTGGAAATATCTACAGTATAAGCAACATTACCATCACTAATCGTGGAGACTGTTGTAAAGAGCGGCTCAGAGGAGCTCAGATTCGTATTGGTGACAAGCTGGAGAACAACGGAAACAACAATGAGCTGTAAGAAATGTTTCACCATCTTCCCGTGTTTATGATCTTCAATCTGGTTCAATAAAACAAAATTGAAGCTCCTCCACAAACCAACCCCTCAGTGATCCACAGTCATGGAGATGTGCTTTACTTGAACACATTTTATTCAGATTATTGTGATTAGACATTTGTAAGTTTAGACCATTGTTTCTTGTAGCAATGCAGTATAAAGCATGAACAATAATTTGTATTGTGAAGAGTGCTGAACAAAACCATTTGATTTCTATACAGTTGAACTGAATTTGTTACACATGGTCATTGTGTTGAAGACTCTGGTTTTCATTTTAACACTGTTCTTCATGTATTTGCAGGGTTGCAACTATTCTCCCTGTTACTGATGTCACACAAACATTTTCATTTGAGCCTGTTAGTGGCCGATATGTCAACATTGTTTTACCTGGGAATGATGAAGTCCTCAGTCTGTGTGAAGTCCAGGTGTTTGGAGGTAAGAGACAGAGAGAGAAGAAGACTGAGAGTTTACATTTACATTCATTCATTTGACAGACGCTTTTATCCAAAGCCACTTACAAGTGAGGAATACAACAAGCGATTCTTCATGAAGAGGCAAATAAGATAGAATAGATTAGAGGAAAGTATGGTTTAGATAGTTTATGTACTTATTAATGTGTGTATTTTTGTATTAACAGAAAACTACACACCGCCGCACATTTGTTTTCCAAGTATGTGATTTTCATGACTTTGAATATTGTCAGTAACGCACACACACACACACACACACAAGTTACACAATTATTTACATATACATAAATATATATGTATATGTCATGCATATATAGATATGTGTAAATGGTAACACTTTACAATAAGGTTCATTAGTTAACATGAACTAATAAAGAACTGGACTGACACAGCAGTTATTAATCTTTGTTAATGATAATTCCAACATTTACTGAAACATTACAATCTTGTTAACATTAGTTACCGCACTGTGAACTAACATGAACAAACTGTATTCTGTTCTCTGAATAGGTATAGGGCTAGGTTCGACTCTCGGGAGGACACAGATTATATTTAGGCATGACAGCCAACGCATTTATTGCACATATAACAGGAAAAAAACAAATAGTAGAATAGACAAGTGAACATTTTGCTGTATTGTCCCAACACAACACTCTGAAATGGGAAAAACTCAATATTTAGTCCAGTTTGTGTATAACAGTTCAGAGAAACCAAAAAGAAAAGTGTCCAAAAGTCCTCCAGGTTCCTTCACAAGTTGGTGTGTAGTGTAAAATGAATGCATGTATGAGGCCTTTGTTTCTTCTATACAGGCAGTGTGTGTAAAGTAACAGCTTTTCTGTAAATGAAAAGAATCCCTCGATGCAGCAGGTCCGAGTCGAGCGTCAGCAGTCGCCCGTCACCGGGTCTGGGTCACCAAAGCTCACATAAACTCACAGTTGGTCATGTCTCAGGATGGAATCAGGCAAAAAAACAACACAATTCAGAGTTAACATCTCTTAAGATTCACATTAACTCCATAAGAATAAATAAACTCACTCACATGCTTCAAACACGCGTCTTAGCTTAGCAAATTAGCATCAAGACACCTGAGCACAGTAAACACACGAATACATTTTCCTACTACTTTGAAATATTGATTTGAGGGGAAATACTTTATTAGCTCACTCACCAGTTGTGTTTGTATGAAGCGAGAGAGAGCGAGTCCACGGTGTGATACAAGAAACACCAAAGAAAGACCGGCTTCAGAAACCCGGATGAGCCGTCTGTTATACAGCGTCACTATTGATGACGCTCAATATCTGGACATATCAGACCTCACAATGACTGACCAATCAGAGTCAAGTATTCCAGAGAGCCGTGTAATAATCATTTGCATTACATAGCATTGATACTTTAGCACATTAAAGTTAATAAATGTTATTGTTTATTATTTGATGTTAAACAGGGAATCTTGCTGTTGGAGCCACAGCTGTCCAGTCTTCCACAAACGATCTCCTTGGAGCTTCAGCAGCTGCTCAAAATGCTATTGATGGCAACAGGAATTCAGTTTTGACTCAGGGGTCATGCAGTATGACTAATGAGGACAGGGACCCCTGGTGGAGAGTTGACTTGTTGAATGTCTACAGGATAACCAGGGTTAGCATCACTAATCGTGGAGATTGTTGTGCAGAGAGAATAAATGGTACTCAGATCCGTATCGGCAACAGCCTGGAAAATAATGGAAATAATAATGAGCTGTAAGTATTGTCTCTCTTATACTTACACAAATGGTTAGAAAATGAGTAAATAAGATAAAAATACTTCTATATAGATATATATTTATAAATCCTTCTCTCTGATTATGTTACGGTACGTGTCCAGGGAAGAAGCGCACAACAAGGAAGTCAGGAACATATAACTTTACTGGAAATAGGATAATGAAAATACATGACACCATCAAACGACGTTCAGACTGGACGAGGGACTGACAGAAATACAGGGCTTAAATACAAATGAACACAGGGAAGAAAACAAGACTAATGAATCACACACAGCTGACAGGAATGAAGTAACGAACTCAAAACCGGAAACCAATGAAATCAAAGAAGCACAAAACCTAGAAAGACAAGAGAAACGACAAGACAGTCCACACAGATATACATGTGACAGTATAAATAGAAATAAATCACTTCAATTCAAACTTGCCTTTGACAGAAGTATATTTAATCATGTGGTGTTGATACGCCTCTCTCTGTTTCTCTGTGACTGTGTTTCTTCACAGGGCTGCGACTGTTGTGTTCATCCCACTTGGAGAGACACAAACATTTACGTTTGAGCCTATTAAGGGACGATACGTCAACATTTTTATACCTTGGCGCAAGGAATTTCTCACACTGTGTGAGCTTGAGGTGTTTGCAGGTGAGTGATAAAAGCAGAGAGACGTGGTGTGTAGACATTTGTACTGTTTATATATGTGTACATTGCCTTAATGATGGTTTGTTCTGTTTTCATTGGCAGATTAAGTGGAATGAGATGATGTTACACCACAGTCCACTGATCATACCAGAAAAATACCAAACTTTCATTCTTTTCTTTTCACCTATGCACATTTTATCCTTAAGATAAAAGATAAGTTTCAGTGCACATTCAGTAAAGGAATGAAATGGTTCTTAAAATGCACCAATCTTTTACCCAGCTTTGTTTGTCTTTGCTTTCAACATGAATAAATGACTTCAGCATTGCATGTTGTATTGCTTGTTTCTGGATCAAAAACTTACAATGAGGAGGAGGTGTAGTGTCACATAGATTCCCTTCTAGGGTTGAGGAGCTGGAAACAAAGTATAGAAAAGAATCATGGAGAGAACGAGGATGTCCAACCTTGTGTCCCAGAATCTACACAACCACCAATCCAACCAATATTAACTTTGAATTTTCTGGTATAAAGTCTAAGAAGTACAAAAGTAACAATAACCATAACAGAAATAACAATTTCAAAAAGAAGAATAACTTCTTTTAAGCGATAACTTCAGGGAAGAGCCTGGCCAAAATAACAAACAAAACAAAACAAAATAACTAACCCAGAAATCTCTCTAAATTACCTGGAGAAATATATTCCAGAATGCTAAATTACAAAACTCTTCCCTCAGAGAACAAAAACATACATCTGAATACAACACAAAATACACAGACGTGAATATATATGCTGCGCTATAATAAACGTGCATCCTCGGACGTAACAATAGTGATATGAAATGGACTCGTGAAGCTAAAAGGTTAACACTATCCAAAAGCAATTTATATATTCTGCCCTTCCTGAACAAACCTGATTTTAATGACAATATTAATGAAAGTTTTATTCTTTAATCCCTGTTTGTGCCACTGTCTGATCATTACTGAAAGAGTAAAACACATTCCCAGTATGACGGAAGATTGCTCAGTTGATTGTAGTTTGTTTGATGAATGCCGAACCTGCAGGATTTAAAAAAGTCGGCAAAGGAAAACCATAAATGAAACATCAAAAGATTTTATGAGGTCCCTAGAAGGGCTTTTATAGACTACAATGTCATGTTCACCATGCAGAAATGACCGTGGTACGGTTCTGTGTAAAGCGTTGTGTTGTGTAGCATGAGCGCTAAGACAAGATAACGACAGATGACAACAAAACTTGTTGTGCAGTGTGAGCACATGGTGATTCATGTAGTCTCATAGTTCTGTAGTGTGAGCTTGTCACAGTCACTGTGCTCTCATCTCATGTTTTATAAGTAAACCCACATTAAGAATATCTGCTCTCTAGCGGGACATACTGTACTGTACTACTGGCTGCTGTAATAACACCAATCAACACAGATAATTACTTCAATAGCCTCTATACATATATTACATAACAGAAGTGTGTTGCACTGATACTACTTCTTAAGCTACTTAATTTAATTAGCTTATAAACACTTTTTACTGCTTTTACTGCAGTCTGGATTGCATTTGGAAACAAAGATGAAATTCTCAAGGTGAAAGCATACCTTGAGGCTAGGGGTCTAAAAACACAAAATCAAGTCATATGTGATTCTGGAGCCGGACCTTAATTTCAGTAGTCATGCAAAAGCAAGAACTACATCAGCATACTATCATGTCAAAATCATTGCAAAAATTAGTTTCCAGTCAAGACTCATGTTCATGCTTGCATCACCAGCAGTAATGGACTCTTCACTGGCCTTCCCAAAAACATCTCAGTTACACAGGTAACCCTCGTTCCCTGAAGGAGGGAACGGAGACGTACGTCGGAGACCGACGAATAGGAATCTCGCTAGAGAAGCCAATCTACTTCGAGTGTAACTAAAACGAGTCAATGCACATTGGCATGCAGTGATTGCCATCCAGAAAGTGCCGCGTTGCCACGCCCATCTCGGTACTCGGCCGTGGAGCCAGTGTTGAAGGTCTCATATGAAGCAGACTGAGCGCGGTTACTGCCGCTGCAGCCGCCATATGCCCCAGAAGCCTCTGAAATAATTTCAGTGGGACCGCTGTCCTGCCGTTGAACGTATTCAGACAGTTCAACACCGACTGAGCACATTCCTCTGTGAGGTGTGCTGTCTGTTCGACCGAATCCAACTCCAACCTGAAGACCCAACTGGCTGAGGTGTCTAAGCACCAAATCCCTGTGTTCGCACAACTGATCCTGTGACTGGGCCAGAATGAGCCAGTCTTCTAGATAGTTGAGGGTGCGAACACGCTGTTCTCTCATGGGAACAAGGGCTCCCTCCACGACTTTCGAGAAGACGCGGGGAGACAGGGCCAGCCCGAAGGGTAGGACTCTGTACTGATATGCCTGACCTTCGAACGTGAACCGCAGAAATGGCCTGTGTCGCGGAGGAATCGAGACATGAAAGTACGCGTCCTTCGGGTCGATCGCTACAAACCAATCTCTCGGGGACGGATGCACTCGAAAATGCTTTTCTGCTTGAGCATTTTGAACGATAGCTTGTGAAGGCTCCGATTCAAAACTCGCAGGTCCAAGATCGGTCGTAACCCACCGCTTTTCTTGAGTACAATAAAGTAGGGGCTGTAGAACCCTGACCTCATATCGGCTGGAGGGACCGGCTCTATCGCGTCCTTCGCCAGTAGAACTGCGATCTCCACACATAAGACAGGGGCATCAGCAGCTTTCACTGAAGTGAAGTGGATGACCCTGAACCTCGGGGGATGCCGGGCGTTTTGAAACGCATAGCCGAGCCTGATGGTTGAATGAGCCAGCGAGACGGACTGGGGAGCGCTAGCCAGGCCCGCAGAGATTGTACAAGTGGGCCCTCTTTGGACCCGGAGATGAAGGAAATATAAATTTATATAATAAAAGTGCTTTCTTTCTGATGTGCTGTTAATAGTGTTTGTTCTACTTCAGTCAGGTATGCAAAACGTTTAATGGTAAAATCGTTAAATGGTAAATATGTTGCACATAATTAATGGAAAACTGTGTGTAATCTGTTGATAGGTTACAGACTTTCTACTGATATTAACTGTTTTTCACTTTAATTAGATCCTAAAAGATTTTAGTCCTAAAAGAGATCTACTAACATTTAGTGGAGAACGTCTAATAATTGTCTGCTGCACATAAATAATATTTTTTTTGACAAGCAATAGATAAGCAACTAATCTTTAGTTGACTATCAACAGAGTATAAATTATGGTAAATTTGAGATTATATTCAGATCATACGATACAATGACATGACTTGACTTTCAACTGACAGGTTGATTTTGAGTTGTTGGACAACTTAGAAGATGGTGACTCAATCTACAGAAAGTTTCTTGACAATTGGTTAATAACCTGTTGCATAAAACATAATGACAGTCAACAGACACGTTTTGTAATATCTGTAGATTAACCCTTGAAATTCATCTTAGAGTTTATAGGTAGTTAGTTGAACGTTTGGTACTTGTCATTTGAAACAGTGTTGTTGAATGTCAACTGATGCACTGTTGACATGCCACTGAATGGCTACTAATAACTAGTAGAGTCTCAACAGATGGACTATCAAAATAAAGTGATAGGTAGATAGGACTTATATGTTATCCTAGGAGCTGGTTTAAGTTTATCTTTAGTTTAAATACTGAATTCACTTAACTTCCTCTTGAATCTGCAGAAGGATCTTTATCTTTAGCCTCCATCATGTCTTTGAATGATCCTGTGTCATGTCTAATGACCTGCTGGAGTGAGAACTATGATACAGACATATTAGTTCAACATCAACACAGTCTCACAGATTCAGGGATTCACAGTAATACTGAATCCAAAACTTAAACAGTTTTTACCAATAGGGCAACCAACATCATATTAATAAATTTTGCCCTGATCTCCCCAGAAATTATGGACAGTTACCTCATGGTCTCAGTCGGCTCTTGAAAGCTCATTCCCATCAGCTCTTTATCAATAATCTTCTCTTCCTCAGGGTGTTGTACCCTGGCATAGTTGCATCAAGTTGTGAACACTTGTCACAATGAAAAACAAGCCATCCTAGGAATGCGGGTTCTGGTGAGTGGTATGGAGGAACATTTTTGGGTCAGACTTCTGTACTTCTCACAGATCCCCCTTAATGATGCTGCTGGCCTCACAATTACTGTATTTAATTTTTTATTACTGTAGCTTTATTACATTCTCCCGCGATTTGCGAAACTCAAAGTATTCTGTTTTACGCGCTGAATAAACAAAATGGACATTCGTCGTTTTTTTAATAAATCCACTACTAAACGTGTGGAGTTTTCTAATTCTACTTCAACTATCGATTTGACTGCAAATCGAACAATTTGACTGCAAATCTATCAGAAGAGAAGATAGTGGACATCTACGCATCTCGGAAAAAGAGGCGGCTTCTTCTGCATTAGGTAAGATATTGTAATGTCTGAAGTAGTTCTATGACAGGTCAAGGGAGGCTCTGTTTATGAACTTTAATCGGAACGAAGAAGAACACACTGTAACAAGCGCACCCGTCTAACACACTTCTGAACTCCCCGTGTTAACCGATGCAAAACAAAACAGCAAAACATTTGCTTGACATATGTGCCATAACAAAAGTGAAAACATTTGGTCCCTCTCTAATTAGTGTTAAAGTAACACTGATGCAGTTAAAGTTAATGAGATAATTAAGCTATTAAGTAAGTGATGATTGAACATTAATGATGAACACCTGCTGTTAACAAGCTGAATCAATGAAGAGAAGAAAAACACAAGAACTACAACTGACTTCAGCCACAGCCTTAGATGAAATCAACTGAAGATAAAAGACATTCAATCTCTAAAGAGCTTTACCATTTAATGAAATCTTTTTAACTACTGCATCTCTTCAACACACACAGACATCAAGAATCAGCATATGAATCTCAATAATGGTGAGAAAAAAAACGCTTTTTGTATCACCATACACTCAAAAGAAAAAATATTTCAGTCTAAACATAAGTTTTATGTAATTTAATTACATAGTAATTTTCCATCCATTTGGATTACATAGTTTTAACATAAACAAACTAATAAATTTAATGTGATTCATATTTGTCAATCATGTGTAAATGAAATAGGTAAGATTTATGTAATAGTTCACAGAAAAATGCTCAGGTTAATTAACGCTGTTTAGTGGTCATGTGTGTGCGCACTACTGAGTTAAAGTACCATTGAAGCAGTGTCAGAGTTAATGAGATCATTAAGTGATGATTTAGCATTAATGATGAACACCTGCTGTTAACAAGCAGAATCACTGAAGGACAGAGAAACACAAGAACTACAACTGATGAAATCAACTGAAGATAAAAGACATTTAATCAAGTTGCAGAGACACCGCTGTGTTACCTGTCACACTTTTCTTGACATTTAACCTAAACCACAATTTTTGCATGTGAGTGAGAACGACATCTTGATCCCGAACCGCCATCTGTTCCGACTGTGCTAATATTAGCCAATCGTCTATATAATTCAGAATGTGTATGCCTTGCAGCCTGAGCGGCTGTAGAGCTGCATCTATGCATTTCTCAAGGCTGGTCTCTGGGGTAATTTGAACAGCCATCTCTGTAATCTGAAGCATAGTGGCAGGTAATGATCGATTTGACTGTTCTCTGACCCTCCTCAGAGGGCACGAGTGTGATGGAGGGCTTTGTAGATCCTGAATAATATACTCGCTGGAAACCACTGCGCCCCGAAGCACCAAGGGTGGCGGGGTTGGCAGAACACCCCACTGAGTGCAACAAAGTGGAACGGGCACGGTATACTAAGGTGAACCAAATCACTCCGTGGGGGGCTGTGAGTAATACTGTGAGTGATTGTACTGTACTAAATCGGGACAGACAACAATGAATAAGACAGACAGTTGAACACAGATACTGCCAGTTATTCCGGATGTGCTTTTATGCTTTCCTGGTCGTGATGCTTTCTCAGGCGTTCCCAAAGCGTCTTTTTCTTAAATTAACTCATGACTGAAAATAGAAAGTTTCTGTTATACATACAGATGAATGCAAAGCATGCTGGGAACTAAAAATCCACTGCCCAGTTTGTTCATTCAACACAAATCGAAGAAGTAACTTCAGTTTTACAGATTTTATGTGGTTTTAACTAATGTAATGAAACTCATTCAACAAGCAGCAAAATAATTTGTACAGTGTAGATTAAAAGATGAGAAGATTGACAGTTCCTGATTGTGATGTGTTTTATCTCCATTAGATTCCCATCGGCTCACTCTGGATCTGAATACAGTGAATGAACGGATCCGTCTGTCTGAGAGGAACAGAGTGATTACATTCACTGAAACAGTCCAGTCGTATCCTGATCATCCAGACAGATTTGATGATGTGTGGCCTCAGGTGTTGTGTAGAGAGAGTGTGTGTGATCAACGTGGTTACTGGGAGATTGAGTGCAGTGGAGGTGTGGCTCTGTCAATGTCATATAAGAGCATCAGCAGGAAGTGTTGGTTTGGATATAATGATCAGTCTTGGAGTTTGTTCTGCTCTTCCTCCTGTCACTCATTCACACACAATAGCATACAGACTGATCTCCCTGTAGAGTCCATCAGCAGGAGAATAGGAGTGTTTGTGGATCACAGTGCAGGAACTCTGTCCTTCTACAGCGTCTCTGGAGACACAATGATCCTCATCCACACAGTCCAGACCACATTCACTCAACCGCTCTATCCTGGGTTTGGTGTTTATCCTGAATCATTAGTGAAACTGTGTTGATGAATCAGAACAGACTGTAGAGAGATTCTACCCATAATGCTTTGAGCTCATGATGAATCAGTGACAGTGAGTGTTATAGAGTCTCTTCATTACATTAATACTGTCACTGAAATATCATGTGTGTGTGTGTGTGAGGCAGTCAGATCAGTGTATGTGTGTGTACTTGTTTTAATTATACTTGGGAGCACCAAATGTTGTCACTTATTGTCGTCACATTGGAATATATATATAAATCAGAATTATGGCGAATTCATGGCAGCAACACACGGCAGCAATTCAGACCGTGTGTTCCTCCCTGCCCCCAGATTCGCCACTTCATAACCCTGTGTATGAGGAGCTAATGGAGGTTATGTCGGGGCCGCCGTTCTTTCCCGACCTTCACACTGAGGTGTTGAGGTCGTGGAATAGACCGGTGTCTTAGGTATTCAACCCACAAACGTCAAATTATTCTAATATAATAGAAGAACAAAGCAGGCTATGTGGCGATGCCCCGGGCGGAAGAGACACTTGCAAGCTATCTCTCCCCTGGATCTGCATTGTCGCTGAAGTCCCCGACTTTACCCACCAAGCCACAAAAGACAACTTTGGCTCTGGTGGGTAAAGTGTACTCTGCTTTAGGTCAGGCCATGGCGTGTCTGCATACTATGTCAATCTTGCAGGCATACCAGGCCGGCCTGCTGAAAGACATTGATGAGGGTGGGGAATACCACAGATTTGTCTCTCAGGGCCACCAAGGAGACGGCTGAATCAGTGGGCCGTTCTATGGTAGCCCTGATGGAGGCATCTGTGGCTCAATCTTTCTGTTATAAACGACAAAGATAAAACCTTCCTTTTGAGCGCCCGCTTGCGCCTTCTGGCCTATTCGGCAATGCTGTCACCTTAGTCGATGATAAGTTTCAGGAGATGAAAAAGCATGCGCCGGCATTCCAGAAAATAATTCCTCTTTGCCCTTACATGTCTGAAGATGCTGTGTGCGAGCAGCAGAATTCGAGTACCAGCTCCTCATACAGCAACAAAAGGCCCCACCTGGGCAGAGGAGGCTGGGGGTCAGGGTGATGATCACAGCCAAAGCCTTCTAAGGATAGGGCGGATCTGAGGACCCTCATTATTGCAAAGAAGGCTTCGTCGAAGAGGTCCTGACGCCTATTCTCTGCTGCTTTCAGGACATCGGTTTGACTGTCTCAAGAACACCAGAGACCAGTCACGAGAGGCTGGTTCCCTTAGTAGATTTTCTGGCAGAGTGGAAATGGTTCAGCGAAGTTCTCACTACGGTGGTGAACCCAGAGCTGTCTCTAGTAATGGAGTAAGAGGTTCTGACAATTTTGTGAAAATGAGCTATAGAACGGGCTCCTCCTCCGAGCAAGTAGTCAGGGTTTGACAGATCTTCGCTTATTGAATCGCACTGTTCAAAAGCTAAAGTTCAAGATGCTTACACTCTGTGTCACAAGTCAGGTCTGAAGATTGGTCTGTGACAATCGATCTCAAGGACGCTTACTTTCATGTATCCATCCATCTGCATCACAGGAAGTTCCTAAGGTTTGCATTTGGGGACGAAGCATATCAATATCTGGTTCTTCCATTCGGCCTAGATTTATCGCCCTGCACCTTTATGAAATGTGTGGATGCAGCTCTGGCTCCTCTGAGACTCCAGGGCATTCGCGTATTGAATTACATTGGCGATTGGTTGATTCTAGCTCAATCCGAGCTCATGGCGGTTTGACATCGAGATGTCGTCCTTGCACATATTCAAAGGTTGGGTTTGAGTTTGAACGTCATGAAGAGTATGCTTCTTCCAGCTCAGAGAACCACTTTTCTAGGCGTAATTTGGCATTCGATGACGATGCAGGCTCATCTTTCTCCAGCCCGCATCGCATCAATTCTATCAGCTGTAAATGAGGTAAAACTAGGCCAGTCACTCACTGTGAAACATTTTCAGAGACTGTTAGATCTGATGGCAGCTGCGTCCAATTTGATACCTTTTGGCTTGCTGTACATGAGACCTTTGCAATGGTAGCTAAGGAGCAGGGTGTTGTTCCCCGAGAGGAAATCTTTTTCGGATTTTGCGGCGATGCCTTCATGCCTTGGTGATGTGGAATAAATCTTGGTTCCTTTCAAAATTCAGTTGTGCAGATGTGGACTTATTTTCAACACAGGAGACAACTCATTGAGTCAGATCAACGGTTTGTCTGTGTCCCACTTCTAAGCAGAGGATGAGCAAGTGGGTGGTTGAACCTCACCCTCATCTTTGACTGTCAGTGCTCATTCCACTAGGAGTATGGCAGCCTCTAAAGCCCTTCTTTCAGGAGTTTCCCTTCATGATATTAGTGATGCTGCAAGCTGGTCCTCTCCGCACACCTTCGTCAGATTTTACAGCCTTGACTTAGGCTCCATTCCAGGGTCTTCGGTTCTTTGTTCATTACTTCAACAGCTGGGCCTTTTGGTCTTATGGTGTCGTGGGTATGATGTTCCCAGAAGTGTCTTGACGCAGCTAGAGTCCCCATGAGAGGGAACGTCTCAGATTACTTATGTAACCCTAATTCCCAGAGTACGGAACAAGACGCTGCGTCGCTTTGTCATACTCCCTAAAAGCCCTCGAACGCATTGCTTCATCCTATTAGAAGCTGCCGTTCTTTGTTCTGGGGGTTGCTTTATAGTTTTCAAGTCTGTGACATCACCTGCCTATGATGTTCCGTCACGCCATTGGACAGATTTCACATGTGCTTCACAACGCAATCACGCAGAAGTCTCGACGCAGTGTCTTTTTCCCTACTCAGGGAACCAGGGTTACATAAGTAACCTGAGACGTTTTATTGTAGTATCACATCAATCTCTACTATTACTATCAAAATTACCTTTCAGTTGAAAAGTATCTTTCACAAACATGATTCATGAAGAACATGTCATTATATTTATTACATATTTAAAGTTCATGGAGTGAGAATGAATTATTATCTTAATGCAGTGTTTTTCAACCTTTTTTGAGCCAAGGTACATTTTTTATTGAAAAAAGGCACACCACCAACCGAAAATGTAAAAAAATGAAACTTTCCCACTTCTGAGGAGCTGGATGTCGAGAGCTGTTATTTATCGATATTGAGGCTAAAAGAGCATGATTATGGGTCGATGCAGAAAGTGGAAGAAACGCTTGCGAGCTATCTCTCTCCATAGCCAGCATCGGCCTTAAAGGCCTCAACGATGCCCACCAATCCCACACATACAACATCTACTTTGGTGGGCAGAGCTTATCAAGCCTCTGCTCAGGCTGCAGTATGCCTGGGTCGGTCTGGATCGGTCAGCCGTGCGATGGCAGTGCTGGTGGCCACGGAGCAGCATATGTGGTTGAATTTGAGCGCCATAAAGGAGAAAGATAAATATGTTGCCTTCTGGCCTCTTCGGCGATGCAGTTAACATGAGAGGTTGTCAAGAGGTTTCAGGAGGCAGAAACTTCTCCAGAAGTTCCAGAAACTTCTCTCCCGCCACTCTCAGATCTCTGGAGCTGCTGAGCGGGAGCAGCCCCAAACATCAAAAACCAGCTCCTCCTATCGTGCTGTGCAGAAGCAGAGCGTCGCCACCGGAGCCCCTCCACAGAGAGAGGGGGGCTGGGGAGGCACTCTCAACCACAGCCTTTGAGGGGTAAGACAGATCTAAGGAACGTCCTTAGCGGTGGTCTCCAGCGAGCGCATATCTCAGTGAAGATCCCACTTTGCCGTGATCTTCTGATTAATAGGCTATTTCCTAATTTAGTAATAGGCCTATTATTTGTAAATAAAGTAAGGCTTACTAAATTCCCAAATAGTAGCTATATTACTAAATTAGGAAATGGTTTACTGTATATTGAATGTAAATATTCCGTCACAGGCTGCAAAGGAACATATTGAGAGGTGTCCTGGACTGCTGTCTGTCTCACGCTATCACACATATGGACATTTGATTTGCCTTGAAACTACTTAGTCTCTGTCTTAATGAAAAACCCTTTTTGAGAAACATATTTCATCCGTTTAAAGCCTGAATCCAAGTCCAACAATGGTTCAGCTGCTCTCTCAAAGTGATTTTTCATCATGATGCTGAAGAGCCGTTGTGTTGGTCTGCAAGATACCTACAATACCAGTGATCAAAGATGATGTTTGCTTCACCATGCAATTCATTATAAGTTTGATTTGGTTGGGCTTTAAGCTTCTCTGTATGTTATATCTTCCTCTGCTAAATCATCCCAATACTCATCATCTGAAGTAGATGCTAGCGCTGTTAATGCCATGAATCAAACTTAGATGTGCAAGAACTTCTTTTGTTTCTATTGCACTTGAAACAAACATGTCAACAAACAAGAGATAAAAAAACGCAGTCATTGTTTAGCTAGTGTAAACTTACTCCAGAAGTTCTGAATGAAATTTCTTGAATTTAACCCTGAGAGCAGTTCTTGTTATTAGTGCAGCAATGTTCACGTCATCCAGCAGCATAAAGCCATCTTCATCCACTCCTTCCTCTGTGTGAAGATGAAAAAGAATCATTTAGTCTTTGAAAAGTAAACAAGGTCTTTAAAAAAAGCTAAATTCAGTTAAATTAATGTGTATAGTGTCTTTTCACGATTCATATTGTTGTTTTAATGCATCTTTACAGAAAGTCATAGGCTCGGTTTCATGGACAGATTAAGCCACCATTAGGCTTTAGTTAAATTAGGATATTTAAGTAACTTTTATACAAGTGCCTTCGAAAAAAAAGACATTACTGTAGCGTCTGGACTGGATCACGGATGAACAATTCATTTTTAGGTTTTAAGAAAAGCTTTTAACCCTTTGACTCACATAAGTAAATCTTAGTCGGCTCTGAATGTCCTGGCCCCCCCCCCCTGGCCAAGAGACATTTTAAGTGACGAGGTGTGAGGCAAGGCAGAACCTCTTTGGAAGTCTCCCTGACTTCAAAAGATACTAATCAGCTCACACCAAATTCTTTCCCCCACACAAGACCAGGGACAAGAAGTCCACGCACACACATAGAGACATTCATCAAAATATGAATATTCCCAAGTGTTTTTCCTATGCTTTTCCTTTTGTATGCATGTCTATATTACTCCCACTTAGTTACATCTTGTAGTTGTGTTAGTTTCACTCTAAAATGCTTATATCTAAATGTAAGAATGTTTATGCCCTAAAGAGAGGCCGAAACGTGTGAATTTTGGATGCAAAACATTCCTATAGGTGGGACCGGGTTTATCTTTATAACACCTAAACACGAGCTCATCCATGCTCAGTCGCTTCATCCTGGACGAGACATCCTTACTCTTTTATTTTCCGGCATTTTACAAACAGTTAATTCCGTTTTGAAATTCCCGCTGAAGAATCACCTGAGAAAGAAACCAATAGAAACTCCAGCTCCACACGGAAGTTTGAACGGCATTCACCACAGCACAAAGTACAAATGCATGTATCTGAATTAATTTCGATGCGCTTTAACTTTATTGTCTGAAGTGTTTTCGTTGCTGGCTCTCAAAAGGTTGAACTGTTTGTAATCTTGCTTTCTTTGATCAACTCTTCTTTTCTTTCCTTTCGTTATTTTGTTGTATGCTCTGCTTAGATTTAGTTGTATGTATTCGTGTATATATATCCTATATTCATATATTAAACACTTTGTATTCACACAATTCATTGTCTCTGAATATGCTTTTTAAATACTAGAATAAGTTTCCTTTTCGTGGCCAGAGAAGAAAACTTCCTTTCTAGAATCGATAAGAAAATCGGACTGATAGTTTTGCTGGACAAAACAAACCAGTCTTTCTAAATTAATTCTAAATTAATTCTAAACCTAGAAATAATTTTAGACCATATATGTTCATGATTAATTATAATTCGTTGTAATTGATTATCTATATATACCTAATTCCCTTTGTGGTTGATTCATATTCATAATTAGTCATAACGTGTTATGATTCAGTTGTGAATATATTTCATCCATTTGAGCAAATTACTACATTACTGGTGTGCATCTTGAGACAAAACAATGATTTTAAGATGTGTGAGTTTCATGTTGCTTTCAGTTAAAGCCCTAAAAGTAAGTTCATTTTTCTCTAACAAATCAACCAGTTAGTCTTGTGTAAAAGATTCAGATCTCTATATACATGGCAGTGTAGGTAAGGTGTTTTCACCATTCCTCTAGGAAGCTGTGTCAGACTGTGCTCTCTCTTCTGTCATGTGTGTCAGCCGAGTCAGGATTTCACCAGGAATTCCGGTATCATCTCCTTAATGATGAGCTTCACTGCCATCAGAGTGGAGGACGGACAGTACAGTGTGAACCCAAAAGGCCCCAGAGGTTACTACAGGCAGGCAGAGTCAGAGCCGAAAACATCCCATCTTAGACACTAAGCTTGATGTGCCTATTGACAATGGTTTTGTCGCCACAAATATGCAAAGGCTACATAGCTTTTACTTTATATATATAAAATATATTTGCTCGAGTTAAAGTACAGTTAAAGTAAGATGTGCCATTGCAATTGTTTAAGTCATTGTATGTTCCTCGTAATTGTAAACTGTCTGCATATTTTGTCATGTATTGTTTTCCTGTAAACAAATTTGAAGCTTGTCTTCCATCTACTGTACGTCATTGACAAGGGTTTTGGTTTTATGAACCCCCAAAATGAATGAATTAAACTAAAAAATCTCTCCCATATCATCTTGTACAAAAACACAAAACACATTTCAGTATTTACTCTCCTTATCAGTTATTGACTTCATATTAATTTTATTTATTAACTTTCATTTCAGTCAAATGAACTTTTTCTGTATAGTAAATCTGACTGTTACATTTGACAGAATATTACTGTTTTTTTTCCTTGATTTTACAGTAATCTGCTGTCAGCAGGGTTGGCAGTAAATTGCTGGGGTTTTTTTTACAGTATGTTGGTGTAAATGAATTTACAGTTGATTACTATTAAATTACTTTAAACCCCACAGAGAAATCTTCAGTTTTAAATGAACACTTGATTGTGTCCACACTACAGAGTATTAGAGTTACACTGAAGCAGTGCTGAAGTTAATGAAATAATTAAGTGATTAATAATTAATTAAGTGATAATTGAGAATCAGTGATGAACACCTGCTGTTAACAAGCAGAATCACTGAAGGAAAAAAAGAAGAGCAGAAACACAATAACTTCAACTGACTTCCAGCCACAGCCTCAGATGAAGTCAACTGAAGATAAAAGACATTACATCTCAAGATCTCAGCAGAGGAAGATTAAACAACTAAAAGAGCATTAGCAGTTTCATCTATTACTAACCAGATTGACTTTATTTCACATCTACAGAAGCTCTCTTATTGAGAATAACAAATGTTTAGATGTTGTTTTATTGTTTCATTTGACTTTTTATACTATGATGGAAGTCAGTGTTTGCATTAGTTGGGCTCTTGACAGTTGATTGGCTGCTGTAACTGTGTGTATATAAGATACATTTGTTGTG
This sequence comes from Zacco platypus, assembly GCA_038088235.1. Lineage (NCBI taxonomy): Eukaryota > Metazoa > Chordata > Actinopteri > Cypriniformes > Xenocyprididae > Zacco > Zacco platypus. The sequence goes on along the minus strand of JBBHEA010000026.1, from coordinate 458,568 downwards.
GCAAAAAAAAAGCCAAGGAAAAATTGTGATCAGGTGTTGTTGGTTATGTTTTGATTAAAACAACTATTATGTAATGCTTGATTCACTAAACTCTTCCAGGGTCTAAACCTTTATCATCAATGTTGTTTTTAAATAAAGGTTGTTTTACTCCAGCTTAAAATGGATCAAGTAGTGCAAAGCAATTAGTTAAGAACTTTTAAACTCATCATTTACAAACAATATTTGAACTATGACAGTATGTTGATAAACAGAGACATCAAGAATTAGTGTATGAAACTCAACACTGGTGAATCAAAAAACACTCTGAACATCATAATCCACATTACTAAAAGTCAACACAAAAAACAACAGCAAAAATAAAGGCAAACAGTAAGAACTATAGAAAATAACCAGACAATTCAGCAACATAATGTATTCATGCTGCAATGTATGCTGGGAGTCATGGACGATGTTTTACCCAGCATGTATTGCAGCAAGAAGCTTTTGATTGTCATTGCAGAGATTCATACACTAGTTGCTGATGTCTGTTTGACCGAGTGACATAACAGCTCAAAATGATTTGAGCACAAACTGTCAAAATCCTTCAAGTTATCCGATTGCCACGAAACTGATGGACCTCATGTTAAATCACAGAACCACCATGAAAAAATATAAATCAATCTAACTTGAACTCTGATCAGACTAATAATTTCAGCCAATAGATTATGATCTTCACCATTAATAAATAACCTCATTTGATCACATTTGTCTCCATCTTCTTTGCCACATCAAATGTTTTTAAAGACATTGTAATAACAGCTATTAAGACCCTTCTGTTCACAAATCAAGGGTCAGGAGCCCAACTAAAGCGAACACTGATCTCTATCATGGGAACGATTCAAGCAAAACAATAAAACAACATCCAAACCTCTATTACTTCTCAATAAGAGCTTCTACATGTGACAGAAATAAAGTCAGTCTGGTCAGTAATAAGTGAAGCTGGTAATGCTGTTTGTGGAGTTGATGAATCAGATATTGAAAGATTTAATGTTTTCTTTTATCTTCAGTTGATTTCATCTTTTTCTGTTCTTGTTGTTTCTCTTTCTTTCATTGATTCTGCTTGTTAACAGAAAGTGTTCATCAGTGTCTGTCAATCTGTCCAGTGGGGTATATTAGTGAACTAGTGTAGGGAATAGTACGGTGGCTGAGAGAGCTCAACGCGCTGCAAATAAGAAAACACATGCAAATAGAAAAAAACACCAACAAATTAAGAAAACGTGATCATCAGTTTGACAACATGTGCTGCAAATCGTCACAACAAAAGCAAACACAGAAACGTGCTGCAAATACACAAACTACAAGGGAAATGTTTCAAGGGGACCCCAAAAAGTGACGGACCCTACTTGACAACAGCACAAACTAAAAAATATTTGTATATATTATGTAGGCATTAACTCCATGTAATGTGTTTCACTAACAGAAAAGTGTTTTAATATGTGGCATTGTTGTTCACTCATTAAACTTTAAGAGATGATCATTTAATAATATTGGTTAATCATCTGTACTAATGTGACGTCATGGTAACGGCCGCCTGAGGCACCCGACGACCACGTCATCTGTGAGCTTCAACTGAAAAACACTTTATTAAAAATAATAAATACATCAAATAATGTACAGTTGTTTATTTTTGTTTGCAGTTTTTATAGTATTTAATGATTGTGAACACATTGTGCACTCAAATGCCGTTCACTATATAGGGATCAGTGAATGAGTGAAGGATGAGTGGTTTCGGACACTATAATAAGCAGGTCCTAATAGGATTCATCATGTTTTGGGGTCCCATTTGAAACATTTCCGTTGTGGTTTGTGTATTTGCAGCGCGTTTCTGTGTTTGCTTGTGTTGTGAGGATTTGCAGCACATGTTGTCAAACTGATGATCACGTTTTCTTAATTTGTTGGTGTTTTTTTCTATTTGCATGTGTTTTCTTATTTGCAGCGAGTTGAGCTCTCTCAGCCACCGTAGAATAGTGTCGACTTTGAGCAGTTATTTCACAGTATTGTTGTGCTGCTGATTTAGGTCGATGCAGTGGAAACGCGGGTGAAATGAGCCAAGACACGGAGATTTGTTTACTAAACTTCACAGTAGAGCCCTGCGCAGGACTGTTTTCTAAAAAGCCGCACCCGCCCGCTCCCGCTGAATGTATGACCTAGACCGCCCGCTCCCACAACCTGTGTATTCCGCTCCCGCAATATTTGTGTCCACTCCCTCCACGGAGGGACGTGAGGACACACAATTATTCAAGTTCACCAACGTTAATCTACTATAGGCTACTCGCGACGGCTTTGTCGGATAAGATGGCGGGTTTGGCGTTGTTATTGGTTAGATCAAAAGCAAAACAAGGCAAGTCAGACATATGGAAACAATTCTCAATTGACCCTTCGCAAACCGTTTGACAGGTAAACAGCTGCTTTAATTTTCTTCTCAACTTCTTGTGTTGACTCCATTTCTACTACATGCCAAATCCCACTGTTCCCCGCAGGTCTCCCACTAAATTTTCTGACCGCCCACTCCCGCCCGCAGCAAAGGTAAAACAGCCCGCTCCCACGAGATTTCCATTAGGTCCCGCGGGAGCCCAAACCCAATGCAGCCCTCTACTTCAGTGGTTCCCAAAGTGGGGGTCGCGACCCCCGGCGCAGGGGTCGTGAGATGATTTCTATTTTTTTTTTTTTAAAAGTGGAAAAAATATATAGGCCCTATATATTTTTGTTGCAATTAATTTAATTCAATACTTATTAAATGGTGTTTGCAGAAAAGTCTGATTAAAAAATATGTACATTATACGAGATGACGTCAGCGTCAATCACAATCAAGTGACGTACATCACGCGCTGTTGTTTGCTAAAGCTAAAGGTGTTTGGAGGCTACAAACAAATAATACCTGCTTTAACCCAGCCAACACACCCATGTGGGACCCAGGTGGGTCTGATGTGGGTTGCCTAAGTGGGGCCCAGACAGTTTTGTCCTCGGTTTCCATGTAGGCCCCACATGGGTTAGCCCAGATGAAATGAACACTGCGCAGTGTGCACACTACAGGCTGTTAAATGTAACACTGAATCAGTGTTGGAGTTAATGAGATAATGAAGTGATTGAGTGATGACTGAACATTAATGATGAACACCTGCTGTTAACAAGCCGAATCAATGAAGAAAAGATGAACAACAAGAACAGAAACTACAGCTTCAGCCACAGTCTTAGATGAAATCAACTGAAGATAAAAGACATTCAATCTCTGAAGATCTGATAAATTAACTCCACAAACAGCTTTACCAGCTTCACTTATTACTGACCAGACTGACTTTATTTTCACATGTCTACAGAAGCTCTTATTGAGAATTAACAGAGGTTTAGATGTTGTTTTATTGGTCAAGAAAAATAATAAAAAATAAAAAATGACACCACCATCATGGAGATCTGTGTTTGCTTTAGTTGTGCTCTTGACCCTTCATTAATTATGTTAGATTTATCTCTGTAATAATGCATGCATTGTTATAAAACAGTGAGATTGCTGTCTTTCTGTGATGATGTAGTCATTGTGAGATTGCATTACAGTATCTGATCATATGTTTATTTTATATATTCTGGCTTTACAGCATGAGTAGAAGCAGTTATAGTAATTAATTTTAAATTGATACGGTTCATAAAAAAATTGAAACTACTGCATCATTTCGACACACACAGACATCAAGAATCAGCATATAAATCTCAACAATGGTGATGAAAAAAACGCTTCACAGTGCAATTCATGCTGGGTATCACCATAGGACAAAACTCCCATCATGCACTGCAGTATGAATAATTATTGTCACCACTGTTGAGGATTGTATGCAATGTTTACATGAATAAGCCTGAGAGGTAATAGTAGCCCTTTTTTAGCACTGAACCGTTATGGTGGCGTCTGTCTTAGATTTATTTTTATTTTTTAGTAAGTGATGATCAAGACATCAAAGAGAAAGAGCTCTCTTTATGACCTTCACTTGAAAAAAATCAAGCTAATCTTCTTTGTTATAATTTTAATTCAGCAATGTATTAGTGTTTACTGTAAAACACTATTATAATCAGTCATACGTAAGTCATAAAAGGGTAACTATCCCAACTAAAACAAACCCTGACCACCATGATGGTGGCATAATTTTTGACCAATAAAACATCTAAACCTCTGTTAATTCTCAATAAGAGCTTCTGTAGACATGTGAAAATAAAGTCAGTCTGGTCAGTAATAAGTGAAGCTGGTAAAGCTGTTTGTGGAGTTGATTAATCAGATCTTCAGAGATTGAATGTCTTTTATCTTCAGTTGATTTCGTCTAAGACTGTGGCTGAAGCTGTAGTTTCTGTTCTTGTTGTTCATCTTTTCTTCATTGATTCGGCTTGTTAACAGCAGGTGTTCATCATTAATGTTCAGTCATTGCTCAATCACTTCATTATCTCATTAACTCCAACACTGATTCAGTGTTACATTTAACAGCCTGTAGTGTGCACACTGCGCAGTGTTCATTTCATCTGGGCTAACCCATGTGAGGCCTACATGGAAACTGAGGACAAAACTGTCTGGGCCCCACTTGGACAACCCACATCAGACCCATCTGGGTCCCACATGGCTGGGTTGGCTGGGAAAATGAAACGGTGGTTAATATCCACACTTAATATCTAATGCAAGCACATTTATAAATGCACACAAACACAAGTAGCTTCAAGATATTGTGACATTATGACATTGAAATGTTTATTGTAAATGAAGGACATCGTTTTGATGTGTAAAACTGACAGTGATATTGCATTATATGTGTGATGCTGAGAGAAATGAGGAACAATTATTCCGCATGACACAGAAATGCTTTACTGAGTACTTAGTGTTTCAGACACGTTGACCGTCGGATTAGCATGAGCGCGCGTGTGTGTGTGTGTGTGTGCGTGTGTGTGTGTGTGTGTTTGTGTGTGTGTGTGTGTGTGCCGCTCAGACCCGCTCGACTGGTTCCTGATGGCAGAACAATGTTCAACCCAACATAGTTGCAGTTACTTTCCGAGAGAGAACAGGTGGATATCGAGCGGCTCATGCAGAATTGTAACACTGATTTTTCACGAAGAACAATAAAATATAACTTTGTGTGCTTTGAGACTGGGCATAAAATCGATTTGCTGTACATTTCACGCGACGGGAGGGGTTGTTGAGGTGGGGGAGGTGCGGGGTCGCGGAGCAGCAGCGCATTTATCATGGGGGTCGCGGGCTAAAAAGTTTGGGAACCCCTGCTCTACTTCACAGCGCACACACCAACAGTATAACGTTCATGAACATGAGGACGATACGATCAATAGGCGCTCTTGCTCCGGCACAGGACGGCAGTTTTCCGTGCGATGAGCATGCGAGCAACCCCAAAAACTACCTGAAGAAAAGCGTAACTGAACAACCAATAAGAAATTAGATCACTGGTAACAAAAATACTTATAGGGGCTATTTTCTCTTTTCTACACTATATTGCTGTGGGATACTTTCTCTAAAACATCAAATATTACCCAGAATGCATTGTTTTCTGTGGCACATTACTGCTTTAATGTAAAACAGTATGTTACTGTCGAAATGTGGCCGTTTAAAGGAGTTTTTTACAGTGTAGGTTGTGAGTGTGTTTGGTTTTTGAGTGTGTTTCAGTCCTAAAGGTAGGTTTTGAGTGAGTTTCAGGTGTAAGGGTGAGTTTTGGGAGGGTTTCAGTGTAGTGATAAAAAGATGAATATAAGAAGTAAATGGTAAAGAATTAGGTGTGACGGTTCAGTCTTCTTGATGCCAGTGTCAGTGTTTGTTGTAGGAAATCAGTGTCACCAATAAAACCTGTGGCTGCAGGGCATCACTTGCTGACGTCACATTAGGATGATGGTCTTCTCAGTCCACCGCAGTGACCAAAGGCTGTAGCGAGCCCTACTTGAATGACAGTGCAAGTCTGCAGCCAGAACCCCTCCTGTCTTTGCAGGGGTGAAGCTGTGGTTTATTCACAGACGGTTCTGTCCTCCGCCGCCGGCAGCGAGACGCAGTGTGAGTCTGACAGTGCAAGTCTGGAGCCAGATCCTTTTCACCGGTTCTGTTTGCTTGTGGAAAGGTAAGGATGTCTTACTGCTGTTCTGTGTTGTTTTTTTTATTAAATTGGCCAACCATGCTAGTTAAAGAAATATATTGTTTATTTATATATATGGTTTGATTATTTGTGATGAATGGTTTTGTATTTGTAATATTATTTAGTATTTTGTAAATTCCATGTGACAGATCATATATTTTCTGTACATTATTTTGAGGTTTATTTGGGTATTGTGAGGTTTTATTCATATTATTTTGAATACATTTGACATTTATCTTTATTTGTCAAATATTCTAGTTAATTTTAGTGAGTTCCATGTGATTAGTATTAATTTAACTGCAGCCATAACTATATTATTTCCTTTTATAATTTGCAGTGCATTGTAATTTTGATGTTGATTGGTAACTTATGCTGCCTTCACATTCTATCGAAAATTTGATAATTCCCACTTCTGAAGTCGTGATTACGAGCTCATTGCATTCACTTTTCGAAATGGGAGGGCGTTCATGTACAATTTTTACAGAGGAAACTAATTTTCGTATTTACAAAAATTCCAAGAGCACGTGAAAGCAGCATAATGCCTTTACCTAGGAAACATTTTACTTCCTAAAGTGTTACTTAGGTAATTTATGATAATATCAGAATTACCTTAAATTTGTGTCTCCTAGATAAATGTTGCACATGAACGCCATCTGATGTCGCGTTTACCACTGGGAAGTTCTGAAATCATTTTGATACCTAAATTTCTGGCCATAAACTCTAAACGAGGAGAAATACTTCAGTGACAGATTTATTAGTTATGATTTATTAGTTTTATTTGCCACAACAGCTAGATCGTCTTGTCTTACCATTAAAGTAATACATATTAAACATGTAACACATGAATAATAATTTAAAGCATATTGTATGTTTTATACAGAGTGAAAATAGCCTGCATTTGAGCAGAATTGTAGAATCTAGATATAGAAAAAATGTTTGTGAATGTATAAGGTTGTCAATGCCTATAATATTGGCTTTAATAAGATTTTCCCAATGAACAGGCAAGAATAAATCTGGTGTCCTCCATGATTCCTGTTCATTCCAACAACAAAGAACTTGAACAGAAAAAGAGTTCGCAATCATGACTTGTGAAGTGGGAATAATGAAATTTAGCTGTGTCAGTTCTGGGATGAATGTGGGAGATGTGGCTGATGTAGAGGATTGCTGTTTGCCCATAGCACCAATCCATAAAACATACAAAGAATGCACATCTCCCCAAATCATGGTTTAGTAATCTGAGCTCAATCTAAAATAACAGCAGTCTTTTGGTGTGGAGATTGAATGTTTGCTTTATTCTGTGTTGCAGGTTCAGACACGATGAACATCATTATTCACAAGAACAAAACAAAAGGCACTGACATCTGTGGAGCGGGAAAATACTACCATATAATCCGCTCTGATCTGGGCTGCTATATGAAGATAGGAAGCATCAATAGAGGTTCAGACATCTCTGTTTTCAGTCTGCACCCTGCCTGCAAAAATGGAGACCATTACCTTGGAGGTGAAGATGGTTCCTTTTACATCCTCAAGGGCAATTCCTTCCGCAGAGTCACCAACCTGACGACAGACAGCGGAGCTGAAGTTCACCGACCTCACTGAAGATGAGCGCATCGCTGTCTATTCTGTTCATCCTGATGTTCTTAACTTCCTCCCTGGTGGGCTGACAGTAACTATAGGCCCATCCTTTGGCAACTGGGAAAATATTAAAACCATAACGGATGACAGCAACACACCAATGACATGGCAAAAGAAAATCAGTAAAAAGGTTGGATACAATAAGGAGCAGATGACCCAGATCACACACAACTGGAAGATTGACACGTCAGCCTTGATTGAATCTGGAGAACGTCCAAAGTTAATCTTGAAGTTGCACCTCTTCTTTTTTGGAGGTTCTCATATCAGCACTAAAAAGGAAAGCTGTAATGAAATGATTGAAGTGGAAGAACAACTCACATTTGAGCTGAAGCCAAACGAGTCTTTACATCTGTGGCAGTAAAAACTGTGTCTTGGTAAAGAATCAATGTTGTTCTGCCGTGATTTAAAGATGTTGAACCCTCCAACTGAAGTCCCGCTGCCACCCGCACAATCATGAAAACAGATCAGGATGATTTACGTCCAAAGATAACCAAGTGCTTCAGTTAAAGGCCTTAATTATAACTTCTCAAGTAATTATTTAAATATCTGCATGCATTGCTTAAAATGAGGCTGGAAATGTTGAATATAGCAAAGAGATTTCAGTCAATGTAACTACAAAATACAACACTATCCATTATGGTATTATTGTAACTCTGTGTTTATGATTAAAAGAAACTGACAGACACTTTAAATCTGATGGAATTTCTTCTTAAAAGTCATACACATGCAACCCAACTGTAAATCTTTTAATGTGGAGTATATGTAAACAAATAACCCGATTCACAACATTAGGTTAGTAAAATTTGAGCTGTTGGATTTCACAGGAATGTCAGTTTCATGTCTTTTTCTTTTTCCTGGAGGGGGAAGATTGTGTAGACAGATTTCTGCCATTCTCATTGTAACAAGTTTCATTAATTCCAATACAGGATCAAACATAAAACCAAGACATTACATGGCAAAATAATAAACGAACAAAAACCTGACCCACAGTGTACAGAGACAATACTTGACAAGGGACATAAAAACGACTGATAATCGATCTCTCAGCCCCGCACAATTCTCCGTTCCCAAGCATGAGCCTCATCCGTCTCGAAGAAGTTTCCCTGCATTATCACTACATCGAGCAGGCTATAATCTTGAATAAAAAAGCGGGGCAAAGTGAGGCCCATCCACCCAGACTCGTGGCATTTATTCAGCAAAGGCTGGCATGGGAAATTTTACTGCGCCGTCCGCAACGTCTGGATGTAAAAGCAGCCCCAAGATTTTCGACATGTCATCAGAGGCTATTTGCTGGATTCTCTTTAACAGCCATGCAATTTGACCCAAAATGATTCCAAGAATGTTAAAATGTCCAGTTTTTTAATGTTAGCAAAACCTTATTTTAAGGTTAGCATAACGCTCCTGCAACGTTATTCCAACCTACATTTTATTAATACAACATTCAAAGAATGTTTGTTTGGAACATTCCAAGAAAGTTCAAATGTCCTCTTTCTTTAGGGTTAAAATGTTAAGTTAAGGTTAGAATAATGTCCCTGAACCATTCTTTCAACATTATGTTTTTAATAACACAAGGTACAACCATTCCAAGCACATAATGTGAATTACAAAAGGTAATTATATCACTATGATATATATATCCAGCAGATCCAGTCTCTTCATGCTCCGTCTGTAAAGTGAACAGACTGACTGTGTTGAGGGTCAAGGGTCCCTCAACACAGTCATGAAGGGTCATGAAGATGAGACGAGGACCAATCCAAATGGCAAAGTCACAGATTCATCCCAAACCTTGAGCAGGCAAACAGTCCAGACAAGAGTGACACAGGAACATAATCCAAAACTACACTGAGAAAACAAGACAGTCCAAGCGTACCCTGACCCAAAAACATGAACACCAACAACGACTCATAAAACCAACTGAAAAGCAAGAGCTTTAATGCACAATGTAAATGAGTATGAGAACAGAATGAGAACACTGGAACTAATTAAGAGATGGAGATTAATGACAACACAGAAATGGAAACCAAACAGGAAAGGAGCAGAGACACAATGGAAACTCAGAAAGCATTTCAACATAAAAGCCTTAAACAAGACAACACAAAAGACCTGGAGTACTGTACATTTGTACTATAATATTAAATCACACAAGATAGCTTACAAATGTTCTCCAATGTAAAAGTTCATAACACATTGTGAAGGATTACACGTGAGGTAAAGTGAGGTAATATGTATATGTACATACATATACAAATAAAAACACGCAATGATACTTTCTTTAATAAAACTGCCAGTAGGGGGCAGCTGGTGACTGTTGTAATGAGTGAATCAGTAGGTTCGACATGAAGCAGTGCTGTGCAGAAGAATCGGTGTATGACATTAAAGTTCAGCGAGAGCAGCTCCACAGCAAACAGAGCTGTCTGCTCTCCAATCGCTCTCTTCAAGTTGAACACACCTGTTTAACCATTCAATTAACTGTTCAAACAGCTGATTCATCCAAGAATCAGGCCTAAAAATGCACATCTTTATAAAGTAAAATTACAAAAAAGTATTTGACATAGTTCACCGACAAAAACAAAGATCACCTCATGTCACTTGCCATTTTTTGATCCATGTGTTCTTCAGCATCCTGTTGGAGCATTCAGCTCGCTAATAAAACAATAATAAATGTTATTTCTTCTTTCTTTTCTTCAAAAATAGAAATCTTTTATCTGCATTTATGCTGACATCGTCTCGTCCTTGATCAGTGGACTCTCAGAAGTGAAATGCCACTTGCATCTGTCCGACGAGAAGATTTTCCTTTCCTCTGTCTGCTCTTATGAAACGTGGGCAACCTATAATAACCTATAAAATATAAAAGTAGTATTTTCAATAATAATACTAGTGTTTATAAATATGAGAAGCTCTCTCCTACCCTGACTATTGTAAGATGTCAAATATACTGTAATGTCTAGTTTTGGTTTTGTTCATGTTTCATGTTCATAGTTCATGTTCATTGTCATGTGTCATGTTTGTTTATCCTTGTGCTCCAGCTGTCATGTCATGTGCTCCCCTGTTTGTCATGTGATCCTGCCATGTGCTCCTTGTCATGTGATTCCCCTATGTCATGTCTTGTTCTGATTGGTTCACAGGTTAATTATTGTTCACGGGTGTTCACCGTTTGTCATTAGTCTGTCTATTTAAATCCTCATGTTTCTCTTGTTTCTTGTCGATGTTTGTGGATTTAATTCCTGTAAACACTGTTTACAGGAATGTGAGTGAGTGTCCTGTTCTTGTTCATGTTGGTAGTCAAGTCATTTTGGATTTTGTGCCTCTCTGTGACGGTACCACAAGTCTTCGTTCCTTTAGTGATCGCAGGCTTCTGGTGGGGACGTAGTGTTGTAGCAGTGTGTGGAGGTAGGAAGGTGCAGAGCCTGTGGTGGATCTGTAAGCAAGCATCAGCGCCTTGAACTTGATGCGAGCAGCAAGGGGTAGCCAGTGCAAAGAGATGAAGAGGGGCGTGACGTGGGCTCTCTTAGGCTCGTTGCAGACAAGACGTGCAGCAGCGTTCTGGATCATTTGAAGAGGTTTGATTGCACTTGACGGCAGACCAGCCAGAAGAGCATTGCAGTAATCAAGCCTTGAAATGACCAGGGCCTGGACAAGCAGTTGTGTTGCGTGCTCAGTCAGGAAGGGACGGATTTTCCTGATGTTGCAAAGTGCAAATCTGCACGACCGCGCCGTCTTTGAGATGTGGTCACTGAAGGTCAGTTGGTCATCGAAGATAACTCCAAGATTTCTGGCCGACTTTGATGGGGTAATGGTGGTTGTACCAAGCTGTATGTTGATGTCATGTTGAAGAGTAGGAGTGGCAGGGAAGACTAAAAGCTCAGTCTTTGCCAGGTTGGGCTGCAGGTGTTCTTCCATCCACGTGGAGATGTCCACCAGACAGCTTGAGATCCGTGCAGCTACTGTGGAATCATCTGGTTGGAAGGACAGGTAGAGTTGTGTGTCATCAGCATAGCAGTGGTAGGAGAAACCATGTGCCTGTATGATGGGACCCAGTGATGTAGTATAAATGGAGAATAGGAGGGGACCAAGAACTGAACCCTGAGGAACCCCAGTGATCAGTTCATGAGGTTTGGATACCTGCCCTCCCCAGGCAACTCTGAAAGACCTACCTGTTTCATGTTTTATGGATCTATGAATAAATACTGCACTTGTGTTCTCACTTAAACTCGCTTTCAGTGGATTATTATATATATGTATCAACGTGTTCCTGAATGGCATCAAAGTATCTTGCCATGAAGGTTTGCTGTCAGTTAGAGACGCCAGCCTTAAGCCAAATAATTTTCCTAGAAAATCTATTAAGAGCTGTTGTGGCAGAAATTTAACTCATACTACATAAGAGACAACTCAGTGAAAATTGTCTTTATAAGAATTTATTCCTTGCAAGGAAGGTCAAACAGTCATACAGAAACACAGGTTACTGCAGAGTGTGACCTAGAAGGGTGGGTTTCCTCAGCTTTTATACCCCCCGTACCCTTCAAGGTTACACCTCTTAACATCAGTACTTTTCCACACATGGTAAAAAGAAAAGACACTCTATCATGACATAAAGTCTATGCTCTGTTAGGTTTGCACCCTAGATTTAGGACAGGATGACCCCCAGATCATGAGCAGGCTCCCTTCAGCCCCACAGCTGCTTTCCTTCATCCCAAACCCCTTAATATTAAAATTTCCTTCACAGTGCACTGCAAGTACATTAACAACAACAACAACAAAAAATTGTCTATATTGTATATTTGTATATTTGTATTTTTATTCCTTTATTCTTTTTATTATCTGTGTCTTGTCTTTTCGCTGTCACTTTGTTGCACTGTGGAGCTTCTGTCACTAAAAAAAATTCCTAGTATGTGTAAACACACCTGACAATAAAGCTCTTTCTGATTCGATGTAGGGATTGAGGACGAACCAGACAAATGAATCTTCCAAATGATTCATTCAAAATAATTCCATATAAACTCATCTCAGTCATTCAAAGCGTGGACCCAGGACCAATCAACGTATTCGTGGCTCCAGCCCGTCTGAAACCCCCCCAGCTCTGCCCAGCTGAGGTGAGAGAGCAAACGTTTAAAGACAATGCAACTGGAAACACAAAAGGATAACACCAGAATGTTGATCTTCAGAGGCAGAGATAAAACAGACCACCTTGTGTGAACCCTTGAGTGTCACAATCAAAACCCACAGAAAACTCAACAGTGACTCCTACGAACTGCTTAAATGGTTCCAAAACCATTCTAAACGGACTTGTAATCAAACAGTGTTCGATTACATAATTCCATGCCATGCATATACACTATACATGTGACCTGTGATGCGTAGATCACTCACCATTCATGTAATTGTTATAACTTTTGAATAGTTGATTGAAAGTATGTGTTGTTTGTAATGAAACTGAACCCCCCCTCATAACTCAAAATATGGCTTGAATGAAATCTGTGTAAAATGCATTGTATTACTTTTAGAGTAATCAAGACTAAACTGTACTCTCTGTACCCCTCTGAAAGTTCAGATAACAGTTTGTAAACGACCAGAGGAGGAGACAATCACCTCTGAAACAAAGACCGCATCTAATTGGTTAGAACTCCTCAGAGAGGCGGGACAAACCACAGTTTAAAAGTTCAGTACACCAGAACTTCTCTCTCTTCTCTTTGTTTTCTGAATTGCACTGCTCTTCTTTTTTGAAGCTCTTTGAAGCTCTCTCTCCTGGAACCTTTAGCCAAGCACTTTCATTCAAGTCATCCAACGGACTTTCGTCTCACTCGCTTTCCTTTCTTTTACTTTAATTTTCTTTCTTTTCGTCGAGAGTCTCGTGTTCTAAGTTAAGTTTTGTCGCAAAGTTAAACGACTCTACAGTCTTTGCCGCCTCAACTTCAAACTTCAGCCACGAGGGAACCTCCATTTCATCTGCAGCAATCAAGACCGGAAAGACCTTCAACAGATCAACGAACCCGGGGAACCCCTTCCTCCAAGCCAAAGGACGTCGACAAGGAATCCCCATTTAAAGACACACGGCAAGCGCAAGTACCTCCAGATTCTATAGCTGAACTGGTGCATTTATATAAAATATAATAACCCGCCTAAGCAGCGATAAAAGGGTTAAATTAGTGATTGATGGTTCGTTCAGATCAGGTCTCATGAAATGCATATATTGCTAGAAACTTTCATCATTTCACTCTCTTGAACTCATTCTTTCCTCTCTTCCTTTCTCTCTGCAACTCGTGTGAATGTGTGTGTGCGTGTGTGTTTGTGTTAGATATTAGTTTGTGTTAGTATAATCAATAAAGTGTCCTTCATATTTTAAAGAGAAGTGTCTTGTGTTATGTGCTTTTAATTTAATGTCTTAAACTGCCGATCTATGTTACCTTGCTAAAGGGTGTTTTTAAGATAGTTGAAGTCGCGACGGAGCTTGTTTGCGGCCCGCGCCACTGAACGCTGGACGATTCGGTTGCTCGGTCGGTAAAATAAGTGACTCGTTTAGAACTTCATATAAATAAACTAATTAATAATTAATTTGAGATTATTTCGCTGATTCTGAAAAAAACTGTAAGCTGTAATAACAAAAAATATTACAAATTAGACTACATCTCAGAGGCTAAAGTTACAAGGCAATAAACTTTGATAAATGTTCGCAGATTACAAAGGATTTCAATTTGTCATTTCCTACAACAAATGATAAAATATCTATCACAATAAATATTATTTAATCAAAATATCAGAAAACTTGAAGAAATAGTTAATGCTTTACTCTCATTCCTGTGTTTTTGATACCTATATGATTTTCTTCATTATCTGGAACACAAATAAGTAATCAGCAGCAGAACGTCCAAGCTCTTTTCAAAGTAATAAAGGTGAACGGTGGTATAAACCTCTACAATCTGCAATCTACCAGGCTTTCGGTTGGACTACAACCCCCACCTCTATGATCTTAGCCAGGTCCATCAAAACTCATGCTGTCCAAGGAAATGCTCTGAATTTCAACACCCTAAATCTGCAAAAACACATTTTTGCTGTAATTTACCATTTATAATTATCAATAACATTGTGCTCATACTGTAATGCTACATTTAACTCTAACAATTTCTCCTGTTGTTTTAAACTGAAAGAAAATCATATGGATTTGAAATTACATGGGAAAGAGAGTTTAGCTTAAATATCCCTTTAATTATCTGTCCTTGTCGGTTCTTGCATTCGTGTGGTTTTCCCTGGTGTCCCTAAGTTTGATTGAAGTCTGCATTTCTGAATGCTGCTTCGTCTTGGATGTTTATATACCCCACATACCGTAGGCTCCATATTCTGTTCTGGGTGTGTTTCCCAAAAGCTTCATCAGTGATATATGCAACTATAGCTGTTGGTATAATACTGATTTGTAGAAAGAAGTGAGAACTTTTAACAGCAGAATATCTCTCCCATGTACCTTAGATGGAGAGTTATGGAGACGGCATTATTGTAATCGATTTAATTGTGTTCGAGATGATCTGTATAAGGTGGGTAATATTGAGCACAATGAGTGCGTCACATGATGTGTGCCAAGCTATTGCCAAACTATCTGACAAAAAGTGGCCTAGACCATATCTCTGCTGAACATCTTAAATATTGAAGGTTTGCCACATTTTTAACTCACACTTTTTTTTTATGATCCATGGTTTGTCACCAGATTCAATGTTTTGTTAGTGTCAGTTATTGAGGACAAAGCTGGAATGGTGGGTAGTTTAGATAGCTCTTGCCAGTTTTCTTTCTAAAGGTTTAGAAAATATCTTGCTGGATAGGATAAATGTGTTTATTAACAGCAGATAACCAGTTTGGTTTTAAAGCCGAACTCGGCACTGATCTGTGCATTTATGCCCTGAAAGAAATAGTTAACAAGTATAGAGGTAAAAAAAAAAAAGTCAGTTCTTATGTTTAATTGATGCAACCAAAGCTTTTGATTGAGTTAACCATAAAAAGTTATTTCTTAAAATGAGACCATCTGCCCAGCCAACACACCCATGTGGGACCCAGGTGGGTCTGATGTGGGTTGTGTAAGTGGGGCCCAGACAGTTTTGTCCTCAGTTTCCATGTAGGCCCCACATGGGTTAGCCCACATGAAATGAACACTGCGCAGTGTGCACACTACAGGCTGTTAAATGTAACCCTGAATCAGTGTTGGAGTTAATGAGATAATGAAGTGATTGAGTGATGACTGAACATTAATGATGAACACCTGCTGTTAACAAGCCGAATCAATGAAGAAAAGATGAACAACAAGAACAGAAACTACATGTTCATGTGTCCCACATGGGTGTGTTGGCTGGGTGAATACATTGAGAATTTTGTCCTGGTGATATTCTCACCAGTCACTGCAAGTAAAATGGGGCAGTTGTTCAGCACATAAAGATGAACTGCTTACAGTGATTTCAGACTGTGGTGATGTGGTTTCTCCACTGCATGGATCTTCATGTGTATCTTCAGGTGACTTTTAAAAGAGAAACTCTTTCCACACTGATCACACGTGTGCGGCTTCTCTCCAGTGTGGATCCTCTCATGTGTTTTCAGAGATGATGACTGATTGAATCTCTTGTCACAGTGTGAACACTTGTAAGGTTTTTCTCCAGTGTGGATCCTCTCATGTGTTTTCAGAGATGATGACTGATTGAATCTCTTGTCACAGTATGAACACTTGTAAGGTTTTTCTCCAGTGTGAATCCTCTCATGTACTTTTAAATCACTGCCTCTGGTAAAAGTCTTCTCACACTCAAAGCACATGTACTCTCTCACACCAGAATGGATTTTCTGATGTTGTTGTAAATATGACAGCATTGAAAAACTCTTTCCACACACAGAACATGAATGTGGCTTCTCCTTCACATGAACTGTCAGGTGTGTCTTCAGGTCTGATGAGCCAAGAAATGTTTCGTCACATTGATCACATGTGAACGGCTTCTCTCCAGTATGAACTCTCATGTGAATCTCAAGACTTTGTTTGGTTGACAAACTCTTTCCACACTGAGTGCAGGTTGTAGATTTCTTAGCTCTTCTTTTCTTTAAAAATGTCTTTTTAGTCTTTGAGCGACTCAAAGGTTTTTCTCCAGGTTTGTCATGATGTTTCTCCTCCACATCACTCAGTTCTTCACTCTCCTCGCTCTCTTCCATCAGCTCTGAAAAAATAAATTAATAAAAGTTTAATTTCATTTTCAGTAAATCTTAAAAAATTATTTTTTAAATATTATAGGCCAATTTATCTATATATAGGTCACATTTATTTGACAATTATCTAGCATAATATTAACTTTAAAAAATAGACAACAGTGCCATGATTTGGCTACACCTTTTAGATTGATATTTAATTCATTTGACTGAAAACCTTTTAATTATTAAGGGCTGGCCACTCTAGACCTATGATGATTTGATACACAAGGATGCCTTATATTGTGTTACATAATGACATAATGTTACAAAAGCGTTCTATTTCAGATAAATGTTGTTCTTTTGAATTTTCTGTTCATGACAGAGCTGTTTTCAACATTGATAATAATCATAAATGTTTGTTGAGCATCAAATCATCATATCAGAATGATTTCTGAAGGATCATGTGACACTGAAGACTGGAGTAATGATGCTGAAAATCAGCTGTGATCACTGGATATAAATTACACTGTACTATAAATTCAAATTGTAAATTGTAAATTTGTCTTCCGTGAAACATGCAAGTTGCTTCTGAAGGGCAGTACTAAATATAAAAAACATCTTCATCCTGTTCACCCCCCCCCCCGCCTCTTAATGCTTCATGTTTCCTTCTAGAGCATCAGTGAATCTTTTTTAATAGTTGCGTTTGAGTCCTTCAGTTATCCTCAAAATCATACAGTCACTGCTGGAAAGGGTTCAAATACACAAAGAAATCCCTGAAAACTGAAGAATCTGCAGGACCTGGAGGACTTTTCTGAAGAATATTGGGCAGTTTAACTGCTCAGAACAAACAAGGGATTCATGAACAACCATCACAAATCAAACAAAAAAAACTGTTGTAGATCATCCAGGTAACCAGACCCAGTATTAACCTCAGTGTAAGTCTTTGGGATGTGCTGGAGTAGACTTTACAGACTGCTCACCTCTTGCATTATCAATACAAGATCTTAACCAAAAATTAATACAACTTTTGATTGAAATAAATGTTGTAATGTTATTTCCATTAAGAGGTGCGTTAGTTTTTGGTCAAACTCTTGTACTGACAATGCAAGAGGTGAGCAGTCTGTAAAGTCTACTCCAGCACATCCCAAAGACTTACACTGAGCTTAAGGTCTGAAGTCAGAGGTGCCAATTCATGTGACAAAATGATTCTTCATGCTCTCTGAACTTTTTTTTCCGGTGAGCGTATTCTAAACACTTAAACACCCCTGATTTCCCATTGCGTTCAAGAGTTCAGCTAACATGTCTGTGACTGGCTACATTGCTCACTGTTGCAAAATCATGTTTTAATTAGTAACATCCGAAGTTCTTCTGAGCAAAAACACAAATATGCACAATGTTCGCCAAATCTATTTCACCAATATGATATTGTTACAGTATCGACTGAGGGTGCTCTCGCTTGCGTTTGAGGGTGCAGACAGACAGTAGCCTAATGATAAATCCTTCTGTGATCTTCACAATATTATGATAATATATCACTGTATCTGAAGGACAGAATTTGAAGAAAATGGTAAGATTTGTATGTTTTATGTTTTAAAATGTTCTGTCAGTGTCAGAAAATTGTACTTGCAGTGCAGCATAAAAATATCTAAACATCCTGATATATATGTTTACTTTATAGGCAAAACTATATAATCTGGTTTGTTGAACAGTTATAAATTAATATAAATATTTATCAGAAATATTTTGCCAATTGGAATGCAATTCCTCTCTGACAGGAATGTGCCTGCATACATGGCATTTACAGACTATCTCATATTTCTCTATTAGTGTCTTACCGTTAAACATAAATGTATCACATGGATGTGAATATGCATATGGAAATTACATGCAGATGAGGATATGCATAGTAAAACTAAGTGTTGTAATTTCCAATATATGATTATTATGGGGTGGAGACGCACGTATGCGCTTATCTTCCACTGACTGGGTTTTCCACTGGAGTAACAGGGTCAAAAAGGTGTTTCCACTTGCTCCTTGTTTTCATGTATGACTCCTTTAATTGCACTCTACCTACACTCACCCAGATAATGAACTGGTTCCAGTAGGGTCATTTAGAATCACGCCAGCCGAGAGAGTGAATGGCTGTGCACATGCACGAGGGTGACTTTGCGAATCAGATCAGACCGCTGTTTAATGTGTTGTCAACAGAATAAAAGTCTGTCCTCAAGCACAAACTGGTGTCCACCCTGAGTTATCCACAATGCAGAGACAACCCAATTACACTGATATGGCAGATTCAAACATACATGTGTTTTTATAAACCTGAAAACTTCTGTGCATACTCATAATCTGATCTCTGTGCATATGTACACCTTTAGGATGAAATCTTCACAAAGTTTTATACATGAGGCCTCAGATTTTACCTCTGTCAGAGATCTTCTTCAGCTCCTCTTTGCAGAAATCCTCCAGTTTGTCTCTCAGCTGAGGGACAGATTCTGTCACGACATCACAAGAGGAGAGAGAACTGAAGAGATCCTCATTTACGTCTGCAGATTCAGGAGGAGCTGAGAGAGACTGGAAACTCTACAGAAAACAGAAATCAAAGCTTCACATCACTTCAGACAATAACCTGCACTACTGTCAGATTTGAGTGGTTCTTGTTGATATTTAGTAACTCTACTCAATCCAGCACTTCTTCTCATATTCATAATATCATGTTAGAGCTACAAATTCTTGCATTTGCCATTTACACTATATTTGAACTTTCTGGCTGGAGGGGGCACCAATGAGCGCCTCAAGGCTGCTGTTACCATGGTAACAATGACACTGCATTTGAGCAGAATTCTCCATTTCCCACAATTCACTATACAGGTAGTAATCACACACTCACCTGTTTCCCATCAGTGACCTGTTACAGAGTTCACACACACACACACACACACACACACACACTACATTTCCCAGCAGCCCCGTACCTTGACGCTGACCACCCCATCCAGCTGAAGCTCATTACCTGGACTATATAAGTGACATTCAGTCTTGTCCTCCTGGCGAGGTCTTGTATTTACCATGGTGTGCAATTCTGAGCGTTTATCACTGTCTTGTCTTCCTGTCGTGACCCTGTCTGCCTACTGTTGTTGGATTCCTGCTGCCTGTCCTGATCCTTGCCTGTTCTACTGGACTGTGATTATATGCTGCCTGTCTCGACCTTCTGCCTGTATTACGACCACGATTCTGCTTGTCCTTTGCTGTTCCTGTTTCCTGTCGTTTGACCATTGCCTGTACGACTACGCTCTCATTGTTAATAAAGCCTGCACTTGGATCTACACCCACGTTGTCATGCACCCCTTCGTTACAGCTTGCATAATAGCGGCAATTTGAAGTGGCACAGGGTCTGACCATGGGCTGAAGATTTGCCAACTGACCGGGGTGATTGTCTCCCGGTGTGTGCCACATGGTTACACCCTTCTCGAAACTCAGCTGTGAAGCCAGTGCTGAAGCAGCTTCATATGAAGCAGTTCGAGTGGCGACGTGACTGCGGATGCCATATGCCCTAGGAGCCGCAGAAATAATTTCAGTGGAGCTGCTGACCTGTTCTTGAGTAAATTAAAGCAGTTCCATACGGAGCAAACGCGTTCCTCTGTGAGGCATGCTGTTAGGTTGACCAAGTCCAATTCCAAGTCTTTTTTCCCAGTTG
The DNA here is from genome assembly GCA_038088235.1 of Zacco platypus. Taxonomy (NCBI): domain Eukaryota; kingdom Metazoa; phylum Chordata; class Actinopteri; order Cypriniformes; family Xenocyprididae; genus Zacco; species Zacco platypus. The sequence continues at coordinate 437,955 of JBBHEA010000026.1, read as the reverse complement.
ATCCAAAACCCCAACTTGCTGAGATGTCTAAGCACCATGTCCCTGTGTTCCCACAACTTCTCTCAGGACTGGGCCAGTATGAGCCAGTCGTCGAGATAGTAGAGGATGCCAACACTGTGTTCTCTCATGTGAACAAGGGCTGCCTCCGTGACCTTTGCGAAGATGTATGGTGACATAGAGTCTACCACTTCAGGATGTTAGTGCGTCTTGTAGTGGGGGCTCTCGCTGAAGTGATGCTTGGGGTAGATCATCTAAGTCCTTCACGACCTGACTAAAGACCATATATGGAAATTCCACAGGTCTGGACTCAAGTCCTTTCTCAGGGAAATGCGCAAGGCAGGGGCTGTCACGAGGAGCATGAGTTTTGGGAACCAGGTCCTGTTGGGCCAATGAGGGGCAACTAGAAAGACCTGCTCCTTGTCCATTCCAGAATATGTAGGTCAAAAAGTGCTATCTCCAGAACCACCGTCTTAGGGATTGTCCTCCTCTTCTCCTACTGTGAAAGGGGAAACACAGTTGGAGAGCGCCGACTCCACATACTCACTGAATGTCCCTTGAGGGCCCTCCACAGGCAGGCACGCTTGTCTGCTCTTTGAGGCTGTCTTCATTTAAGGTGCACAGGGAGTCATCTGGGTAGAGAACCATGCAATCTAGATGGAGATACCTATGGGTGTGATCCTTGAGGGAATAGTCAAACAATTATGAAAATGAAAATCCATTTTATCAGGTTTGAAGATCACCTGAAGCAAACTTTGTTTTTCTCAAAACTGGTAAAACTTAATGATTTCACCATGATGTAAAAAATGATGAAAATGATGAAAATTTGGTTTAAAAAAAGTTTAAATATTCTGGTAATTTGGAACTGTTCATTGCACTAGTGGATTTTGGCAGCTAAATCCACCCTGTAATTATATAACACAACACACAGAATTCCTGACAACATTGCAGTCAAGTGCTCGTTCTGCTCTCATGATATGTTTTTCTGTGAGTCTCTTGCTCAAGTCCACCATGATCCTGTTCTTCTAGATCTCTGTTACCTGCAGGAAATGGATGTGATCCTGTGTGTGTGAAAGCTGCTCCAGCTCAGCGTCTCTCCTCCTCAGATCATTGATCTCCTGCTCCAGTCGCTCCAGTCGTCCTTCAGCTCGACTCACTGCAGTCTTTTCCTGATCTCTGATCTTCTGTGTGGCCTCAGAGCGGCTTCTCTCGATGGAGCGGATGAGCTCAGTGAAGATCCTCTCACTGTCCTCCACTGCTGTCTGCACAGAGCGTTGTTAGGACACACATCACAATCAAACTCAATCAATCGATCAAAGTTTAATTATAAAGCACTTTGAAACCACTAAAGTGGACCAGAGTGCTGTACAGAAGAATACATAAAAACATAAATGTAGCGTCTGGACTGGATCACTGATGATCTATTCATTTTTATGTTTTAGGAAAAGCTTTTAACCTTCTGACTTAACATAAGTAAATCTTAGCTGGGCCTGTCCTGCCCCCCACGGGCAAGTGACATTTTAATGTGGCTAGGTGTGAGATAAGACAGGATCTCTCTGGAATTCTCCCTGTCTTCAGAAAGATCGGAATCAGCTCAGATCAAATCCCCCCCCCCCTCCACACACACAAGACCAGAGCTTGTGGGACAAGAAGTCCACACACACACACATAGAGACATTCATCAAAATATGAATATTCCCAAGTGTTTTTCCTATGCTTTTCCTTTTGTATGCATGTCTATATTACCCCCACTGAGTTACATCTTGTAGTTGTGTTAGTTTCACTGTAAAATGCTCATATTCAAATGTAAGAATTTCATAACTAGATATTGGTGTTATATCGTGATAATATGCATTATTCGACTTTTAAGGTCCTTTGGGAGGAAAAAGGACTCAGTCAGACAACTCAGAAGATCAGAAGAAAAGTTCTCCCGCCAAAAGTCCATGTTCCCTATTGGTCCGTACGACCAAAATAGCTGTGTCCAAAGTTATCTTTATAACACCTAAACACGAGCTCATCCATGCTCAGTCGCTTCATCCTAGACGAGACATTCTTCCTCTTTTATTTTCCGGCATTTTACAAACAGTTAATTCCGTTTTGAAACTCCCGCTGAAGAATCACCTGAGAAAGAAACCAATAGAAGCTCCAGCTCCACACACTTTCACCACAGCACAAAGTACTAATGCAAGTTAGTTTATCATATATTCATATATTAAACACCTTGTATTCACACAGATCATTGTCTCTGGGTAACTCATACATGAACCAAGTCACTTTAACGTTTGATTTCTCTAGCTATATGCTTTTAAAATACTAGAATAAGTTTCCTTTTCGTGGCCAGAGAAGAAAACTTCCTTTCTAGAATCGATAAGAAAATTGGACTGATAGTTTTGCTGGACAAAACAAACCAGTCTTTCTAAATTAATTCTAAACCTAGAAATAATTTTAGACCATATATGATTAATTATAATTCGTTGTAATTGATTATCTATATATGCCTTTCCCTTCGTGGTTGATTCATATTCATAATTAGTCATAACGTGTTATGATTCAGTTGTGAATATATTTCTTCCATTTGAGAAAATTACTACATAAAATACAAACACATACGAGGTAAAATAAAAAACAATACAAAATTTAAAAGACATAAAACATAAGAAAAACAGCCATACCAAGGGCACAATAAAATAACAAATTGTCAAACAGTTGTCAAAGGCCAAAGAGAAAAGGTGGGTTTTAAGAAGCGATTTAAAAGAAGATAATGAAGAGGCCTGTCTAATGGGCAGAGCAAAGGCATAGTCCCCTCTTTGCTTACGCTTTGTTTTGGGCACATTCAGGATCATCAGTTGATCAGCTGACCCAAACCCTAACAATCACACAGTGGCTTCAGTGAGTCCAGACTGAGACTTGTCAAACTTCTCTTCTTCTCCAGACTCACCTTATGAGACTCCACAGCCTCTCTCAGCTGCTGAAGATCTTTCTCTCTCTGCTGGATCTTCTGCTGGAACGATCTCTGCGTCTCCTTCAGCAGCTTCTGCAACACAAACCAATAACAGAGGTGTCACATCATACTACTGTCACTATGTCTGCCAGGGTTCCATCACTTTGCAATATTTTTTAAAAGATTTGACATAACAGCACAAAAATTGTTAGGTATCATCATCAGCATGTCCTTAAGGTACCCAAGAATTTTGAACACAGTGCAAAAAGTTTGAACCTAGTGTTCCAGAGATATAAGGATTTTTGCAAAAAAAATTTAAAACATTATCCCATTTTGTTTTGTTCCCTGGTTTATGCCGATTCCGACGATGTGTCATTTGTCATTTTCCTTAAATGTGACTGTCTGAAGTAAATGACACTGATGACAAATGACACTCCACAGTGCTTGACAATCCACAGAGTCAAACGCTGCCTTGAGATCGACATAGGCTACTCTGAGTGGACAGTTGAACTCATGGTGTATTTCTGATAAGAGCCTAAGGGTGAAGATGACATCTGTTGTAGATCTGTCCGTGGTGAAACCAGATTGTTGAGGGTAGGGTCGAGACACAAGGAGAGGTTGAATCTTTGCTAACAAAACGTGAGCAAACACCTTTCCTGGAACTGACAAGTGTAATGGGTCTGTAACTGGAACGTTTGTTCCTTGGCCCCTTACCCTTGTGAAGTCTCAGATGAATAAAACAACATCTAAACCTCTGTTAATTCTCAATAAGAGCTTCTGTAGACATGTGAAAATAAAGTCAGTCTGGTCAGTAATAAGTGAAGCTGGTAAAGCTGTTTGTGGAGTTAATTTATCAGATCTTCAGAGATTGAATGTCTTTTATCTTCAGTTGATTTCATCTAAGACTGTGGCTGAAGCTGTAGTTTCTGTTCTTGTTGTTCATCTTTTCTTCATTGATTCAGCTTGTTAACAGCAGGTGTCCATCATTAATGTCAGTCATCACTCAATCACTTCATTATCTCATTAACTCCAACACTGATTCAGTGTTACATTTAACCCTCTGGGGTCTGAGGCTGATTTGGGGTCCTGGAGTAGTTTTACATGCTCTGACATTTGTGCTTATTTCAGCTACTTATAACATACTATTGGCCAACATGTAATTTTGCTGTATTCAGCACAAACTCTGCTACAATAATATGTGAGCAAAATAGATGTACATGTTTGCATCTTTTTAAAAATAAAGATTATGCGTGGTTAGTAAGTTTTGGCAAAAAAAATGCCCTTGCAATAAGGCCATAAAACACATACTGAATAGTTGTTCACAAGACTTTTGAGTTATCAAGCTTGTAGGCTAGAATTTTTACTACACAATGATGTGGAAATCATTCTGAATGCTTCAACACAAACAACAATATAATGATTTAAATTTTGTAAATCAGTTTTTGTGTCACCACTGCTGTATGCGTGGGAGTGGTGATGGCCATGAATACATTAGCAATTCACACCAGGGGAGACAAAAGACACTCCCCCAGTGGCTAACGGCCCATCCAAAGGCCAAAGCTGTGAAGCATCTTGAACTAAGGATGTTATGTGGGCTTTAACTCTGTTACAGTAATCGCCTCAGAATTTGTGTTTGAATAGCGCGCGCTCTCCGTGGGCGTGGTCACATTACAGATAATGAGCTGGCTCGCGAACGACTGATTTCTCTCCGTTTTCAAACAGATTACATAAACAGAGAATATTTGTTTAGATTTGACTTACATGATTTAAAACCTGACATTTCAACGTTTAGTTAGACATGCGTTTCATATTTGTGTGAATAGTATTCACGAAGTTACCGTTCATTTTCTTATGACTATCAGAATGGATTTCATTCGGAGAGAGATCGCAGCTCACGCATCATGTTAGTTTTGCTTATTTTGCACAAAGCACAACATTTTGTATTTACTATGAGTGTGCACAAGTCAAAGTAGACATTTCACAGATTGCAATGGTATATATCTCTTAATTGTATGTTCAAAATTGACGGAGCATTTTGAGTCTCTTTCACACTGACAAGAAAAAAGTGAGTAAATGAGGCGGGCGTGACGGCCGACCTCAGAGGGTTAACAGCCTGTAGTGTGCACACTGCGCAGTGTTCATTTCATCTGGGCTAACCCATGTGGGGCCTACATGGAAACTGAGGACAAAACTGTCTGGGCCCCACTTAGGCAACCCACATCAGAACCACCTGGGTCCCACATGGATGTGTTGGCTGGGAAACAGACACCAGAAAATCTCACTGCTGGATTTGAATAAATCCATTATAAATCCAGATATTCAGCGATTTCTTTTAATGATATAGATGTGTATTTGTTGAATGTTGACGGTAAATAAGAAGGTATTAGCCTTTAGTTTGCCTTTCTGTAGCTGATAATATAAAAGCAAACACTATACTTATTCACATAACGTTTACTAGGTTTCTTTGTTGTGGTTGGTTAGGCAAAATAAACCAAAACTTTTCAGTTCATTCACATTTGAGGCGTCTACTTTCCGTGTCCACTTTTCTTTTCTCCACACTTGCCTTGTTTTCACTGACAGACTAACTGTGTGTGTCACTGGTGCAGAGCGAGAGTGTTTTCAATGCACCAGTGATTATGCAACGTTAAGCAATGACGCTGCGTTTGAATTTTCACAACAGGGATGTGGTTATATACATTACCTTGACAACACTATTTGACATTAGTGCAGGCAAAACATTTTTCTCTCGGCCGCCTATTGAGGAACCCTGATTTATAGTTTATGGACTGTTTTGATTTCGATTATTACATCTAGAAATCATCAATGGCATCGATAAAACCAAACGTTTCAAAATGTAGGAAATTCAACATTTGATAGAAAATACTTTAAAAAAAAGAGACATTCATTACCATTATAACCAGCAGGTGGCGGCAGAGTAGCATTTATTTGCGCAAATATTAGCCATTTCCTGTAATAGTTTTTCACTTACTTTCACTTTTGAATAAATATTAAACATTATAAAATATCTAGATTTAAAAAGACATTTTGTCAGTGAGAAAAATAATAACTTTTCTTGAGAATGAATTATACAGAAAGAGCACCGCGCTCTCCCTTTGTACCCTAATCACAGAAGTTGTTTGTCAGTGCAGTGCAAGATCAATGATTTTGGCTCACTTGTGAAAACTCACATTTTATTCATTGAATTTAACTTAAGTGCACAATAAAAAATTTTTTGATGCTTTTTTCACATGAAAGTGTGAAAACTGATGGTTGAAGTGAATTTAGCCGAGAAGGAATACGTCTTTAGGTGGAGGAGGAACACCTGAGGTACGTCTTTATTTATTTATTTATTTTCATGTCGTCTTACATTTGAATAACTAATGCTATGCATGACTATTTAAGAGGCTATATTCTGATTATAAATTAAGTATTACACTATTGATGCTCAAAAGACCAGCAAGTGGTGCTGTACACTGTAAAAAATTGTGCTGTAAAATAACAGTAATCTACTGGCAGCTGTGGTTGCCATTAATGTACTGTTAATTTACAGCCCTCTACCGTAAATTTACAGCTTTTATTTTACTGTATGTTACCGTAATGCTACCATGGAAATTAACTTATTTAATTTGGGAAGCCGTTTTGCTACAAACAGTTTGTGTTCGCAGTTAAGAAACATTCCTTTTCAGTTGATTCAAATGAAACAAATTCACAGTACTAATGCTGTGTAAATACTATTTTTTTTAACTTAATGCATAACACCAAAATAATTAAAAACATGACTTCAACTCAAATCTTTGCAGCTTGTCTAAGCTAGCAATAGCACAAATATATGTGCTAAAGTACTTAGTAAACAGCTTATCACTGCATTAACAACTACAGTTACTGTCTTTAAATGAAGCAACATGCAGCATAACATCAGTGTTTCTCAGCTCATTATTGACTGAAGCACAGGCTCTACTCTCCAGCACAATGGTGACCCACAAAACTAATTCATTAAACTAACAGATCTCTCCTATATCATACTGTACAAAAACACAAAACACTTCAGTTCAGTATTTACTCTCCTTATCTGTTATTGACTGATAAGTAACTTTTTTCTATTAACTTTCACTAATATTTCAGTCAAATGAACTTGTTTTGTATAAATCTGACTGTTACGTTCAACAGAATATTACTGTTTTTCTTCCTTCATTTTATGGTAATTTGCTGTAAGCAAGGTTGTAAATTGCTGTTTTTAAACAGTTTGTTGCATAAATTAATTTACAGAATATTACTGTTTTTCCTTGATTTTACAGTAATCTACTGGCAGCTGTGGTTGCCAGCAAATTGCTGTTTTTTTACAGTGCATTGCCATAAATTAATTTACAGTTGATTACTGTTAAATTACGTTTCACTCTGGGGTTTTTTCCATCTCACACCTTTAACCCTTTAAACCCCACAACAAAATCTTCAGTTTTAAATGATCACTTGATTGTGTCCACACTACAGAGTAACACTGAAGCAGTGCTGAAGTTAATGAGACAACAGTTAATGAGATAATTAAGTGATAATTGAGAATTAGTGATGAACACCTGCTGTTAACAAGCAGAATCACTGAAGGAAAATTAACAACAATAACAGAAAAAAACAGCAGAAACACAATAACTTCAACAGACTTCCAGCCACAGCCTTAGATGAAATCAGCTGAAGATAAAAGACATTAAATATCTCAAGATCTCAGCAGAGGAGGATTAAACAATATAAACAGCATTACTAGCTTCACTTATTACTAAACAGGTTGACTTTATTTCTGTGAAATAACTACAGAAGTTCTTATTGAGAATTAACAGAGCTTCAGATGCTGTTTTGTTTCATTTGATGTTACCATGATGGAGGTCAGTGTTTGCTTTAGTTGGGTTCTTGACCCTTGTCTTTTTAACATTAGAGTTTCTTTGCATGTTGTAACTGTGTGTTTTCCAGACACAATTGTTACAGTACTAAAGCCTAAGGACATCATGCTTAGGCATTGTTGGTTATGTACTAATTTTTATAATTATCATGCAAAACTTAATGTAAACTGAATTAATTCAGCATAAAATCCATTTTCATAAATGTTTACAGATTTTACTTTTCTAAATGAAATTCATGTTTAATGTCACCACTTAAAATCATGCAGTTCCATTTATTAAGACTCATTTACAGATAAATGTGTGAACTATGGCATTACTGAGCTAAACAGAGAATTCAAGAATCAGCGTATGAATCTCAACAATGGTGACAATCAACAAACAAAATAAAAGATCAACTCTGGACATCATGAAAGACATTACTAAAAGTCAGCACAAAAGCAACAGCAAAAATCAAGGCAGTAAGAATTAGAGAAAATAACCAGACAATTCAGCAACATAATTTATTCATGCCGCAATGCATGCTGGGAGTTTTGTACCCAGCATGCATTACAGCAAGAAGCTTTTGATTGTCACCATTGTTGAGATTCATATCCCAATTGTTGATGTCTGTGTGACTCTGAGCTAAACAGTTTTTCATAATGTTATTTACACAAGCTGTTAACAAATTACTTCATGTTATTTGTCTTTCATATTAATGATAAATTTCTTGATCACAATACTACAATTAAAATTATAGAACCATATAAACTCTGATGAGATTAACAAATTTGACCGAAAAACGCTAATTTTGACTATTAATAAACAACTGATCTCTTTTGATCACAGCTCCATCTGGTTTCTCAACTATAACAAATGTGCTTTAATAATACTGTTATAGCTGGCAAAGTAAACTTATCATTTACAAATCAAAGATCAAGATCCCAACTAAACCAACACTGATCTCTATCATGGTAATGTCAAATGACAATAAAACAACATCTGAACCTCTGTTAGTTCTCAATATGAACTTCTGTACACATGACAGAATAAAGTCAGTCTGGTCAGTAATAAGTGAATCTGGTAATGCTGTTTGTGGAGTTGATTAATCAGATCTTGAGAGATTTAATGGAGTTTATCTTCAGTTGATTTAATATTTTTCTGTTCTTATTTCTCTTTCCATCAGTGATTCTGCTTGTAAACAGCAGGTGTTCATCAGTGTCTGAATTCACTCTTTTTTTCATTCACTCTGTCAAGTGGACTATATTAGTGAACTAGTGTAGGGAATAGTGAATGAGGGTATAGCATGTAATTTGGAACACAGCCTCTGAGTGTCGCCTTTGAGCGCTTTTAATTCACAGTGTGTTGCTGAAGGCTATTTTCTAGAAAACTTCAGATATTACCCAGAATGCGTTGTTTCTACGGCATATTACTGTTTTAATGGAAAACAGCATGTTATTGTTGAAATTTGGCTGTTTTTTTACAGCAATTTTTTACAGTGTACTTCATTGGTTTGCAGTTTTGGGAATTACTCTGGGTTGGGGCCAAAATACCAAAATTATTAGTCTAATTAAATCTAATTAAATCAGATTATTTGTAAGTGTGAACTTGAGAAATGATGTGATGTACACACACACACAAAGTCCAGCTGGCTTTTATTATTGGGGAAGTTCTAAAGAACATTCCGTATATATAGTCAATTGACATTCGACATGCTCTATCTATCTATCTATCTATCTATCTATCTATCTATCTATCTATCTATCCATCTATCCATCCATCCATCCATCCATCCATCCATCCATCTAATCTATATACTGTATATATACAGGGTTGGGAGTAACGAAAAACAAGTAACTTAATTACGTATTTAAAATACAAAATTTGAGTCACTGTATTTCATTACAGTTACATTTTAAATGGGTGGTAATCAGATTACAGTTACATCTGAAAAGTGTTTTTGATTACCAAAGTGATTACTTTGAGTTTTAATGTCATTTAAACATTAATGTGATAACTGTGATGGGTAATAAATGTAAACAGAAATTGGTGATTCTCCAAAACTAACAGTCTGAAAAATCATCCTAATTCACATTTCTGCTCAGAAGTTTCATACCCCTTGCAGAATATGCAGCATTTTAATCATTTTAACAAAATAAGAAGGATAAAAAAAAAAAATACATTTTTATTTAATACTGAATAACCTATTTCACATAACTGATGACTGAATTTATAAAAATTGAGTCCCTTGTAATTGTAAAAAAAATTACTAGTTTGAATTTCAGTTCTGACTTTTCATCTCAAAAATGAGAGTTTGTAACTCAGAATTGCAACTTTATATCACGGAATTCTGAGATAAAAACTCGCATTTACCTTTTTTGTGTGTGTTTCGTACTTATTAGTATTCCAAAGTATTCTATCATGGATATGGGGAGACTTTAGATTTGCGTAGGCAGAAATTACATTATAAAAATGTAATGCACCCTTCTGCCTGGAGGGTGCTAGAGCACTCAGGGCCCCAAAAAAATTGGAACACTTTCAGTTTTTGGGGTTTATTGCAGCACAGTATCTAGAGCACTGTGTGTGGGTGTGGGTATATAAGCCAAACCCAGGCAGAAATCCCCGAACTGTCCCAGTGCTTAGAAAAATTTCCCTAGCAGACCCAGGTGTCATAACGCTCATAACACAGCAGAATATGAAAGCAATATATTTTTTCTTCTTTTTTTGTTGCAGAAACATGATCCATGTCTCTGTAAACTGAAACATTTTTTCTCCTAATGGAATAAAATCTTAAAAGTTTAAAGTCATCCATTAAAGACCATTAAAGAAAAAACAAGATAGCAATCTAAATGCAATTTGTGTAAAGATTAAAATGTGTTTTTCTCTCTGTGTCTGTTTGCTTTTTAGACAGACAGCTGCCATTTTAGGGCCAGACTCCACAAGGCGTCTGGTCCCACCTGGATCGAGCCAGGACACACACAGCTTGACATGTAGGAGAGTGTGTGTAGAAACTTCAAGAGAACATTCACACCTCACAGCACTCACTGACACATGACCTCCCAGTGTAGAACTGGAACTAAATTATACAGCACAGATTATGGCAGGATAGACCACCATCCCACATTCCAGATCTAAATGAGACCCAATGCAATTGGTCTCTTTGGGTAAAATGTTTATGTCCAGTTAATGTCCAGTCCTCAGCATTGTTGCAAACTAGAAGAGCCTAATTTCCAACACACGACTAATGACAAATTAATCTGAATAGTTAGAACTGAAATGCAGGCGTTTCTGTCAATCATTTACACAATTCCCAGTCAGACCTGCAGTATTGAGTGTGACTCAGCCTGAACATTAAATGCACAGATGATGGGTGTAAAAGCTGAACTAGAGATTTAAAGTCTCTGTTTCTGTAGATCTCAGTCTCGTTGACCTGACTGAACCTTAGGTTTGCATTAATGATTTGCAATTGAAACAATATAGACGTTTTATAATTGTAATCATGAAATTATGTTAAATCATGTGATATATTTTAATTATGCATACCACTGATAAATATACTAGTTATATTGACTTTTTGCTACCCTTCCTTATTCACATCCAGAACAAGTCTAAATTCCACGACTCTGAATAAATCTTCTACTGACCCCTTCTGATCATGCTGACCAACACAACAGACTCGGTACAAGTCATCCTGCAGACTTACAATATCTAGTTTAGAGTTCATACCTGTTTCTCTGTCCTCTGTGCTGCAGCTGATACAGTGTCGTGGTTTTTATGTCCATCCATCGTACACAGCACACACATCAACTTCTGATCAGTGCGGCAGAAAACCTCAAGGACTTTATCATGTGTTTGGCAGATCATCTCCTGCAGTCGTCCAGTGGCTTCAGTCAGATTGTGTCTCTTTCTTTTAAAGAAACTCTCATGTTGTTCAAGGTGATTCTGACAGTAAGAGTCCAGACACTCCAGACAGGACTTGACAGCTTTGAGTTTTTCTCCAGTACAGACGTCACACTGCACATCTCCAGCTCCAGCTCCAGTGTAACAGTCAGCAGGAAGTTCAGTCTTCTTCAGTTTCTCCACCGCTTCAGTCAGCATGGTGTTTTTAGCTAAAGCAGGTCTTGGACTGAAGGTCTGTCTGCACTGAGGACAACTGTAGACTCTCATCTGATCCTCCTGATCCCAGAATCCTGTAATACAGCTCTTACAGCAACTGTGTCCACAGGGAATGGCCACTGGATCCTTCAGGAGATCTTGACACACTGAACACTTGAACTCATCCTGAGGAATTCTGGCTTCTGCCATTTTACTGTATGAATACAGAGACACAAACTCACGACAGCTCAACTGCACTTGAGTTTCAGTTTCTCTGAACTGAAGAGTTTCTTGTTTCCTGTTCTGTGTTTGAGTGACGGGTAAGTGGGCTGGATTAAGGTGTGAGAGAAGGGTGAACAGACACCACACACACACACACACACACACACACCACAGACACACACACACACACACACACACACACACACAGACACACACACACACACACACACACACACACCACACACACACACACACCCCGCAGCGTGTGAGCGGACAAACAAGACAGCATGCGCTCTGACGAACAGCGGTACAATGTAAAACCTTTTCTCAGTTGATTCAGGTGTGTTCAGAAACAGCTGGAACTAAACTCTGTTGTGTCTCTCCAGGAATAGACAGAGGAACCCTAATAAACTAGATATCAGTCTCAGACAGTCACTCAAAGAACAAGTTATTGAGAATCAGGACTTTTACTGTCCGCAGGAATACTGCATCCTATTTACTACACTTGTACTGCTGGGCAGGTCCTTCATTACCTTAATCAAATACAGAATATGATATAAAACTAACAGTTGGTAAAATATTATTCACCGCAACACATTTACAGCCTCTTCTTCCTCCATCATCCCCAGGATACTCGTTTTTTTGTGATAGCACAACATTTAAAAAATCTGGTAACACTTTACAATAAGGTTCATTAGTTAAACCTTAGTTAATGCATTAGTTAACAAGAACGAATCATGAACAACACCTCTGTTCAGCATTAGTTAATCTTCATTAACGTTAATTCACGCATATATTAATGCATCTGTTAACGTTAGTTAACATTAGTTAATGCATTAGTTAACATGAACTAAAAAAAACAAAACATGTAACTATTCCAGTAAAATATAAAATAGATTTTCTCAGTTATGCTCAGATCTAAAATATTTGATCAGCATATTGCACTATTTTCTGAATAGTAGCCTATTAGTTGAAGTGAGAAGTTACATAAACCTTGCAGAATCTGCAAAATATCAATAATTTAAAAAAATAAATAAGAGAGATCATAAATTACTTCTTTTTTATTCAGCACTACAACAAATGTTTTATTATAAGAGGTTTACATTGTCCACAATATGTAATAATATTAGCTTTTACTGAAATGAAGCAGTTGAAAAGTTCACATACACTTCATTGATTCTCAGTTCTGTCATTATGATGATTTTTAATGAAGAGTCTCATGTTTGTCCTGTTCTGCCCACAGTTCTTCAAATAAATCCTCCAGCTCCAGCACATTCTGCATATTTTAACTCTTTTCAGCAGCGACCGTATGATTTTTAAGATCCATATTTTCACACTTTGTATCTCAGCTCCTGTCTGCCTCACTGCTGAATTGTTTGAGTCTGTTGCTCCGTATAGCTTTGTTTTGAATCTATTTATTGTCATTGTTTGCTGTCTACTTTATCTTCACTATATATCTGATATTGTCTTATATTGCCTATCACATTAATCTGACATCGCTAGTTTTTAATCTTTTAATCTAAATCACCATCACAACGCGTTAGCATTACGCTAGTTTGTGTTATCCGTGCCCACCGTCATTTCTGTCGCACTCTCCTTTTTCTACAAGTTCATCAAACAACTGGTAAGTCGGGTCGGTCTACGAACACGGTAAGCCATGTCATCTTCTCCTTTCATTGTTACTTGCACTGCCTGTCACATGCATAGTATAGCTTTTTCTGTCAGCGATGAGGCATTCACATGTCATAAATGTAGGGAAGTAGTCAGGCTGACAGAGAAAATCTCAGAATTAGAGACACGCATCCAAACTTTAATTGAGGATAGTAAGAATGCAAGGGCTTCAGATACTGTTTTGGATGTGACTAGCTTAGTGAACTCCGTACATTGTTCGGTTCCGGCTGTAGAGCCCGTGCAGCAGGGCAACTTTGTGACCGTGAGGCGGCCTAGTCGTGGGAAAAAACACCACTCTTCCGTTCCGATTAGAACATCAAACAGGTTCTCCCCACTCAGTGACGCACCCACTGAGAATCCTGTTGAAAGTGCCCTAGTTATTGGCGATTCTATTACACGGAACGTGAAAATAGAGACACCAGACACCATAGTCACATGTTTGCCGGGAGCCAGAGCGCCTGACATCAAAGCAAATTTAAAAGTGCTGGCTAATGCTAATCGTAAATACTCTAAGATTGTTATTCACGTCGGCGCTAATGATGTTCGACTTCGCCAGTCGGAGATCACCAAAATTAACATTAAAGAGGTGTGTGAAATCGCACGTATGATGTCAGACACTGTAATTTTTTCTGGACCCCTTCCTGCTCGTAGGAGTGATGAGATAATTAGCAGACTTTCATCACTCAATGGCTGGCTGTCTAAGTGGTGTCCACAGAATAATATAGGTTTCATAGACAATTGGAAAAGTTTTTGGGGCAGACCTGACCTGTTGAAAAGAGATGGTATTCATCCCTCCTGGGGTGGTGCCGCTCTTCTCTCTAGTAATATGGCACATAGTCTTAGAGCTCAACCTTGACTAACTGGGGCCCAGGTCAGGAAGCAGACAGACTGGCTAAACCGACCGTCTGCTAGCTGTCTCACGTCACAGAATTCAGATAAATCCCAACACATAGAGACTCTTTCACCTAGATATCATCACATAGAGACTGTGTCTGTACCCCGAACTAATAAATACAGAAAACTTCCAAACCCATTTACGGGTGATAATTTAATTGATGTTCAACAAGTAGTAAACAGAGATTATAAAGATAAACAGATGATAAAGCTTGGGTTGCTGAATATTCGATCCCTTTCTTCAAAAGCACTTATAGTAAATGATATTATCACAGAAAATAATCTAGATGTGCTGTGTTTGACAGAAACCTGGCTAAAACCAGACGATTACATTACTTTAAATGAGTCTAGCCCTCAAGGTTACTATTATCGACACGAACCTCGTCAGAAAGGTAAAGGGGGAGGTGTTGCTGTTATCTATAGTAATATCTTTAGTATTACTCAAAAGTCTTTCAAATATATCTCTTTTGAAGTGATGGTGCTCTATGTAACGTTATATAATGTAAGTGACAAATCTCATTTGAAATTTGTGTTGGCTACTGTATACAGGCCACCAGGGCACCATACAGACTTTATCAAAGAATTTGCTGATTTTCTATTGGAGTTAGTACTGGCTGTGGATAAAGTCCTTATTGTTGGTGATTTTAATATACATGTAGATAATGAAAAAGACGCTTTGGGATTGGCATTAACAGATATTTTAAGCTCTATTGGAGTTAGACAACACGTGTCAGGACCAACTCATTGTCGTAATCATACTCTAGATCTAATATTGTCACATGGAATCGATATTGATGCCGTTGAAATTCTGCAGCAGAGCGATGACGTCTCAGATCATTATCTAGTCTCATGCGTGCTACATTTAACCAAGGCTGCAAAACCGCCTGTCTGCCATAAATATGTTAGAACCATCACTTCCACCACTAAAAACTGCTTTATAAATAATCTTCCTGATCAGTTTCATCAACTTAGCAAACCAGACAGCTTAGAAGAACTCGATGTTGCAACAGAAACTATTGACGCTCTCTTTTCCAACACTCTAGACTCTGTCGCTCCTTTGCGCTTAAAAAAGATTAAGGATATTAGTCCAACGCCATGGTATAACGAGCACACTCGAGCCCTTAAGAGAGCAGCCAGAAAAATGGAGCGCAGCTGGAAGAATTCAAAACTAGAAGTTTTTCGGATTTCATGGAGAGAGAAAATGATGGAGTACAGAAAGGCCATAAAAACCGCTAGATCTGCTTATTTTTCAAATCTTTTAGAAGAAAATAAACACAACCCTAAGTATTTTTTTAATACAGTGGCTAAATTAACGAGAAATACAGCCTCAACTTCTGATGTTTCCAAACAGCACAGCAGTAATGACTTTATGAACTTCTTTACTTGCAAGATTGACAACATTAGAGAGAAAATTATAGCCATGCAACTGTCTACTACAGTATCACATCAGACAGTGGATTGTAGTATCCCTGAGGAAAAATTCCATTCATTCGCTGCTATAGGAAAGGAAGAATTGTCTAAACTTATTAAATCATCAAAATCAACAACATGTATGTTAGACCCTATACCGATTAAGCTATTGAAAGAGATGCTTCCAGAGGTCATAGATCCTCTTCTTAAGATCATTAATTCATCTTTATTACTAGGTTACGTACCGAAAAATTTTAAGTAGGCTATTATCAAACCTCTTATTAAAAAACCACAACTTGATCCTGGTGAATTAGTCAATTACAGACCGATTTCCAATCTACCTTTTCTGTCAAAAATACTAGAAAAGGCAGTATCATCTCAACTTAGTTCCTACTTGGAAAGAAATGGTATCTGTGAGGATTTCCAGTCAGGATTTAGACCGTACCATAGTACTGAGACTGCTCTCATTAGTGTTACAAATGATTTGCTCTTATCATCAGATCGTGGTTGTATCTCTCTATTAGTGTTACTAGACCTCAGTGCTGCTTTTGACACTATCGACCACAATATTCTTTTGAATAGACTAGAAAATTATGCTGGAATTAGTGGAAATGCATTGGCATGGTTCAAATCATACTTATCTGACCGTTATCAGTTTGTAGTAGTAAACGAAGAGATGTCATTTCGATCACAAGTTAAACATGGAGTACCACAAGGCTCAGTTCTAGGACCGTTGCTTTTCACTCTGTACATGCTACCCTTGGGAGATGTCATTAGGAAGCATGGCATTAGCTTTCACTGTTACGCTGATGATACTCAGCTCTGTATTTCCTCGCGCCCTGACGAAACCGACCAATTCTCAAAATTAACAGAATGCGTAGCTGATATAAAAAATTGGATGACTAGTAATTTCCTACTACTAAATTCAGAAAAAACAGAGATTCTAATTATTGGACCAAAAACTTCTGCACATAATAACCTAGAATACTGTCTAACACTTGATGGCTGCTCTGTTAAGTCGTCTTCGTCAGTTAGGAACCTGGGTGTGCTCTTTGATACCAATCTTTCATTTGAAAGCCACATTTCTAGCATATGTAAAACCGCATTCTTCCATCTTAAAAATATATCTAAATTGCGACATATGCTCTCAATGACAAATGCGGAACAGCTAGTTCATGCGTTTATGACCTCGAGACTAGATTACTGTAATGCTCTACTGGGTGGTTGCCCTGCTCGCGTGATAAACAAATTACAGCTGGTCCAAAACGCAGCTGCTAGAGTCCTTACTAGAACCAGGAAGTATGAACATATTAGTCCGGTTCTGTCAAAACTGCACTGGCTCCCTATTAAACATCGTATAGATTTTAAAATCTTGCTAATTACTTACAAAGCACTAAATGGCTTAGCTCCCCAGTACCTGAGTGAGCTTTTAATGTATTATAGTCCTTCGCGTCTATTACGATCTCAGAATTCTGGCCAGTTGTTAATACCTAGAATATCAAAATCAACCGCGGGCGGTAGATCCTTTTCCTATTTGGCACCTAAACTCTGGAACAATCTTCCTTGCATTGTTCGGGAAGCAGACACACTTTGTCAGTTTAAATCTAGACTAAAAACGCATCTATTTAACCTGGCATACACATGATGCACTATAAACTCTTGTCCTCATATCCGTTAAAGGATTGTTAGGCTGCATAGATCAGGTCAGCCGGAACCGGGAACACTTCCTATAACACCAGATGTACTCGTTACATCGGAAGAAGAATGGCGTCTACGCTAATTTTTTGTCTCTCTGCTTATCCCGAGGTTTACCAATTAACATGATTGGCTGGATCCGGGCTGTGTCCGGGTCGGACGGGGAACCTGTGCCTGTGTGCGGCAGCAGTGTGGCCCTGTGGTGTCGGCGGAGACCGTGTGAACGAGCTCATCCTTTGTGAAGACCTTACCGACTCATCAGCCAGCGGCACATATCCCAACAAACCGTCCCATATCGGCGTGATCAAAAAGATCTTAAACTAGATGGAACTGGATTAAATATTTTGACTGTTGCGATTCCAAATCAGTTTAATGACCTGTAACTCTGCCTGAGTATCGGACAAGTGTTCACTGTTGGCCAGAGGAGAACTGGCCCCCCGACTAAGCCTGGTTTCTCCCAAGGTTTTTTTCTCCATTTGTTGGAGTTTTGGTTCCTTGCCGCTGTTGCCTTTGGCTTGCTTAAGTTGGGGACACTTGCTTGATATTCAGCAGTGTTTTTGATATGCCTGCATTGGCGCCGTTGTATGCGAACTGATCTGAGCCGGACGATTACGTCACTGTTTTCTCCAGTGCTGCTATACCTAAATTACCTAGACTAATAACTATTGATCTTTGCAACGGAATGAATCAATAATATATAGAATAAGCTGCACAATGACACCATTTTCTTATTAATGTAAAGCTGCTTTGCCACAATTTGCATTGTAAAAAGCGCTATATAAATAAAGATGACTTGACTTGACTTGACACTGATGACAGCGGATCATAAGCAACTGTTAAAATGGTGAAAACACTTACTGAAACTCCAGAAGGAAACAATGCAGTAAAATTCAGGGGGTGTAAACATTTGCACAGGATGATCCCCCGATAAACTGTTTTTATTTTGTCTTCTGGAAAGCATTTTATGTAGGGAAGTACTAAAAATTGATCTTTAAATAAAATAAGAATTTGTACCTTCAGCGTACCGCCAGTTTTCCGGCACTTCCGACATGTTGCTCGTACAGAAGCCCAGCGCACCCTCCCTTCTCTAGGAACGTGTTTTGAACCGAGGATCGGTTTCACAGTCGAGGTTTGAGATGTTGTTCCCAAAAGCAACTTGAACTGACAAATCCTTAAATATGTTAAATTAGTGACATTGATTTGTGTCAAAATGCACCAGTAATGTTTTTTTTTTCTAAGGCATGTTTATAAAAGCTACTTAAATGTCTTAATTGAAGTAAGGCCTAATCCTGGATTAATCTAAGCCCTGTCTGTGGAACCAGGCCTAAATGTGTTGAGTTTCCTTGACTTACAAAAAATAAGTATACTAATGAACTGTACTTTAGTATACTTAATAAAATTAAAGCATATTTTAAGGATTCTAATATGTATTAGTAGCAAGATTAAGTGTATTATTTCAATACTTCTTGGGAATAAATTGGGCCACATTTTGGTAAATACTGTCACACATATGTCTTGTCTAGCTTAATTCTGTCTAGTTTGTTTGAGTTCTAGTTAATCACCGAGTTTCTAATTAGTTAAGTCTTGTCAGCTGTCTGTGTCTAATCATCAGTGTATTTAAGTTTCTGTCTGTTTGCCTGTCACTGGTCTGTTGTTGTTTGTGCTGCACACTGTTGCGTCTGTTTCCTGTTTCCTGTGATCTTGTTAACTGGAATAAACAAATACTTATGGTATACTTTATTAACTGTCACTGTTTGCCATTATATACTTACAACAATAATATCTTCATCTAAACCTAAAATAATATAGACAAACTATATCATTTGAAAGCTTACAAATGGTAGTCAAGACAAACGACAGAGGAACAGGAATTTATTAATTCACAACAACAATATTTTCAGACTCATAAGGCATGTTCAGACATTTATTTTGAAATCACAATGAAAATAAAAAATCTTGTTCTTTTTGCACGTCTTTTGTGTGTTTGTTGAAGGTTGAACTCAAACCAAACACTGCCGTTCTGGCCACACTACTTGTGAATATGATGTCAGTTTCATAAATTATATGAAGATTATGGAGATAAATGGTTCAGGTCACTCAAACCATTAGAAACATGGAAGAGTTCATATTTGGTCTCCAGTAGAGCCTGGATGGGATCTAGTGGAAAAGTTTGGAACTGTCCCAAACAAAATCTTAGAGAAAGCTATTGAGATATCAACCTAAAACTTTATTAGATTTTAGAGTTTGTCTTTGATTTTCTTGCAGTTTAAGAGTAAAACAGTTACATAAATTATAAAAAATCGTATTTTACACTTTTTAACTATAGCTATTTTTTTCATATATTTTTTCTTTTACTTCTAAAATAATCTTCCAAGTGTCCCTTTATAAGGAGACAAACTTAAGTCTGAGATCAAAAGTGTTCAAGATTTGAAATAATTTAAGTTGGGGTCTGTTCAACAAAAATGGGAGTGAAAGTTAAGGGGTAACGGTTTATGGCAGTTTTTTTTTTTTCTTTTTTTTAAATCTGCACCAACAGTTTTGAATACTAAACATATTTATGCACATGAACAGATGGAGAGTTGAACTTCCTAAAATATAAAGGAACAACACAGGAACTGCAGCTGATGTTTTGGAGCAAATCAGGACCAGGATGTAATCAGTAAGAGACACTAGTTTCATTCATGCTTCAGACGCGTCACGCTGAGGACGTTCCCCAAAGTGTCGTTATCGACGCAGTGCAAATTCCCTTTCTCAGGGAACAAGAGTTACAGTCGTAACCCGAGACGTTTGCTGTAGGCAATAGACTACAATACTGTGATTGACATGACCAATAAAATCAGCTGCAGGGCATCATGGGTCTTCTGACGGGGTTGGACGTCCACAGCAGGCTGCAGCGAGACTCTTCTCCATGTTTTGGAAAATGCTATTTTAAAAGTAAAGAAATGATCACTTTTACCAGTAGCTGACTGCAGAGCTCCACTATTTTCAATATGATATTTGACTAACTGAAAGATCTTTTCACAGAGACCACACAAGGGTTAATCCTTGTTTTTGCGGCTTAAATGTAAGTGTTGCTTTAAATCATGTTTTGTATATCTTTGATTTAGGTGGAGACCTGTTGTTTGTTTGTTTGTTTGTTTGTTTGTTTGTTTAGGTTGGGTCATTATAAGTATGTTTCAGTTTAAGATGTTTGTTCATGGATGAGGTGATTTGTTGTATTTTTTCTTTTTGTAGGGGATTTTGATGTTATGCTTCCTCATGGATTATTAACTAGAGGATCTTCTGTCTTGATCTTTGGATGCAACTGTAAAGAAAAGAACTGTCCTATAAGAAGGACATATACGCCATCTTACAAACTATAAAACAAGACTGATCTCATTCCCAGGAAACTGGCGTTTGACGTCTCGTGTAACATCAACTCCTCTAGAATCCTCTCATGATGCTCTTTGGTTGCTCTTGGGATTGTTTGCTTTGTTAATGTTATTGTTCACATTTATGTAACTATTACTTATAGATGAATATATTTTGACTGTTTTTCATGTTCTTTGTTTGTTTTCTTGAAATACGTTATATCTGTATAGCTGTTCTGGACTCTGTTTGCTGTCATATTCTACATGAGCTCTTTGTTTTGTTTTTTTCCCGCCACTCGTTTATCATCATCATCATCATCATCATCAGGTGTGTCTTGTCAATTACCTTGTTTCTCCCTTTGTTTGTCACCTGTCTATATTCCCTGTGTTCTCCCTCAGTCCTGGTCCGTTCTTGTTAATGTTATACCGTGTTCAGTGTATTCCCTGCCAGTTGTTCCCAGTAAATTCCCTTGTGAATAAACTCCTTCTTCCTTGTTCCTTTCCACTACCACGTTACATAACAATATCCTGCTCTGGGTATTTAGCAAATATGATGCCCTTATATTTTCAGTAACTCATTGGTTCTGTGAGGACAGTTATAGCAGAGTCCAGCCAATCCCTTGTTAACAATTAAATATCACTTGTTTACATATTGAATATATACTAAATTAATAGTAGTTAATAAGATAGATGTGGTTTGGCTTTGGTAAAATGTTGTGATTGCATTTCTTTTCCAACCACATCAACTCAAATTATGAATGTGCTGTATAATATCTAGTGTTAGTGTAACAAAACTGAGGCTTTCTCTCTCACAAACACAACAGTTACGTCTGTACTAATCTTAAACTACAAATCACAAATTAAGAAACTCATAGCCTCACATTTTTGTAGATCATCCAAATAAAATAAAGTTTGTAATGAAAAAATTCCATCATCCATAAAAATGACTTCTATCCCTCTCTAACATAGTCTTAAATATTGATTGTAAAATAGTAGCATTTATAATAAATAAATTAGCTTCTTTTCATTTCTTGCCAAAACTGTAATTCTCCAGTGCGAGGCAGAGCATTTCTGGTGGTGTGTGTTGATCACTGATTGATTAATAATGAGGAGAACATGTTTATCACTGGATCTCACACACTGATATGTCATATGAGATCTCACATATCAGTTCACAAACAATATTTGTACATGACTTCACACTTTTGATACAGATGTGCAGCAACTGCAGAATAAAGCTGCGTCACACATCGCTTCTCACTCCATTGACTTCCATTCAAATGCAGGAGACGTTTGGTTTGGTGAACTCTGACCTGTGACTTCACATCACACGAATGTGTGTAAAGAGCAGAAAATTGATACATGAAGCTGTGATCTCTTAGCTGAATTCAAAGAAAAACACTGTTGTAGTAAAGCTGAGCAGATTCTATATTTCTATACTTTAATATACTATTTGTTAAATTCATGTTTATAAAACAGACGCTGTAGAGTGTGATGTCATATTCCATCTGTGTCTGAAGAAGTGTTGAATCCTCAGTCGAGAGTGACTGCAGTTTAAATGAGAGCATATGAACTTTTCAGGTTGTGATTTGTAGAATAGGACGTGTGCACCAGCAGAAAACAATCTGAAAAGGTGAAACTGTTGTGTTGTTTGTGAGAGAGAAGTTTGCAACTTCTACAAAACCTTTTTCTCTGTGACTTTTAATTTACTGATGTGTGACTATTGTTTAAAACTACAAACCCCACTGTCACAGGTGCTCAGTTTTACTATAGTAAACCCTCACAGAACAGGGTAGTAGTCAGGCGTCCATGCAGAAGCAGAGGTCAGTGTGGTGTACTGTTGCTACATCTGATGTCTTCATGCCTTCAGCTGGAGATCCCAGAGAATCTGGAATAACAATAGTACAGTTCAAAAACCATCGTACATATTCATTACAAAGTGTCTCCTCTGGCATCACTAATGATCATTCCAGGTTCAATTTATTTTAAGCTCAACAGACAATATTTGAGTCATAATATTGCCCAAAAGAACCAGTTTTGACTCTGAATATTTCTTTAATATGGCGTCTTGTGAGAATCCAGTGACCTCGTCACATTTTCCTCTATTTGTAATTTTAATACAAGATTAACAATTAATGTAAAATATAAAACATCCATCCGAGCTAATCATGTCACATTAAACCTGTCAGAAGAGGTTCATACAGATTGAAGTCTGTTGTGTTCGGTCTCTTGATTTGGGACAGGGGCAGCTATTGGGAAACTCAGCGTCTTCATGTAAGTGTAGATGACATCAAGACCTTGTCCTGAAGAATCTCAGCACCAAACGCTAGGATTACATCTCATCTGTTCACAAGAGCACAGCCATAGCTGTAAGAGCTCTAATGATATCTTTACCCTGATGTTGTGTCTTATTTATACAGCTGCTGCTCTGTGACGTCACAGCCTGTTCCAATTCCACGTGACTGAATCCAGCGGCAGAACCACAGCCACAGGACGGAAGTGAGGGGCGGAGCTTATGTTCTTAACAGAGGAGCGGCGCAATTTCTTTTTATTACATGCGAAGCGTCACAGTTTGTGTTATGATGCATTACATTAAAGTACAGCACAAAAAGAATTTAAAATTTGAATGTTGTGTTATCTCTTTCATTGTATTATGCGAGTCATTTGCTGTTCATGATGTAAAAAAAATAATGCTTGAAACTTATGGGCATTTTATATGAATTATACTTTAATCACAGAACTGAAAACAAACATTTACTCCAAACACAATAACATGCATTTTTCTTTATGAAAACTAAAATTTCAATTAAAACAAACAAACAAACAAAACACCATCAGCAGCATAATTTTAAAAGAAACAATGAAAAATTATAGAATAATTAAAATGAAATTTATCATTTGAACAAATCACTCAAGCATATTTTTTCATGATAATGCTGCAAAAAATAGTGTTTATCAAATGAAGCGTTAAGTCTTCTTCTCATGTTGTCTAGACATTCCTGTAAAAAAATCACCATGTCTTCGTCAATGCTTATCAATAACTCCGGCCCTCACTTCAGTTCTGTGGCTGTGGTTCTGAAACTGCTGGTGCTGCGGGTCTGCAGCTGGATATGTCTCCAAATTAATGTATAATGTGTGTGTGTGTGTGTGTGTGTGTGTGTGTGTGTGTGAGTGTGAGTGTGTGTGTGTGTGTGTGAGTGTGAGTGTGAGTGTGAGTGTGAGTGTGAGTGTGTGTGTGTGTGTGAGTGTGAGTGTGAGTGTGTGTGTGTGTGTGTGTGTGTGTGTGTGTGTGTGCGCGCCAGCGATGGATTATTAACCGGGTCAATGGGGCCAGTGCCCAGAGGCCCTTGAGTACCAGGAGCCCGGGCTTTAAGGTTGCATGATCCAGTTTGGTATGAAAAACCATCAACGATGAAAACAAATGTTTATTGATGCTTGAATGTATGTGTCTGTTGGCCTAAACAATGCCTCTTGAACTGTTTTTGGTCTGTGAGGGCTCTCTGGCACTTCTGTAAATATGAAGGCCTCCAAATCTTTTGTAGAACCAGGGCAGTTGCTGGGGTTTTAACCCTATTCCACTCCCCGCGTCCGGCGTTTTTCAAACCAACAACTGTTTGAATGTGTCATTACACATTTCTTGATTAATTTAATTACAACATTTCTAGTGCTGATTTTTTAACTATATAATCAAACAACTATGTAAACTGTTCTTGTCAAATCAGGCCTTAAAAACGAATTAGTTCGTTCTTGTTTCCTTTGCCACATGTGCTCTTCGTTTGGTTTTCTCCCGCCACTCGTGTAGTCATCACTAGTTCATTCCTGTCAGGTGTTTGTCATTCATTAGTCTCGTTATCTCCTGCTGTATATAAACCCTGTGTTTCATTTAGTCCTTGTCTTGTGTCGTTTGAAGTTCCATGGTGTTTGTGTGTCCTTTCCCTGTGATTCTCTTTAATAAAAGTTTTATGTTTAAAGGACTTCATTCCCTCGTATACTTCTTCCTGGACTCAACTTTATAACAGTTCTGAGCAAGATGCAGCTTTTTTTCTCGTTCCGATTCCATAGTTACATAAAAATATAAAATACTGCTTTATTTATTACGAAAAAGTCATTTAAAATTTGATTTGTATATTTTAATTTTAATTTGATCAGTCTATAATGACGGCCAACGCTGAAATGCATGACTTCACTTGAGAGTTGTAGAGATATTTCCTCATCATATTTCCTCAAATATAGCCTATTAGATATAATTTAAGTCAAATTATTTTATTTACAAAAATTTTAATTTTTTTATAGGCCTAGCCTATTTAAATTAATATCTTATATTTTCAGAAGTAAGTGCAGTTTATATTACCTACATTACCATTTTATTCTTCCTGTTTAACATTTATTAGACTCCAGGTTGAAATAAAAGGATGTTATTTTTCAGAGAAATCACAGATTATTCTGGATTTTTACAAATGCAGTTTCACTTTTTTCTCTGTGAGCAGAACAAGACGAATAGCCTAAAAACTTGCAATGTTAAATTATAGCCTATTACAAAAGAAACTCTAGAAAAGATGTGTTTGACAAAATCAGAGAAAGAAGGATGAATGATGTTTGACAGGCGGGAATGATCAGGGCATAGACAGTCACAAATATCAAACATGCTTAATAAAGTGTTTGTGAGGACGACTGGCTACAGCTGGTTTTAATTCTAAGACTAGAATCTTTAGACCGACCGTAAACAACACGACTGAGCGCAACTGCGTTTCCCAAAAGCATCGCAAGCCTAAATTGATTTTAGAGATTGGTGGCAATGTTCTACGATCCGTTCAGGCTTACGATGGTTTTGGGAAACGCAGCCCTGGTGCGATTGAGCTTTGAGTCGTAACGAACAAATTATATTCATATTTGGCCAAATACGAGTGACTGTAAAAACCCTCCATGATCGAATATAAAAGTGTAGCCAGTAGTGTGTATATTTGAAACTACGCTCTGAGCCTATTCTGTAAACCCTGTACAATGTATACATATGCTTTTTAGCGCATGGTTTGCTCGGGCATTTGACGTGGAGTGAGAACGGTTTGACTTTGAATATACATGATCGTAACTTCCACTTTCTATTGAATGAGCAGCTAATGGAGGGGGGGGGGGGGTGATGGGGTGGGGGGCTTGGAGAGAATTGGCTTTGCAAGTCATAATCTGTCCCTGCTCATACATTATACATTACTGTAGAACAAATGTACTAATGTTCTGCATTCAAAAAAGAACAAGTCACTTGCCTTTACTGTCAGATCAAAAAAAAACTTTCACAGCTATAGATTAAACAAATTCATGTTAACTATTTGTTGGAAATTCATGTTCACATCATTAAAGGTGTTTTGCATCTTTGAAGCTTTTTTTTCATTTAGCGTCTCTATATGGATTTTGTTTGATAAGCAGTTAAAGTCCATGACTGGTTGGTCAGTAGCTGGTATATTTCATTCGCCTCTGCAAATGTGGTTGGAATGAAAAAGCCTCGTTTCAAGGACTGTGGTGAATTTCTCGACCAACATGAGAAAAGCTGCGAATGATCCGTCTGGTGATGATGGGAAGTTGGTATCCTGAAGAATTGTCTTTTCTGAAAGCTTCGTTTGCCACAAAAGCTCCTCTACATCACAAACCAGCTGTTCTGCAGGAGGTCTTCATCTGTTCTGCAGGAGGTCTTCATCTGTTCTGCAGGAGGTCTTCATCTGTTCTGCAGGAGGTCTTCAGCTGTTCTGCAGGAGGTCTTCATCTGTTCTGCAGGAGGTCTTCATCTGTTCTGCAGGAGGTCTTCATCTGTTCTGCAGGAGGTCTTCATCTGTTCTGCAGAGCTCATCAGCAAAGCCTGCAGGGAGATTCCAATTGTTTTTTAATGGCTACTGTTTTTCTGAACCATTTTAATTGAGATAAATGCATGCCGTCCGGTGGGGAAGTAAAAAGAAGGTCTGGTTTCCCAAACGGACCTGGAACATTCCGTTGCTGGTGAATGTCATGAGTGCACACAGTCTTTGTTCCATGTTCAGCTCTCTCTCAAGAAGGGAAGGTGTGTATATTGCAGGCAGTTTCTGTAGGTTAGCAGCATGTATTTATTTTTCATTAAATGGAAGCAGATACTGGAGCGCTGACAACAAGTTTAACTTACATGTGTACAGGATTGTCCAAATCGAGCCTACCAGACTCCATCGTGGCCTAAAAATGCACATCTTTATAAAAGTAAAATTACAAAAATGTCTTAAATATTTGACAAAAACAAAGATCACCTCATGTCACCTGCCATTTTTTGATCCATGTGTTCTTCAGCATCCTGTTGGAGCATTCAGCTCCCTAATAAAACAATAATAATGTTATTTCTTCTTACAAAACTAGAAATCTTTTATCTGCATTCATGCTGACATCGTCTCGTCCTTGATCAGTGGACTCTCGGAAGTGAAATGCCACTTGCATCTGTCCGACGAGAAGATTTTCCTTTCCTCTGTCTGACAGAACTGGAGAGGATCTGTGAGGAGGAACGGCAGAGGATCCCAAATCCAGGAGAGAAAAACTTGTGCATCTTTCCCGAAAACACTCATGACTGAATGAGATCAAAAGATGCTTCTACTAAATACTGAGCAAAGGGTCTGAATACTGAGGACCATGAGATATTACAGTTTTTCTTTTAATAAATCTGCAAAAATGTCAAGAATTCTGTGTTTTTCTGTGAATGAAAAAAAAGAACTTAAATGATTTTATCAAATGTCTGCAATATAACAAAGAGTGAAACATTTCAGGGTCTGAATAGTTTCCGAACACACTGTCAATGAAATACACAGTCCTCTCGCTCTCTGTCGCTTGTTTTCTGTGCTGTTTAAATGTTCTGAATTGCAACAATGATTATATAATTCTTGTACTGTAGCTTATGGCATTATGGAGAAAAATGGTTTATGAATGATTAAAGATCACTTTAGTTTCTTTGAATAGACTATCCTGAATGATCTTTTTTGTAATTTTGTCCAAATAAATAGTTTGTATCCTTTTACATACACACTTTATTTGTGTGACTGAATCACAATAATGCTGTTTTTAGCAGAAACTGATTTGAGGTTTGATGGGTTTAAAATGATCCGTCACACATTTCCTTTAGGAGAAGTATTTGTTCAATTCAATTCAATTCAATTCAAATTTATTTGTATAGCGTTTTTCACGATACATATCGTTTCAAAGCAGCTTTACAGAGAACGGATGTCAACATTACAATTTAAAGAATACAGTTAGCAAATAACATAATTTAGTTAATTAATTTACAATCAGAGTTAGCAGTTTAACTGAAGTTGGAAGCAAAGAGCTCCCGGAAAATAAATTACATTAACAATAATTAGGATATAGAATTGGGCAATGTGCATGTTGATCCAGATGATTGCGTCTTCTGAAGTCCTCGCAGGAACTGGCGCCGTCTCTTCACAGGTGATGATCATCTGAGGTCTTCTGAAGAGGCTGGATCCAGACTGAAGCTGATGTGCTCTCTAGTCACCTCGGGGCGGGTGTCCCGAGGCAAAACAGAAAAGCGAAAGGAGAATAATTAGCGTAGCTGCTGTTCATAACTTTAAGCAAAGATGGTCATAATGAGCAATTGATCTGATATGAGATCATTATGTGAATGCTTGGCTAAAGAGATGTGTCTTTAATCTAGATTTAAACTGGGTGAGTGAGTCTGAGCCTCTAACATTATGAGGAAGGCTATTCCAGAGTTTCGGGGCCAAATGTGAAAACGCTCTCCCTCCTTTAGTGGACTTAGCTATCCTAGGTACAACCAGAAGTCCAGAGTTTTGTGATCTTAAAGAGCGTGACGGATTGTAGGGCAATAGAAGATCGGTTAAGTACACGGGAGCTAAACCATTTAGAGCCTTATAGGTCATTAGCAATACTTTATAATCGATACGGAACTTGTTCTGTCCTCGCTAGACGTGTGACTTTTCTATCCAGTTAGACAGACAGTGAACAGGCGAGATGTAGGTTCATGGCTTTTAATCTTCTACTAGTTTTTGCGAATCCTTTCTCGCTTAACTTTAACATTGTAAAACTGTAAACAGACATAGAAAATACAGCGATTAGAATAGTATTCAAATTACATATTCAAAGTGCATAGCTGACAGAGCAGTATTTACTTGCTAAAAGCATTCAAAAGAAACATTCAATCAACAAAATAAACATTAAACGTTACATTGTCATGTGCATTTTGTAATTATAACCCTTAGTTTTAGGTAAAGGCTCGCAATCACGAGAACCAAATTAGCCTACTAATCATAACTAAAGATCGCCGGCATACGGCGCTACCTAATGCTCACACTTGCACTTTACGTTTCATTCTTAGCAACATTTGCATCTCCAGATTAAGGAATTTACTGTCTAACATCTTTATTAAACTTATTAAACGTCATTTATATAACAACAATAGCGACTTACAGCCTTATGCGGGCCACGACTTCACCGTATGAGCCGCTCTTCAGCCACGACACTTCCCAATGAACTCAAATCAACGCGGGTCAAACGGAAGTTACCATACACAACCCTCGCCACAAGAGGGCGCTTAGAGATCAACATATAATCAAAATTCCCTTACTTCACAATTAAACCAAATCATTATAACTGAACCATTACAGAACTTAATGGGTAACCAGTGTAAAGATGATAAAATTGGTGTTATATGATCATATTTTCTTGACCTGGTAAGAACTCT
Source organism: Zacco platypus (assembly GCA_038088235.1). Taxonomy (NCBI): domain Eukaryota; kingdom Metazoa; phylum Chordata; class Actinopteri; order Cypriniformes; family Xenocyprididae; genus Zacco; species Zacco platypus. Next base: position 408,099 of record JBBHEA010000026.1, on the reverse strand, counting down.
AGCAGCTGCATTTTGTACTAATTGTAGTTTGTTTATAGAGGAAGCAGGACAACCAGCTAATAATGCATTACAGTAATCTAGTCGAGACGTCATGAAAGCATGAACTAACTTTTCTGCATCAGAAATAGATAACATATTCCGTATCTTGGCAATGTTTCTGAGGTGAAAGAAGGCTGTTTTTGTAACATATGAAATATGATTTTCAAAGGACAAGTTGCTGTCTAATATAACGCCCAGATCTTTAACTGTCGAGGATGGAGTAACAGTACATCCTTCTAGATGCAGACTGTAGTCTGAGAGATTCTGTGTACAGGTCTTTGGTCCAATAAGTAATACTTCAGTCTTATCAGAATTTAATAGAAGAAAATTACTGGTCATCCAATGTTTTACTTCTTTAACACACTCTGTCAGTTGGGATAATTTAGAGATTTCATCAGGTCGTGATGAAATATATAACTGAGTATCATCGGCATAGCAGTGGAAACTAATTCCATGTTTTCTTATAATATTGCCGAGTGGCAGCATGTATATTGAAAATAGTAGAGGGCCTAACACAGATCCTTGCGGCACTCCATAGTTTACTATTGTTATCTTAGATTTTTCCCCGTTTAAATAGACAAAATTGTGTCGGTCTGATAGGTAAGACCTAAACCACCGTAATGCCTGTCCCTGAATACCAGTGTAATTTTGTAGTCGGTCTAGGAGTATTTTATGATCTATAGTGTCGAACGCAGCACTGAGATCAAGTAACACTAGTATTGAGACACAGCCTTGGTCAGAAGCTAGAAGTAAGTCGTTTGGTTGTGTGGTTCTGGCCCGATTGTGGCTGAGAAATGGCGCATTAGGCACATTCAACTAAGTGCATTTTGGGAGAGATATTGCCATTTACAGACCGGGCATGCTTAGGTTGAGTATTGAGAGTGGACAGATCAGGGCCTGGGACATGGGGTCTAGGGACTTTTCAAAGTGGGTCGCCTTTTAACTATGTGGCAAATTGATCTGCATTTGTTATGAAACTACTTAAATGTAATATATTTTAACTTAACATATAATTACAAAATTGGATTTATGAAATTGCTTAATTATTTATTGTTTAAAAAATTTAATCTGGACAGTTTTCAAGCCCTTTCCCTGATAATATTGTTTGCTATGTTATTGCATTACTATTTTAATTACTATATACAGGGAGTGCAGAATTATTAGGCAAGTTGTATTTTTGAGGATTAATTTTATTATTGAACAACAACCATGTTCTCAATGAACACAAAAAACTCATTAATATCAAAGCTGAATATTTTTGGAAGTTTTAGTTTTTAGTTTTAGCTATTTTAGGGGGATATCTGTGTGTGCAGGTGACTATTACTGTGCATAATTATTAGGCACCTTAACAAAAAACAAATTTATACCCATTTCAATTATTTATTTTTACCAGTGAAACCAATATAACATCTCAACATTCACAAATATACATTTCTGACATTCAAAAACCAAACAAAAACAAATCAGTGACCAATATAGCCACCTTTCTTTGCAAGGACACTCAAAAGCCTGCCATCCATGGATTCTGTCAGTGTTTTGATCTGTTCACCATCAACATTGCGTGCAGCAGCAACCACAGCCTCCCAGACACTGTTCAGAGAGGTGTACTGTTTTCCCTCCTTGTAAATCGCACATTTGATGATGGACCACAGGTTCTCAATGGGGTTCAGATCAGGTGAACAAGGAGGCCATATCATTAGATTTTCTTCTTTTATACCCTTTCTTGCCAGCCACGCTGTGGAGTACTTGGACGCGTGTGATGGAGCATTGTCCTGCATGAAAATCATGTTTTTCTTGAAGGATGTAGACTTCTTCCTGTACCACTGCTTGAAGAAGGTGTCTTCCAGAAACTGGCAGTAGGACTGGGAGTTGAGCTTGACTCCATCCTCAACCCGAAAAGGCCCCACAAGCTCATCTTTGATGATACCAGCCCAAACCAGTACTCCACCTCCACCTTGCTGGCGTCTGAGTCGGACTGGAGCTCTCTGCCCTTTACCAATCCAGCCACGGGCCCATCCATCTGGCCCATCAAGACTCACTCTCATTTCATCAGTCCATAAAACCTTAGAAAAATCAGTCTTGAGATATTTCTTGGCCCAGTCTTGACGTTTCAGCTTGTGTGTCTTGTTCAGTGGTGGTCGACTTTCTGCCTTTCTTACCTTGGCCATGTCTCTGAGTATTGCACACCTTGTGCTTTTGGGCACTCCAGTGATGTTGCAGCTCTGAAATATGGCCAAACTGGTGGCAAGTGGCATCTTGGCAGCTGCACGCTTGACTTTTCTCAGTTCACGGGCAGTTATTTTGCGCCTTGGTTTTTCCACACGCTTCTTGCGACCCTGTTGACTATTTTGAATGAAACGCTTGATTGTTCGATGATCACGCTTCAGAAGCTTGGCTATTTTAAGACTTCTGCATCCCTCTGCAATATATCTCACTATTTTTGACTTTTCTGAGCCTGTCAAGTCCTTCTTTTGACCCATTTTGCCAAAGGAAAGGAAGTTGCCTAATAATTATGCACACCTGATATAGGGTGTTGATGTCATTAGACCACACCCCTTCTCATTACAGAGATGCACATCACCTAATATGCTTAATTGGTAGTAGGCTTTCCAGCCTATACAGCTTGGAGTAAGACAACATGCATAACGAGGATGATGTGGTCAAAATACTCATTTGCCTAATAATTCTGCACTCCCTATATATATATATATTTATATTAGTGATGAAATGTGCAAATGTGATTTTTAAAAACCTGAGTGTAACACAATGACATGTTATTTCTTCTTTAATAAACAACTTAATCACATTAAACGTTTATTCAATTGTAATATGTATTTATTGTATTGTAATCTCACACATGGATCTGCATTTTTCCTTTTTATAACAGAACGTTTTCTATACTATAATTTCTATAATAAAATACATATGTGATATCTTATTAAATATTTAGCATCAAACAAACAATATAATTCTTATTCTCAGTGAATAAAGATTACTTATTCAATAAAAAGATTGAAAAAATGATTACACAACCACCAGATAGGTGGCGATGTGCACTAAGTAGGTTATGTAAATCACTATTAAACAAAAGAAGAAGGAGGAAGTAGAATGACGCTTTCTCTTAGTGTCTGTTTCCATGGTGAATCATCGATTCGTCGCTCAGTTGAGAATGTCTTGTGTGTTAACCAGGAACATACTCTGGATTGGCTGAACTTACTCCCTGATGTGTTTTGGGAACCAGCAGACCTCGAGTAAGCAAGGTTTGAGTTAATCAACCGAGAGTTCAGGGTATATGTGGCGGTAAGTTAACCTTGCTTTCTGGAATACACCCCAGGAGGGGGCATAGCCAAAATAACAAACAAAACAGTATCTAACTCAATTTTAAATCTGACCTACCTATCACGGAAATAACAAAAGGAACAAAAAGACAAAGAACTTCATTAAGTCCCTAACTTAACCCAAAACCAGGAGAAAAAGGATTAACAAAAGAAAAATGGCACGCTCCTCCCTACAAATTACAAAAAAAGACAAATAAAGAACTATAAATGGAGTCAGCAGCATTGAGAGTTGAAGTGAACACTTTAGGCAAGAGCACAACAACAGGAATACTGGAACTCTATCACAGATTTCAGTATTTGCACCAACTATCAGTTAACAGGCACTGGCAACAATTGTCTGGAGCTGCAGAGAAGGTCCATGTGGAGAAAGAAGTGGCTCTGTCTCGCTTCCCTCTCCTCTCCCAATCTGTGCTTTCTTGACTGCTTTTATCCACAAGTTTCCTACGCCCCATGAGGCCTTGCGTCAAAAGTGGGAGTGTCTTCCGGTTCGAAGTAAACAAGCGGGACGTAACACTCATTCATTCAACACTTGTCAACAGTGAAAGTCATTCAGTAAAATATAGCGATCCAAACCGGTTAACGATGTGGGAACACAAACTCAACGAACTTAAAAAGGGTGAAATAATAGTACCTTTACCCTCTGGGGTAGATGGTTGGGAGGATGACATGAAGAAGTGGCCTCGTATTACGTATGGTAGCATTTTTAGTTATTTTGTAGCTTCAGTAGCTTGTGATGGTAAAGCGATGAGCAATTTGAAAAGCTCAGAGGCGTATCAGTATCTACACAGTGATAAAGTCGGCCGGGTGTTGTTTAAGGATCTCGGAAACGACCTTGTTTATCTAAAAGCGGACATCGAGCCGAGCCAGAGCCTGCACATATCACATCACAAAGCTTGGGTGCTAGCGTCAGTGACAGGTGAAGTTCAGACAGCGGGTTGTTCATGTATTGCAGGGCAAGGACGCTCTTGTAGTCATGCAGCAGCACTTTTGTGGAAGGTCAGTAAAGTAAGAAAAATTAAGGGCACAAAAATTGTTTATTGTATTGTGATATTTTTAACTACCTAATAAATGCACTAAACTGAAATGTTTAGTGTATGTCATTCATGTTCTGCATATGTTGCTTCACAGTAGCCTTCACTTTAAATCTTTAGTCTAAGACTGTATGATAAAATTGAATCTAATTCAATTTAGGTTGAGAATGCAGTCAGGCAGGGCAAGACAGGGGTGGCATGCACTGATGTGCAAAGGAAGTGGAATTCTGGTGTGAAGAAGAATGTAGGGATGAGGAAGGTGAAGGACATTAATTTTAACCATCACAGACCATATCATACATATCCAGGCCCATCAGGAAGTTCTGTGCAAGAATCAACATCCTCCCCCCAAATTTTTAAGAACCACAGAGAGTTCATATCCCACAGCAATTCATCAGTGATGGCCCTACTGTTTCAGCTCAAGACAAATGGTCTTCTTCAGTTGAGTTACAGAGCAGATGTAGACAGTAGCAAGGCAGGCCCCAGCAAACATGATCCAGCCCTCAGTACACTCTGTCATACTGAACACAGCACAACACTAACCTGTCTAAAGTGCACAAAGTTTTATGAGGCCTACATCAAAGTGTCCCCTGCACAAGCGGCTACACCGATGGAAGAAACCAAGATGCAGAGTGCTTCACAGTTATGGCATGATGCTAGAAAGCTGCGTCTAACAGCCAGCACAGCTAAACGAATCCCAAAACGAAGCACCACAGATCCCCAAAAATATCTAAATGAGCATCTGTACCCAACCTTCACCGGCAATACAGCAACACAGCATGGCAAAGAAAATGAGAGAAATGTCATCACACTCATGGAGAGCAGAGGGCATTCTGTTGAGAAGAGGGGCCTGGTTGTGCACCCTGATCATCCTTGGTTGGGAGCCAGCCCAGACGGGATCCTTGATTCAGCACAACTCCTTGAGATCAAGTGCCCCTTCAAAAGTTCCATGTCACTGGCAGAATTTCTTGAACGGCCAAATGGTGACATCAGAAGATTAGGTGATGGACAGTACCTAATTCATCCCAAAGGAAAAGATGGATACTACCTCCAGGTGAATACTTTTTTTTTTTTTCCCCAAGAAAGTAGATTAGCTCTATTATTAGACAAACATTGCATTTTAAACTTATAATGAATTAATTATACAGATTCTTCTTGCCAACATGCACTCTTAATCCTTCTTTCAGACTCAATTGACCATGATGTGTCTGGGCCTACAGAGCTGCAAGCTGGTCATCTGGACACCAAGTGAGGACATTGAATTGGACATTCCATTTGACAAGAACTACATAGATGCTCAAGTGCAACAGCTGCAGAATTTCTACTTTTTGCACATGCTACCTAGGTTGGCTGATGATTTTGCTGACAAGAAGTTAAATCTCTGCCCAACATACCTGCAGATGTTTAATGAATAGTTAGGGGAGGGTTTACACTATACAATCAGTTTTAGTACATGGATTTTCTGAAGAAATAGACCTACACAAAGACAGTGTAATGCTGTCTCACCAGTACATTTTTAAAAAAAAAAATTAATTTTCCAGTTTTCAAGACCTGTTCCAATTTTAAAATTTTAAGGCATGGTGACAGCTAGTTGTGAGCTGACAAACAACAAAATAATAATAAAAAAAATTACACACTGAGTCATTGTGCTTTGGAGTTTATTTATAAGAATAAATGAATGTGCCATTTGAATACATTAATGACACATTTGATGGCAGTGGTATTCAGAACATTTCATTAAATAAAAATAGTAATAACAGGTACAATTCCTACATGGAAAACATTAAGTAAAAACATGAACATATAATCAGCTAAATCTAATTTTCAAGTATTTATTGTATTTTTCACAAAACCTGTTGAGTATGTTTATGCAGTACAGTCACTACACATCTTACCTAACCCTAACTTATTTACATCCACCACTTAGACACCATATCTTACACAATCTACATGACTAAACCTACGTTTTAGAAATAAGCTCCCCTCGCAGATTTACAAGTGCTGCACAGATTCTTAGTATTTTGTCGATTTTAGGGACAAAATGAATGGGCACAGTTTGAGAGAGGATCCTGTATACCTTGAGACGCCTGATTGCTCGCTCAATATGAATGCGAACATTAGCAATGTGACCTGCTCATTTGTCAACTGGCATTTCTTGCGAGTAAAGGCTGGCGTGATCAAACGAACATTCCCTTCCTCTAGCAGATCTCTGATGGTGAAGCCACGGTCCGCCATCACCTCATCTCCAGCACGCAAATGGTCGAGAAATCCAGAGTTCTGTGTGATGAATCTGTCGCTACATTTGCCACCATATGCCTCTGAAATATACATAACAATTCCAGACAGAGCAGTTGCTACTAGATACTTGACAGTGTTGCTAGCATAGTAGTGACTGTAAGATTCCGTTCTTGAGTCTAGATTTTTAGCTTTCTGCAAGATACTTTCTGTACAGTCAATTACACATGTTGTGTTTGGAAAATTGTCCATAAAAACCTGCGGCAAAGTGGCCTTTATCGTTTCGCGAGGTAACCATGGAATGAGATCTTGGGTGTGCTCAGCCATCACATCTATCCAGAATTTCAGTGTTTTACTGACCTGACCAGGTGACATTTTAAAGCGTCTTGCTAGATCAGCTATAACAAAGTTCTGTCTGAGCTTCATCAATGTCAACAGGATTTGGTCCTCTGCTGGCAATGCTGATGATGTGGGAGCAAAACGTTGCAAGCAAGACACAAGGGTTTTGAATTCAAGTAGTGGAATCCCTGTGTACAGCAGACAGTCTTCGTCGTTTTTCAATACACCATCTGCAACAGGCAGTGACCTGGAGGATGGTGCAGCTGTCACACCACATGTGATGGTAGTGCCTTTGGAGTAGGTGTGGTCCTCCACTGCTGGGTCTGACCACTGTGTTTGGGCATCATGGAAAGTCGGAGAGGTAGGATCTGGCTCCCCAGAAACCTCCATCACATCAGGCTCATCTGCAGGGAATACATTAAGTACATATTTAGTCCATGGTTTTTGTGTTTAGTCCTTCAATGATGATTTGTTTGGTAACGTTTTACAATACAGGTGCACTAATATGCATTAAATAACGGTTAACTAATGAATAGTTAGAATGTATGACTCATCAAGAACTAAACCATTTATTAATAATTACTGCATCAGCTAGTAATTAAATGGCATTTTATGTATTAATTCCCTAATAACATATATTAACTAATGATGTAAATTCATATGTTAATTTCCACAATGGTCAAAGCTATGTACTTCAACTTTCAGTTGTCTGCTTTAATCATTAGCCAATTTGCAAAGGTATCATTATGTTATGACTTTACTTGAGGCACAGGACTATTAACTAATTGTTAAGTAATATGTCATTGTGGTTATGGATTTTGAATTAGTTTTTAATAGTTCATTTAGTTAGTTATTCATGTGGTAAAAACATCAGGCCACCTGTCTACCACCATGGCAGACAGTTTTTCTTATATTAAAAATAAGTAATTAAAGAATAGTTAAGGTATTTTTTAGAAAAAGAAAGAAAAAAAAAACTGTATAAACAAATCTAGCAAGCTAGTTGACATTACATTAATGTTACGTTACCTGTTGTTGTGACATGTCGAGTCCTGGGCCGGCGTCTCTTCTCTGGTGGCTTCTCGTAGCCAAGAAAGAGCGTTGGGTACGGGTTATCCTGTGTTGGCTTCTTGTCAACGAAGTGAAATGAACAAACAAACAGATGTTTGGGGGGGTTTTTTAAATTTAAATTCTTTAGCCATATTCTTTTAGCTTCGTCGTCATTTGGGAGGCGGTGGAAACCGTACCATCGCTGGCAGGAGCACTCTCCTTTGGTTTTCGGCTTGTGTTCAAAACACTCCCGTTTTAGCCACTGCATTAGTTTCGTCCGATTGTATGTACAGCCACGCACCGCACATGTTGTCCCTGAGCGCCTTAAAGACATATTTTGCAACTTTACAACTAAATAATGCGTTAAATACTTTTTCCTCCTCGCTAACTACCATACAAAATACCGCCGTTTTATACTACTTCCGCCGCCTCACCGGAAGCTATACCCACGTTCTTTTTTACAGTAGCGCCCCACGGAAACAGGTGGATAGCTGGTTTCCTCACTGAAAGAGCACATGAATAAAGTGCTAGTTTGTTATCAGAAAACGAGTATCAGGTGCCTGCAATCAGCGCCTGTTAGAGCAGCAGCACAGAAGAGAGAAGAAAAAAAAAACCCCAGAGAACAACAAACACACATAACTGCCCCCAAATCAATACAAACTACGTCACAGGACGTAACAATGATGAAGACACTGAAACTGAAAACAAGACATGTTTCTCTGCATGTTCTTCATGGTAATTTTACAATTATGTGGTAAATTTAAAAAGGAAAAATTCTCTGTTTAATCTCACATGATGATTGACGAGTCTGTGATTTGAGTAAAAATAGTAATATAATTAAGTACTGGTCATAAGTGTTGGGGTGGGCTAGCAATTCAGTTCATTCTGGGGTAATCTTCATTTTTAAATAGTGATACTTCACTATTAGTTATACTAATAGTTATACTTTTTCAAGTATAAGATCAACAGTCTTCTCCAAAGGTGAGATCTTCGAGCAGCTGCCCAACATCTCATTTGTGCAGACATCGCAGACACTGAGGAAAACTTCCTAAGTCATTACTTAGGTTAAACGATTCTGATTGGCTAAGAAAATTAGACAAAATTAGTAATCTTCCACACATGGACAGATAGTCAGAAGCATATCTCCTTCCATCATGATGCTGACAATTGGACTCTAGATTTAGGCACAGGATGTCCTGTTAAGTCAGGACAAGGCGTCTGCAGGTCTCAGAGTGCCAGTTGTCCACTAGTACCCATAATGCACCTGTACAGAACACTGAGCGCACATACAAAGATACACATGATTCACAGTTTCTTCAAGGCTGAAGTTGATCTGAGCTCTGCTCTGAACAGGAAACTTTCCCAAAACATGCTGATGAGTTGTACTTTTCTCTCAGTCAGACGTACAGACAATATTCATCAGGATTTTCTAGTGTTTGAAAATGAAAAGGAAAATAAATGCTTTAATATAAGTTGAAGAAGCCATTCAAACAATTTAATATTTAGCAAGATAAATGTTGATTAATAACTTGATAAATCACTCAATATATATATATTGAAGCGGCAGTGGATTGCAGAATCCACCCCTTCAATAGTATGAGATTATATACACAGAAAAAAGTACAATGACAAGTTTAAAAGGTCAAATATCTTTGAATAATTCAATAAAAAAACACATCATAATGCATTTTTTGTTATTTATAAGCTTGAAGGACCGGCAGTTAAATTCAACAAGAAAAACATAAAGGAGATTTAAACCATTTTTGCTTGTAGATTAGAGATTAAGTACAAGTCAGAGAGTATACAGTTTTGAACGCAGCCATCGACTTTCTTGTGTTCATCAGTTACCTTGGTTTTTCATTTCATTTTTCATAGTTTGTTCAGGTGTGCCTCATTTTGTTAATTAGTTTGTTCAGTGTATTTCAGCTCTGTGTTTCTTTCAGTTCTTTGTCAGCCCTTATCATGTTTTACCACTTGTTCTGTTCTGTATTAGAATGTTTTGAGGGTTTCTGTTAAACCCTTTGACGCGTACGATCACACCGGTGTGATTAGAACGTCCGGTGCATCACGTCATCAACTGCCAAATTCAAACGTTCTTGCGCGTGTTCTCTGGCGCTGAGCCAGTGACAGACGCGCTCAGCGCTGTCAATATATCACAAATATGCAGTGTTTTCAACCACATAATGTTTATTTTAGGTTTCAGACATTAAAATGCACATAAATACTAACAAAACAATGCATTTAGAGTTTGTAAAATACACACTGATCTATGGAAGCAGCAATAACAATCCGGGATTACAGCCCCACTCTTTAAGAAGAGTGCAATGGGATTTTTAATGACCAGGACCTCAGTTTAACGTCTCATCTGAAGGATAGTGCCTGTTACACTATATTGGGGCATTAGGACTCACACAGGCTATGATATGAGTAGCGTCTCACTAACACCTCTTTCAGCAGCACAGAAGGGGTGGGATGTCTCCCATCCAGGTACTGATCCGACTGAACCCTGCTTAGCTTCTGTAGGTGACAGGTTTTGGGCTACAGGGTAATTTTGCTGAAACTAACTCACACAGAAGAGACTTTGTTTCTCTGCTCATAAAGATGAACTGCTTACAGTGATCTCAGACTGTGGTGATGTGGTTTCTCCACTGCATGGATCTTCATGTGTATCTTCAGGTGACTTTTAAAAGAGAAACTCTTTCCACACTGATCACACGTGTGCGGCTTCTCTCCAGTGTGAATCCTCTCATGTGTTTTCAGATTTGATGACTGACTGAATCTCTTGTCACAGTATGAACACTTGTAAGGTTTTTCTCCAGTGTGAATTCTCTGGTGCAGTTTTAAACAGTTTGCTGTAGTAAAAGTCTTCTCTCACACCAGTGTGAATTTTCTGATGTCTGTGTAAATTTTGCAGCATTGAAAAACTCTTTCCACACACAGAACATGAATGTGGCTTCTCCTTCACATGAACTCTCAGGTCTTCGAAAGTCTTCAGGTTTGATGACCCAATAAATGTTTTTCCACATTGATCACATGTGAACGGCTTCTCTCCAGCGTGGATCCTTATGTGACGTTCAAGACTGTGTTTGGTTGAGAAACTCTTTCCACACTGAGTGCAGGTTGTAGATTTCTTAGCTCTTCTTTTCTTTAAAAATGTCTTTTTAGTTTTTGAGCGACTCAAAGGTTTTTCTCCAGGTTTGACATGATGTTTCTCCTCCACATCACTCAGTCCTTCACTCTCCTCGCTCTCTTCCATCAGCTCTGAAATGAAAGAAAAAATAATTAATTTAATTTTCAGTACATCAACACATGAAATATGCAGTGAAAGGATATACAGTAAAAATGAGCCCTAAAATATTCTTATCATTTTGATTAACTTTTAATAAATTATTTAAGTATTTGATCAATGATACTTAACTAATGTAATATTAACATGGTAACACTTTATTTTGATGGTCCCCCTATAGTTAGTCTATAGACAAGCTGCTGACTATTAGTTACTTTACACGTTCATTTCTACTTACTCTCATCAGGGTAGAATCTGTAGATTGTCTATTAAATGTTTTATAGCAATCATTAAACTATATGCAATAAGTAAACAGCTATTAAACATTCTATCAATAAAGTGTTACCAATGTGTTCATCGTTTAGGTTGTAGATGTTCAACAGCATATTAGCAGACGTACAACAAATCCTCAATAAGGTGTCAGTACTTTAAAGTACAGCAAAATAAGAGCTTTTAAGTGGTCAGTTTGTAGCTATTAAACAATGTCTCAACAGACTTTCAGTAAACATTCAGTTGTCTATAAGAAGCAACACTACATCATTTCAAATGAACTTTAAGAATATATCATGTCACTTACCCTTGATCGTCTGCTTTCGTAAGGATTTTCAGGAGTACTCTACTGACTGTTTGTTGTAAATAAATGACCTTTCAGTTTACTTTGAGGCCAATTCATTTATTCATCTGTTGACACATTAGGCCCATCAAAATGAAGTGAAAAACAAAGAAATGCTGTTGAATGACTCTTACAGGTCAACATCATAGGGACTGGTCAGTAGATTTTCAGCAGACAGTCAATAGATACAATAGATATTACAGACACTGATAACTATTTGGTTTAATATTAAAGGTGTAGTGTGCAAATTTTAGCGGCATCTAGTGGTGAGGTTGTGAATTGCAACCCCCCACCGCTCACCCCTCCCTTTCGAAGCACAAAGAGAAGCTACGGTGGCCGACACGGAACAAAGATGTCGTCATCGGAGATAGCACAGAGTGGCTAGCGCTCTGTAGAGAAGTTTGTCCGTTTAGGGCTACTGTAGAAACATGACAGTGCAAAATGCTGACTTCACTGTAAGGAGCCTGCGGTGTATGTTGATAGAAATGGCTCATTCCAAGTAATAAAAACATAACAGTACATTAATTTACACACCACTGAAAACATAGTTATGTAAATTATATTGCATGTCTGTCAATAGATCCTCATAAATACTACACACTGCACCTTTAAGAAAATAACAGTACCACAGTACAAGTACATTTCTGCCAACTGCGAAATAAACACCAGAGTCATTTGTTTGTATAACCAACTGCTTTTAATGAACTGCTGTATTAAAAAAGTGCACAGCGTTCAATTTCAACACAAAGAGCAGGACTAAGCATGGAAATAAAAACAGATTTTTTTTAAAGAAAACTGCTTAGCTTAGAGTGAAAAAAAGAAGTTTTTGTTCCCTTCAGTTCAAACACTGTTACAAATAACAATTAACAAGGCCATATATACATAGAAAATAAACTCTAAGCCAACACAACAAACCAAAAATTATTATTTCTTAACTCACTTATTTAGACAAAAAGGCAAAAGTGAACCTTTCATTTTCATTGATAGCACTTTTTTTTTTACCTCCCCCACAATGTGTTCTTTGCACTTGTCTGCAAACTCAGATAGCTTCCCTGCGGTGAAACTGATGCTGTTGAATTGGACCCTGTCCGCAAAGTAGAGCTCTGCGATAGGGGCGAGCTGGGCCACTGCATTCCGAGAGACACCCTCTTTTCTGAAAGCTTTTGTCATAGTTGCTCCACGTTTTGTTAGCTTCAGAAGCCTTTTGTATCGCCATATCACATCACGAACATTGTTGGCTGAAAAGTAATCAAAACAAACAAAAATGAATACATCACCATATGTTTCTTTGGTTATATTAAAGGTTTTTAAGTTATGTGATTGTTAAAATTTTATTTTAGCCTTCAAATAATTTGACATAGATATTTCTTTTTTAATTATGTAATTTTGTTTGGGTTTATATATATATATATATATATATATATATATATATATATAAACCAAAATATAAGTCAAATTTGCTCAGTCTAGAAACTGTTTTAAAAGATGGCTTTTGGAGTGTGATGTTGTTCTGACAGGACAACCTGTAGCCCTTCATCCAATCTTGACTAGCACTACTACTACACTCTCAGAAAAAAAGGTTTAGTAGAGGTACAATTTAAAACATATAACTGTACTTTTAAAGGTACACAATTGGTCCTCAGGGTACAGTTATACCATTGTTCCTCTATTTAGAGCAGGGGTAGGCGAGTTCAGTCCTAGAGACCCGCTGTCCTGCAGAGTTTGGCTTTAACCCTGAAACACATCTATAGAAGCCCTTATTGAGAATTAACAGAGGTTTAGATGTTGATATTTTATTGAAAATGTTTGGTCACCATTATGGTGATCAGTGTTTCCTTTAGTTAGGCAGTTTGACTCTTGGCTTTTTATGTGAGTTTGTGGTTTTTGTTACAGTGTTAACAAAACACATAATTTGTACAAATCAAAAAAAGTTATCAAAAAATTGTCATGAAGAAAAATGTTTGACTAAACTCATCACTGACTAACAATCTTAATAAATAACATTTACCAACAATACTTTCTTGCCACATATCAGTCATTCTGATTTTCGATTTTTAAATACATTTTAGGGGAAAAATGTTTGGATGCACACAGATATCAAGAGTCAGCATATGAATCATCAGGGTAGTCGTGGCCTAGTGGTGAGGGAGTCGGGCTTGTAATCTAAAGGTGCCGGTTCGATTCCCACGCCGGCAGGAATTGAAAGTGGGGATTGTGAATGAACAGCATCTCTCCACCTTTGATACCATGACTAAAGTGCCCTTGAGCAAGACACCTGACCCCTAATTGCTCCCCTTGTAAGTCGCTTTGGATAAAAGCGTCTGCTAAAATGATGAAAAATTAATCAATGGTGACATAATGCTGCAATGCATGCTGGGAGCCATGAGTTTTATACTGTGGTGGCTTAGTAGGGTTGGAGCTAAACTCATCAGCTCTCTAGGACCGGACCTGCCTACCCCTGACTTAGAGGTACAAAAATGTACCCTTAAGGGTTCAACCCCAGTGACGGCCACTTGTACCATAAAAGGAACAATTTTGTGCTCTTTTTTTTTTTTTTTTTGACCGTGTATGTACTTATGTCAAAAAGGTACAATGTACTTATTGTGTTTATGTTGCATTATAAAACACTTTTATCCATCCCTCACTCTCGTCTAAAAACTAAGGGAACAAAGGGAATTGCCCCTGGACATCCACCTTGCACCTTCCATTACTATTTTTAAGTGAAAACGTATCTACATTTCCTGGCATTTTATTATTATTATACTTCTGTTCGTTTGTTTTGTCTGGTTTCACATGGTCTCTATTCTATTTTATTCTTGTTTTTATCTTTTTATTTTATTTCTCTTTACTCTGATAAGCACTGTAACGACTGAGACAAATCAGACACGATTATTTGTCATACTTCACAAATAATCTCTAAAAACTCACTCTGAGGTCTGGGGAACCCTCCCCCATGGACACCATCTGATAGGGTTTTACGACCATAAAGAATGTGCAGAGAATGTGACTCTGATTTCATTCTTGTTGAGAAGGACAAATAAACCGTTTTAATCCTATATATATTCTATATATAACCACTTGAGAAATGCATAAACGTGTATCCAATTTTTCCCTCTCATAATTTTCCTTTTATAGGGTTTGACCTATGTATTAATTCTCTATAATATTCAGACGGTCTTCCATCTCTGAGGCAGAATGCAAGTATCGTACGATATACTAAATTGCTGCTAGTTAGTTAAAGTTGTGAACCTCCTTTGTCCTCAGAGGAGCTTTGTAATGAATGCTAATGATTCCTTCCGGGTTGTTGACTTAACTCCATTTCCTGTTCCCACTTTCAGTTTCACTCTCACTTCCCCTTTTACCCCTGTACGCGTGATTTGTGTGTATGTATGTGTTTGTTAGTTAGTTATGTGTTTGTGATGTAGTTAATAAAATTTGTGCACAATACATGTTTGGTTCTGACTCTGCCTACGCAGGTGAATTGTCACTTAAATGATTCTGACCCTATACATGTTTTTAAAAGTACCGGAAACGGCACAGAAAGATTATTCTTCTGTCAGGGGAAATATCCTTCTCTCAGGATCAATTAATAATCAACATTGAGTGTTCACAGGATGAACAGATCGATTGATTGTAGTTTGAATGCAGCTACATTAGGTTAACCTGATTAACTGATTCAAATATTCATAATTGATCATAATGAGTAATCATAATTAGCTATGAATAATTATTAATATTTCCCTTTTGAGCTAATTTGCTACAGCACTTTAGTTCTGCTATGGTTAAATGTGCTAAATAAATAAAATTTACTTACAACATTTACTTAATTTACTTACTTTTGCTACTATTGCTGTGGGATATGGTAAGGTTTGGGTCAGGTTTGGTGGTATGTTTAGTTTTAAGGGCGAGTAAAGGGGTAGCTATAGGGTCAACAGTGTAATTACTTTAGAGATGCAACTAACATATTTTGATAATCATTTAGTTGGCCGATTATTTCTTCGATTAAATGATTAATCTGATTAAAATAATAATAATAATTTTATTGACAAAACACACTGTTCCACATCCTGCCCAACACTCAAAAAATATTTCAGTCTAAACATAAGTTTTATGTAATTTAATTACATAGCAATTTTTCCATCCATTTGGATTACATAGTTTTAACATAAACAAACTAATAAACTTAATGTGATTCATATTTGTCAGTCATATGTAAATGAAATAGGTAAGATTTATGTAATAGTTCACAGAAAAATACCCAGGTTAATGAACACTGTTTAGTGGTCATGTGTGTGCGCACTACTGAGTTAAAGTACCATTGAAGCAGTGTCAGAGTTAATGAGATCATTAAGTGATGATTGAACATTAATGATGAACACCTGCTGTTAACAAGCAGAATCACTGAAGGACAGAGAAACACAAGAACTACAACTGATGAAATCAACTGAAGATAAAAGACATTTAATCTCTCAAGATCTGATTGAACAACTCCACAAACTCTACAAAACTTTCCCAGCTTCACTCACTACTAACTACACTGACTTTATTTCTGTCATACGTCTACGAAGTTCTTATCAGAACTAACAGGTATATAGAGATTCATTTAAAGTTACCGTCTTTGAGGTTAGTGTTGGCTTTAATTGGGCTCTTGACATTATTGTATCAGCTATTTTTTTTGTCCATTGTAACTGTGCTGTTAAAACTCTTTTGTAATAGCACAAATATCAAACAATTGTTTGATCATGTGTTGATAGCTGAGTTGTGGTGAAAAGAGTCAGCGTTTAATGATCTGATCTCATCCAGAGTTAAAATTCTGAAGTGGGTGGTGCATTACAGTAAAACTGTGATTCTATTGTGTGAGACTCAGCAGTGTTGTAACAATCAAATAATATAATTTTTTTTAAAATTTGTTAGTGCACAATGAAATTTCAGAGGCTTTTTTTTAACCTGTCACCATTGTTGTGAATCGTACATTGATTCTTGATGTCTGTATAACCTTTTTTTTGCACAAACTGGTTTTACCTGTGTCAGTCAGAATGATGGGGAACAATTCATAGCAGTTTATCACAACACTGCTTTACTATAATGTATAGCACAAAGCTAATAATGCATCATCCATTTCATCAGAGACTAAATTATGAGTAAGAGCACTAAGATAACTAAATAATGACTCATCATCATTTAACCATCAGCACCTGACCATACATTCTCTTGTTATTCATGCCTTAACTCATGTGTTATACAGACATCAAGAATCAACGTACAAATCACAACAATGGTGACAGTTTAAAAAAAAAAGTCTCTTGCTCCAATGCATGCAGACTGAAATTTTATTGTGCACTAACAAATTTAAAAAAAAAAAGTATATTATTTGATTGTTACAACACTGCTGAGTCTCACACCATAGAATCACAGTTTTACTGTAATGCACCACCCATTTCAAAGTTTAAACTCTGGATGAGATCAGATTATTAAATGTTGACTCTTGTTACCACTACTCAACAATCAGCACATAATCAAACATTTGCTTGACATATATGCCATAACAAAAGTGTTTTAACAATATTTAGTTTTTAGAACATCTGATACAATAAAGTCAAGAGCCCAATTAAAGCCAACACTGACCTCAAAGACGGTCACTTCAAATGAATTCAATAAATCATTAACATCTAAACCTGTTAGTTCTCATAATAACTTCTGTAGACGTATGACAGAAATAAAGTCAGTGTAGTTAGTAGTGAGTGAAGCTGGGAAAGTTTTGTAGTTTGTGGAGTTGTTCAATCAGATCTTGAGAGATTAAATGTCTTTTATCTTCAGTTGATTTCATCAGTTGTAGTTCTTGTGTTTCTCTGTCCTTCAGTGATTCTGCTTGTTAACAGCAGGTGTTCATCATTAATGTTCAATCATCACTTAATGATCTCATTAACTCTGACACTGCTTCAATGGTACTTTAACTCAGTAGTGCGCACACACATGACCACTAAACAGTGTTCATTAACCTGGGCATTTTTCTGTGAACTATTACATAAATCTTACCTATTTCATTTACATATGACTGACAAATATGAATCACATTAAGTTTATTAGTTTGTTTATGTTAAAACTATGTAATCCAAATGGATGGAAAATTGCTATGTAATTAAATTACATAAAACTTATGTTTAGACTGAAATATTTTTTTGAGTGAATGCTGTCCTTCAAACAAACGTGCCAATTGAATGCACTGAAAAAATATATAATATAGTGATCCATATCATGTTTTGGGCAGTTTGGATCATGCACCAATGCAGCAATAGCTCATTCTTTTTCTTTTTAGATGCATTTTGTCCATAGAAATGCGTTACTCAGTGCTGTAATTTGAAGCAAAGTTTTCTGTATATGATCTGTAGACACGACGAATCGATAATTCGTTGTCAATGATTTTCATTATTGATTATTATAAATACATAAAAACATGTATGTGCACAATAAGTGCACTGTCTCAAAAGATTAATGTATATGTTATTACATAGTAGTTAAAGACACTTAATATGAAGAGGGCTCTTAATACCTAAAACCAAAGGTGCCTCTGTACTGTTCCCAAGAAAGAACAACATATAATATAAGTCATTTCTGGATTATGTATATTAGAGCTGTTGATTTAACGTCTACATTACATATAGGTCATCTTACATTTTATACAGTTGATCGGTGCATAATGAAGCCTATAGAATGCAGTTAGAATGTCCCCAAAAATACCCCTTATGAGTTTTTTTCATATTAATATCACAGAATATAGTTTAGCAATATCACAGGTGTAATGAGAGCAATGTCACACAAATGTTGTTTTTGCCCAATTTGATAAATAAGAAGTTAAAACTGTGGTGGGTTTTTTGACACAATATTGTTTGTTTTTCCTGATTTTTGAATTCAACGTCTGCTCAACGTTGGAGCTTGATGTCAAACAACATTGGATTTAGACGTCAAAAACAATTTTAATTTTCAATCAAAATCCAAAGTCTGACTGACGATGGAGTCTACATCCTGTGCCTGTTGGGACTGCACTCACATGACTATTTTAACGATGTCTTCGTGATAACGTCATATGTCGTGAAGAAGCCGAACACCGAAGTCGAGCATTTGTAGTTAAAAAGTATATATTTCTTTATTTTTTGTCTTGAAAATGGCCGATGGTTTGGCTAGATAAGACCCTATTCTTACCCTAGAGATCGTGCAGAGCCTCTGAAGCCCTTCCTTCCGTTTCATTGACACATTTTTGTCTGTGAACTGCTTCTGTAAGTGAAACCACTGTAAAAACGTTGTGTGAATTGTGTTTACCTCACTCAAAAAAATATTTCAGTCTAAACATAAGTTTTATGTAATTTAATTACATAGCAATTTTCCATCCATTTGGATCACATAGATTTAACTTAAACAAACTAATAAACTTAATGGGATTCATATTTGTCAATCATATCTAAATTAAATAGGTAAGATTTATGGAATAGTTCACAGAAAAATGCCCAGGTTAATGAACACTGTTTAGTGGTCATGTGTGTGCGCACTACTGAGTTAAAGTACCATTGAAGCAGTGTCAGAGTTAATGAGATCATTAAGTGATGATTGAACATTAATGATGAACACCTGCTGTTAACAAGCAGAGTCACTGAAGGACAGAGAAACACAAGAACTACAACTGATGAAATCAACTGAAGATAAAAGACATTTAATCTCTCAAGATCTGATTGAACAACTCCACAAACTACAAAACTTTCCCAGCTTCACTCACAACTAACTACACTGACTTTATTTCTGTCATACGTCTACAGAAGTTCTTATGAGAACTAACAGGTTTAGATGTTAATGATTTATTGAATTCATTTGAAGTGACCGTCTTTGAGGTCAGTGTTGGCTTTAATTGGGCTCTTGACTTTATTGTATTAGATGTTCTGACAACTAAATGTTGTTAAAACACTTTTGTTATGGCATATATGTCAAGCAAATGTTTGATCATGTGTTGATGGTTGAGTTATTGTGAAGAGAGTCAACATTTAGTAATCTGATCTCATCCAGAGTTTAAACTTTGAAATGGGTGGTGCATTACAGTAAAACTGTGGTTCTATGGTGTGAGACTCAGCAGTGTTGTAACAATCAAATAATATACATTTTTTTTTTAAATTTGTTAGTGCACAATAAAATTTCAGTCTGCATGCATTGGAGCAAGAGACTTTTTTTTTTAAACTGTCACCATTGTTGTGATTTGTACGTTGATTCTTGATGTCTGTATAACACATGAGTTAAGGCATGAATAACAAGAGAATGTATGGTCAGGTGCTGATGGTTAAATGATGATGATGATGAGTCATTATTTAGTCATCTTAGTGGTCTTACTCATAATTTAGTCTCTGATGAAATGGATGATGCATTATTAGCTTTGTGCTATACATTATAGTAAAGCAGTGTTGTGATAAACTGCTATGAATTGTTCCCCATCATTCTGACTGACACAGGTAAAACCAGTTTGTGCAAAAAAAAAGGTTATACAGACATCAAGAATCAACGTACGAATCACAACAATGGTGACAGGTTAAAAAAAAGCCTCTTGCTCCAATGCATGCAGACTGAAATTTTATTTTGCACTAACAAATTTTTAAATAATGTATATTATTTGATTGTTACAACACTGTTGAGTCTCACAGTTTTACTGTCATGCACCACCCATTTCAGAATTTAAACTCTGGATGAGATCAGATCAGATCAGATCATTAAACGCTGACTCTTTTCACCACACCTCCATCAACACATGATCAAACAATTGTTTGATATTTGTGCCACTACAAAAGAGTTTTAACAACACTCAGTTACAATGGACAAAAAACAGCTGATACAATAAAGTCAAGAGTCCAATTAAAGCCAACACTAACCTCAAAGACGGTAACTTCAAATGAATCTCTATAAATCATTAACATCTAAACCTGTTAGTTCTCATAATAACTTCTGTAGACGTATGACAGAAATAAAGTCAGTGTAGTTAGTAGTGAGTGAAGCTGGCAAAGTTTTGTAGAGTTTGTAGAGTTGTTCAATCAGATCTTGAGAGATTAAACGTCTTTTATCTTCAGTTGATTTCATCGAAGGCTGTGACTGAAGTTAGTTGTAGTTCTTGTGTTTCTCTGTCCTTCAGTGACTCTGCTTGTTAACAGCAGGTGTTCATCATTAATGTTCAATCATCACTTGATTAATTGCTTAATTATCTCATTAACTTTAACTCTGCTTCAGTGTTACTTTGACACAGATTTAACTCTGGGGATTTTACTGTGTGGTATTCATTTAGTAGTTGTGTTAGTTATTTTTGTCTATCTTTTGTTAATAAAATGTATTTTATTACACCTGTGTGTATTCCTTGTGCTGATAATACAGAAGAGGGTCTACAAGTTAGCAATCGTACCAATCTTTCCAAATAAATCAGCTGAACACTTTACATTAATTCCAAATTATTAAACAGCCTCCTGTTGGGAGTGTTTTCATACTGCCAAGGTAACAGACCTTGACTGGTGCCCTGAACTAGGAGTAAGGGGGGAAGTGGTCACCTGATGTACTCATAACCGCACCTTAAGTGACGTGTGATTCAAAAATCACAACGTCAGCAGTGATGTGAGTTCCAATCTTTATTTTACATAGCGTCTTTGCATGGGCGAAGGTAAAATCACTACACCATCCTGGACCTTTGTCTGAGATATGGATTCAAACACCATGAGGTCTCATTATGGTGTAGGGGATTTTTACATTTAAAGAACTAAAAGACCAGATATGATAAATGAAGACCCGGAGTCAGAATTTAAAAAAATAAATTGAAGAAAATTTTACTGAAGAATAGTTTGCAGTTTCATCAGCAGAAGCAGCTTCAAGTCTCTAAAGTAAGTTTGTAGTGCATTCACATTTCCACAACATTTATACTCTAACAGAGTCCACTAACTACGTCATTACTTGGGTTAAAAAGATTCTTGTTAAGAACACTAGACAAAACTGGTAATTTTCCACACATGGAAAGATAGTCAGAAGCATATCTCCTTCCATCACGATGCTGACGATCAGACCCTGAACCATGTCCTGTTAAGTCATGAAAAGGCGTCTGTAGGTCAGCAGAGTGCCAGTTGTCCACCAGTACCCATAAAGGACGTGTACAGAACATTAGAGTACATACAAAGATACACATGGACAAGCGCTTTGAGTACTCAGAATATATAAACGTAATGAATTATTAGGTAACACTTTACAATAAGGTTCATTAGTTAAACATTAGGTAATGTATTAACTAACATGAAATAACCACGAGTAATACATTTGTTACAGTATTTACTAATCTTCATTAACGTTAATTAATGAAAATACAGTTGTTCATTGTTTGTTCATGTTAGTTCACAGTGCATTAACTAATGTTAACAGGATTTTAATAATGTATTAATAAAGGTTGAAATTAACATTAACAAAGATTAATAAATGCTATAGAAGTTAAGTTCATTGTTAGTTCATGTTATCTAATGTTGTTAACTAATGTTAATTAATGAACCTTATTGTAAAGTGTTACCAATTATTATTACTATTATTATTATTACATGATTCTCAGCTTCTTCAAGGCTGAAGTTGATCTTAGCTCTGCACTGAACAGGAAATTTTCCCAAAACATACTGATACTTTTCTCAGTGAGAGGTACAGACAATATTCAACATTCAAGTGTTTGAAAATGAAGATGAAAATAAATTCTTTAACATAAGTTGAAGTCATTTAAATAATTTCAATAATTAGAAAGATAAGTTCACGATAAATTACTCAAAATATATATATATATATATATATATATATATATATATATATATATATATATATATATATATTGAAGCGGCAGTGGATTCCAGAATCCACTCTTTCAATGAGTAACAGTTTTTCAGCAGGATTCATATGATTTTCAGGGACTGATGATACTGTTTTGTGATTTATTTTCTCTCTCCAGTCAGAGTCGGTCATGTGCCGAATCCAGAAAAACCTGTCAGACGACATACTCTTTTCTGAACACAAGTTCATTTCAACTGAAAGTGTTTTCCAGGCTGCGCCATGAAGGAGAAAACATGATATATTAACAAAGAACAAACGTCAAAATAGTAAGTACTTTCATGAAATATTTCAGTGCACTGAGACTTGTGAATCATATTTGTTTTCAAGGTGAAGTGAATTGGTGAAATTAAATATGCCTTGGCTTACAGATTATTACATTACATCTTTAATATAGACTTAACATCATTCTCTAAGCATGAGATTAAACTTCACGTTTAATGTTGTGATTTTGATAAAATGCAGGTACTTGGCCTCTGCAGTGGTTTAAAAATAGTCCCAGTATAAATACTTATTAAAGGCGTACCGTAGTGATTCAGGATAAAATAAAAACACAGGGTGGAAGATGGATTCATGATGTACTCGCTCATTAACATTTTAAACAAAAAAAAGTTACATAGTATATAGTAAATGTTAGTAAATGGCATAGTAAATGTTCCTCTTTTGACAGTTGAAATTATTCAACTCAAATTAAATTATTAATTAATTTATAGGGAATTTTTGAACGAGTCACTTATTTTAGACAAGGGCCGTATAAAAAGCTCTGTAGTGGAGATGAATATCCAACTCTCGTGAAAACACTATTTATTAGCAAGGTAACATAGACTGGCAGTTTAAGACATTAAATTTGTAAGCACATTACACAAGACACTTCTCTTTAAAATATAAAAAGATTTAAGGTGGTTAGATCTAAGATGGCGCCGCGGATGGCAGCCTCAGTGCTTAGCTCTCCAGTGTTTGTGCTGTTTTTGTTAGTTTTTCCTGTTTTTTGTTTTTCAAACGCGATCAACTACACCAGAGATGAACTGCTGAGCATTCAGCATTTTGTTCACACCACAAAATCTTTTACCGGATTTCTATTATTCAGACGTTTTGCTGAATGTTGTAGTCGGCGGAGCGGCAGCGCTGTTTAGACGCTTCAGGACGCGCAGACGGGGTAAGCGCGCCGGCGTCCTCGTGAAGCTCAGACAGCGCGGATTGAGAACGGCGCTGCCTAGCATCCATCTGGTGAATCTCCGCTCTCTACCCAACAAAACAGACGAACTCCTTCTGCTCGCCCGGACAAACAAGGATTTTTCAAACTCGGCTGCTCTGTGCTTCACGGAAACCTGGCTGAACGACGCCATTCCGGACAGCGTGTTAAGTCTACCAGGCTTTCGGCTGTTTAGATCAGATTGCGACGCTGAATCAACGGGGAAATCGCGCGGCGGCGGGACGTGCTTTTACATCAACGAAAGGTGGTGTTCAGATGTAACTGTGTTAAAGAAGATGTGCTGTCCAGATCTTGAAACACTCTTCATTAACTGCAAGCCGTTCTATTCGCCGCGGGAGTTTTGCTCGTTCATTCTGGCGAGCGTCTACATTCCACCGCAAGCGCACGTGAGCTCAGCTTTACAGTTACTCGCTGATATGATCACAGAGAACGAGCAACAACACCCGGACTCTGTTCTTATCATTCTCGGGGACTTTAATAAAGCGATTCTCTCACGTGAACTTCCAAAATACAGACAGCATGTTACTTGTCCCACCAGGGACAGTAATACACTGGATCACTGTTACACAGTAATAAAGGATGCATATCACTCTGTCTCACGGGCAGCTTTGGGGCTCTCTGATCACTGTTTAGTTCATCTCATACCGACTTACAGGCAGAAACTGAAATCAGCTCAACCTGTAGCAAAGACTGTAAAGAGATGGACCACCGAAACAGAGCGGGCCTTACAAGCCTGTTTCGAATGGACTGATTGGAGTGTTTTTGAAGCTGCTGCCACTGATCTGGACGAGCTCACAGAGACTGTTACATCATATATCAGTTTCTGTGAGGATTTGTGCATTCCTACCAGAACTCATTTAACATACAATAACGACAAACCCTGGTTCACTGCAAAACTCAGCCAGCTCCGTCAGGCCAAAGAAGATGCTCGCAGAAATGGGGACAGAGTCTTGTACAAACAGGCCAAATACACACTGGAAAAGGAGATCAGAGTGGCTAAGAGGAATTATTCCGAAAAGCTTCGGAATCAATTCTCTTCTAATGACACAGCTTCAGTGTGGAAAGATCTGAAAGTCATCACCAACTACAAGACACCATCCCCCAGCACTGTGGAGAATCAACATCTGGCAGACGATCTGAACGAGTTCTACTGCAGGTTTGAAAGACCACCATTAACACCTCCAACAACCCCCCTCTCCCCCACCCCTCCACTTCAGTTCAGTGAAGATGACGTGCGCCAGGTGTTCAGGAAGAACAAAAGGAGAAAGGCACCAGGCCCAGACAGCGTCTCACCAGCCTGTCTGAAAACCTGCGCTGACCAGCTGGCCCCCATCTTCACACAGATCTTCAACAGATCACTGGAGCTGTGCGAAGTCCCCTCATGCTTCAAACGCTCCACCATCATCCCCGTCCCAAAGAAATCCAAAATCACTGGACTCAATGACTACAGACCTGTGGCTCTAACGTCTGTGGCCATGAAGTCATTTGAAAGACTGGTTCTGGCTTATCTGAAGGACATCACTGGACCCTTACTGGACCCCCTGCAGTTTGCTTACTGAGCAAACAGGTCTGTGGATGATGCAGTCAACATGGGACTGCATTATGCTCTCCAGCATCTGGACAGACCAGGGACTTATGTGAGGATCCTGTTTGTGGACTTCAGCTCTGCCTTTAACACCATCATCCCATCACTTCTCCACCCCAAATTAACTCAACTCTCCGTGCCCACCTCTGTCTGTCAGTGGATCACCAGCTTCCTGACAGACAGACAGCAGCTAGTGAGACTGGGAAAATTCTCATCCTGCACCCGCTCCATCAGCACCGGCGCCCCTCAGGGCTGTGTTCTCTCCCCACTGCTCTTCTCCCTCTACACCAACGACTGCACCTCTAAAGACCCCTCTGTCAAGCTCCTGAAGTTTGCAGACGACACCACACTGATCGGACTCATCCAGGATGGTGACGAGTCTGCTTACAGACTGGAGGTTGAACAGCTGACCATCTGGTGCAGTCTTAACAACCTGGAGCTCAACACGCTCAAGACGGTAGAGATGATCGTGGACTTCAGGAGAAACCCCCCTGCCCTCCCCCCACTCACCATCATGAACAGCACTGTGGCTGCAGTGGAGTCATTCAGGTTTCTGGGCACCACAATCTCCCAGGACCTGAAGTGGGACAACCACATTGAGTTCATTGTGAAAAAGGCCCAGCAGAGGTTGTACTTCCTTCGCCAACTGAGGAAGTTCAACCTACCACAGGAGCTGCTGAAACAGTTTTACTCCGCCATCATTGAATCCATCCTCTGCACTTCCATTACCGTCTGGTTTAGCTCAGCTACCAAATCTGACCTCAGAAGACTACAGAGGGTAGTCCGGTCTGCTGAGCGAATCATTGGTACAACCCTCCCCACTCTCCAAGAACTGTACATATCCAGAGTGAGAAAAAGGGCAAAGAAGATCACTCTGGACCCCTCACACCCAGCACACTCCATCTCTGAACTGTTGCCATCTGGTTGACGCTACAGAGCCCTGAGCACCAGAACAACCAGACACAAGAACAGTTTCTTCCCTCAAGCAATTCACCTCATGAACAGTTGATAAACACGGGACACACAAAACTACTACACACCATTTTCTTAAAACACTTATTTACACTTATTTACACTTATTTACATTTCAAATTTGCACTCATCAAAACTGTACATAAAATTGTCTATATTGTATATTTGTATATTGTATATTTGTATTTTTATTCCTTTATTCTTTTTATTATCTGTGTCTAGTCTTGTTGCTGTCACTTTGTTGCACTGTGGAGCTTCTGTCACTAAAAAAAAATTCCTAGTATGTGTAAACATACCTGGCAATAAAGCTCTTTCTGATTCTGATTCTGAAAAATGACACTTTATTGATTATCCTAACATAAACTAATATCTAACACAAATACACACGCACACACACACATTCACACGAGTTGCAGAAAGAAAGGAAGAGAGGAAAGAATGAGTTTAAGAGAGTGAAATGATGAAAGTTTCTAGCAATATATGCATTTCATAAGACCTGATCTGAACAAACCATCAAACATTAATTTAACCCTTTTATCGCTGCTTAGCCGGGGTTATTGGATTTTATATAAATGCATCAGTTTAGCTAGAGAATCTGGAGGTACGTTACTTGCGTTTTGTTCTTTGAATGTGGATTCCTTGTTGGTGTCCTTGGCTTGGAGAAAGCGGTTTCCCAGGTTTGTTGATTTGCTGAAGGTCTTTTCAGTCCGGATTGATGTAGTAGGAAGTCAATCACGTTCTGGTGTGCTGGCAGATGAATGGAGTTTCCCTCGTGGCTGAAGTTTAGGGCTGCAACAACAAATAATGACGATTGTCATTATCGATTAGTCGGGTCTGCCCGCCGTGCACGCAAAACTTTCACCAGTCTTGTCAAATTACAGCACTGAATAACGCATTTCTATGGACAAAATGCATTTAAAAGTAATGGAGGAAACAGAGTGAGCTGCTGCGGGAAAGGTACGTGATCCAATCTGCCCAAAACATGAGAACTCTTTATTTTAAGCTTCAAGCTAATGCGTCAGCTCCTGTTTAACATATTGCCATGTCAGGCGCTTGACAGATGTGTGTGGGTCCTCAGCGCAAAACTTCAGTACGGCTATATCCTTATCAGGTTAGGAAGCAACATGTATATAAATAAATTATAAAAACGAAAAGGGCCTTAATATAAATGCTTCAGATTAATAAGGTTTTGAAATGCAAATTATCTTCACATTCATTTGAAATTGTCCTGTGATGTGATTCAAGAGGAAAAGCTAAAGGGATGAGGGAAAAAGCTAAAATGCCATTGTTCAAGACAGAAAAAGTCATTTCCAATTAAAATTGATGTGCACATTTTATGTACATTAAATTATACTACATTAGGGATGTCTCCACAATTTTTAACCTTGAAAAATAAATCAAAATCTATGCTCGAGATGCGCAAGTTTTCACAATTTATGACAATGAATAATTTTCAAGTTCAAACTAGCCAGATTCTGAGTAATTGGAGACAAAACCTTTTTCGCGGTCCAGGCAGATCATAAACCGTTGAAATCGTTAGAGAAATGTAAACTTTATTGCGCTTTTTGTCCAGAAAAGCCACAGCTCCCTGTTTATATCCATTTGTTTGATGAGGAGTCTTGCCCCGCACAATATGGTGGACTCATTGATGTATCGCAGCAACAGGCCAAAGAGGCCAAAGGGGAATCTGTGTATGTATGTCTATACTGCTGACAACGTCGATTGTCCTCCATTTATTTTTCTTTTCAAGTCACGTTTGATCTTGCAAGTCTCTGCGAGATCTCGTGTCACTGTGAAATCATTCGTGCAATCAACAGATGTGTGGTCTCGCAGTCTGGTCGAATCATCTGTGTGTGTTCAGAGGATTATAATGCTAAAAATCGGTTGAAACTGTCATTATGTGTTTGGTCTCCCACAGTTTTAAAATCAGTTAAGATTTGATAAATGTTTAGTGTGTCCCAGGCCTTTAGTGTGTCCCGATTTTCCACAATCGGTGCATGTTTCATGACGTTAGGAGCCAAAACGCGACATAAATGCTGCATCAGTTTATTTTTTACATTTGGGTCTTGTGGGGTTTAACGTATAAAAAAAAAATCACTCAAGTTTAGTCAAAGCCCAAAACAGTTATGCTCGTTGTATTCTACTCCATGAGACCTTTCAATTGACATATAACACATGATTATCTATAGCGCTATATGATGCTTTTGACACATTGGCGTGCATAATAATAAAAAAAAACTCATAAATTATGAAAATACATTTTTTTAAACCTATTTTGTGTCATTCCTCTTAGTGGCTGCTTAGTAATATTGTTATGAATTTTTTTTGTGGGGGGGGCGGGGTGGGGTTGTTGCCCGCTGGCAGAACAATTCGGATTTAAAGGGTTAATAAGATCTTCAGAGATTTAATGTCTTTTATTGTCAGTTGATTTAATCTAAAACTGTGGCTGAAGTCAGTTGTAGTTCTTGTGTTTCTCTTTTCTTCAGTGATTCTGCTTGTTAACAGCAGGTGTTCATCATTAATGTTCAATCATCACTTAATTAATTGCTTAATTATCTCATTAACTTTAACTCTGCTTCAGTATTACTTTAACACTGTTTAGAGAGGGTCCAAATGTTCTCTGAGTAGAGTTGATTTAACTCTGGGGATTTTGCTGTGTACTGACTCTGATTGTCCAAAATCTAAAGAGCATTTGTTTTTACATGTGACTAACTTTATGTATTTGAGTGATCGTTATCTAATTCTCCAGTTCAAGATCCATTCAGCTGAGTTATAAAAGCTGAAGCTTGATTACTTTAGTTTTTGTGAATGTTTGTCACTTCCGTCTAGAGTCAGTGGTGGAGATCAAACTGTTCAGATCTATCATGGATGACACACAAAGATCCAGAAATGAAGATTATTTTCCAGAATACAGGTGCTTTGAGTAATTCATTAAATATCCTTTTATGTTATAGAGGAAATGACTGTCTAAAGATTTCATTTTTTATTTTTCTGTTTTTTAAAAAGTTTAAGTTATTGAAAACAATAAGCCTGTGTAAAATGAGTGCTTTTCATTAAAAAAAAGATGCTTTTATGAGATATTGGCTTAAGATGATATTAATAATAAAGATGTTCTGTTTTAGCTCAGTTCATCAGAAGAGATCAGAACCAGAGCCCAGCTGTGTGTCTATGAAGAGTAATGCGTCTATGACTGAGCCAATAAAGTTTAAGAGTGGAGATACACAGACTGGCCTCAGGTAAAACATTTCTATAAAAACATGTTTATATTATGACATTCTATATTATCATGTATTTTCTACAAGAGATAGGACTTTCTTTTTGTGCTTTCTTTGTGGGTATTTTTATCTTTATGATATTAAACACATTAAAGTTATTTCTTTGAGGATAATTAAACAATTGAGTTGTTGAATACAGTAATTTGAAGTATTCTCATTAATCTCCCTCTGTTTTAGCTCAGTTCATCAGAAGAGATCAGAACCAGAGTCTATGAAGAGTGATGCGTCTATAGATCAGCCAATACATTTAAAGAGTGGAGATACACAGCCTGATCTCAGGTAAAACATTTCCATAACAGATATTTGAATATGAATATGTGACACAGAACTAGGCATTGTGCTTATTAACCCATGTAATAATGTGGTGTTTTTATTTTACAGCCATAAAGCCTATAGCTTCAACACATTTAGATCAAACCTGAGGAGGAAGTTTCAGTGTCTTTATGAAGGAACAGCAACACAGGGAAACCCAACACTCCTGAATGACATCTACACAGAGCTCTACATCACAGAGAGTGAAAGTGGAGAGATCAATATTGAGCATGAGGTGAGACAGATTGAGGCACAATCCAGGAGAGCAGAAACAGAGGACACAGCCATCAAATGCAGTGACATCTTTAGTCCTTTACCTGGACAAGACAAACCCATCAGAACTGTGCTGACAAAGGGAGTCGCTGGCATTGGAAAAACAGTCTCTGTGCAGAAGTTCATCCTGGACTGGGCTGAAGGAAAAGAGAATCAGGACGTGCAGCTCATATTTCCACTTCCTTTCAGAGAGCTCAACTTGATGAAGGACAAAACACTCAGTCTTCCAGGTCTTCTTCATATATTTTTCCCGGAAACCAAAGAAATGGTCATATCCAGTGATGAATATAAAATATTGTTCATCTTTGATGGTCTGGATGAGTGTCGTCTGTCTCTGAACTTTAAGAGCAAAGTGAAACTGTGTAATATATCTGAATCAGCCTCAGTGGATGTGCTGCTGATGAACCTCATTGTGGGGAATCTGCTTCCCTCTGCTCTCATCTGGATCACCTCCAGACCAGCAGCAGCTGATTTCGTCCCCTCTGAGTGTGTCCATCGAGTGACAGAGGTACGAGGCTTCAGTGACCCACAGAAGGAGGAATACTTCAGGAAGAGAATCAGTGATCGGAGTCTGGCCGACAGGATCATCTCACACCTGGGGTCATCAAGGAGCCTCCACATCATGTGTCACATCCCAGTGTTCTGCTGGATCTCAGCCACTGTTCTAGAGAAGATGTTGAGTGAAGCGGAGAGTGGAGAGATTCCCAAGACTCTCACTCAAATGTACACACACTTCCTGACCATCCAGACCAACATCAAACATGAGAAGGACTATGAGAAAAAAGTGAAAGATGAAGACATGATTCTCAAACTGGGGAAACTGGCTTTCCAGCAACTTGTGAAAGGCAACCTGATCTTTTACGAGGAAGACCTGTTAGAGTGTGGCATTGATGTGACAGAAGCATCAGTGTACTCAGGATTGTGCACTCAGATCTTCAGAGAGGAGTTGGGCTTGTATCAGGGGAAAGTCTTCTGCTTTGTTCATCTCAGCATCCAGGAACATCTAGCAGCTCTGTATGCACACATTTACTTTACAAACAAGAACAGAAATGTGTTCGAACAAATCACCAAACCAAGTCTGTTGTCTAAGGTTTTAAACCAGAAGAAATATCGTTCATTGTCAGAGCTGCATCATAGAGCTGTAAATAAGGCCTTCAAGAGTAAGAATGGACATCTGGACCTTTTCCTGCGTTTCCTTCTGGGTCTCTCATTGGAGTCCAGTCAGACTCTCTTACGAGAACTACTGACACAGACAGGAAGCTGGTTCTACAACAAAGTGGAAACAGTTCAGCACATCAAACAGAAGATCAGGGAGAATTGTTCTCCAGAGAGATCCATCAATATGTTTCACTGTCTGAATGAACTGGGTGATGATTCACTGATGCAGGAAATCCAACGTTATCTGAAATCTGGAAAAATAGGAGAAACCAAACTCTCCTCTTCACAGTGGTCAGCTCTGGTTTATGTATTGCTTACATTAGAAGAGAAGATGGGTTTTGATCTAAAACAGTTTATTGGAGCACAAAATACAGCAGATAAAGTTCTCCAGAAGCTGCTGCCTGTGGTTAAAGAATCCAGATCAGCTCAGTAAGAAACACAGTGACAACAATCACTCCACTTTCAAAACATGATCACATTAATGAATTTAGCATGTACTGTTTTGTAGTTTGATGATAAAGCAAACAGAAGAGTGGTAGTGGTATTAAATGTGAAAATCAGTTGTTGTAATAAAAAATATTAGTGTGATGGATTTCACTAGTATCTGTGCTTTAGATTATAAATCCTACCTAATATGCATTCATATTGCTGTTTGTTTTGTTCTCTACACAGGCTACAGTCCTGTAATCTCACCGCTCATTCCTGTGAGAGTTTGTCTTCAGCTCTACAATCCTCAAACTGTGTCCTGAGAGAACTGGACCTGAGTAACAATGACCTGCAAGATTCTGGAGTGAAGCTTCTTTCTGATGGACTGAAGAGTTCAAACTGTCAGCTGCAGATACTGAGGTATTTAGGAACTTATATGAGATCATTTACAGTTAGCCGGTCATAGTGTTTGTAGATGATATGACTGTTGATGTGTGTATTCTGCTCTCTTTCAGTCTTACTCACTGTAATCTCACTGTTCAGTCTTGTGAGAGTTTTTCATCAGTTCTACAATCCTCAAACTGTGTCCTGAGAGAGCTGGACCTGAGTAACAATGACCTGCAGAATTCTGGAGTGAAGCTTCTTTCTGATGGACTGAAGAGTCCAAACTGTCACCTCCAGATACTGAGGTAAATGGTTTTCCAAAAAATTAACACAATGCTATCACAATAAATGACAATTAAATTTTGACATTGTGATCTCAATGAAATGTCAGCACAAAAGACAAAACAACATTTGCAGGAATGTGATCCCACACTTACCTCTCTAAACAGACGTGTCGGCATAATATCCACTGGTGAGGGAGTCTGTTTCAATTTCAAAATTAACTATCAATTTATGAAGATCAATTAAATTAAAATTTGTTACACAGTAAAAATTTTTTTACAGTAAAATCCCCAGAGATAAGTCACAGAGATAAGAACATTTGGTCCTTCTCTAAATAATATTAAAGTAACACTGAAGCAGAGTTAAAGTTAAAGAGATAATTAAGAAATTAATCAAGTGATGATTGAACATTAATGATGAACACCTGCTGTTAACAAGCAGAATCAATGAAGAAAAGAGAAACACAAGAATTACAACTGACTTCAGCTACAGTCTTAGATGAAATCAACTGAAGATGAAAGACATTAAATCTCTAAAGATCTGATTCACTTATTACTGACCAGACTGGCTTTACTTCTGTCAGACGTCTACAGAAGTTCTTATTGAGAACTAACAGAGGTTTAGATGTTGGTGTTTTATTGGTCAAAAAATTATGCCACCATCATGGTGGTCAGGGTTTGTTTTAGTTGGGATCTTTAACCTTTTACATCTTTAAAACAAAGTGCATTTGAGAACCTGCAATAGTGTTTCACAACAAACACTAGTACATTGCTGAATCAGAAGATTGAATGAACAGGTTAACTTGAATATATTGCTTGAAGTGAATATCATAAAAAGGTATTTTATTCTTTGGTTTTTTTGAACAATGTTTGAATTATTGTAAAAAGGAAAAAAAAAGTTCTATTACACAAATGCCACCGTAAAGCTTAAACGCTAAAAATGAGTAATTATTACCACTCAGTCTTATACATGAATATATAGCATACAACCCTCAACAGTGGTGACAATAATTATTTATCCTGCAGTGCATGATGGGAGTTTTGTCCTATGGTGATACCCAGCATGCATTGCAGTGTGAAGCGGGTTTTTTTTAACACCATTGTTGAGATTCATATGTTGATTCTTGATGTGTGTGTGTGGCGGCGTGACACAGTAGTTTATAAATGTAATGTATGGTACGGTTTTAAAATTATTCACAATATTTTATTGCTGTAACACTTTCTACTCATATTGTGGTTTCACAGATTTGGTATTGCAAAGCTAAAATGTATATATAACAAATCATATCATTAACAACTTTATATGCATGTTTAATTCATCATCTAGTAGCAGCCAATATCTGTGCTTAGTAAAGCAGTGATCTCAGTATTTCACAACATGTCATGTGTTGTTGTTGTGCCGTATTGAGATCACAACTTATAAGGCACATTAGGAAAAATTAACATTACAAGTCAAGGGTCAAGAGCCCAACTAAAGTAAACTCTGATCTCCATGATGGTGGCTTTCTCTTCATTTTCAAGATAAGATGTTAAGGTTCTCGAAGTTGGACATTTAATTTTCTACTGCTCCCAGATAAATCATTTTGTGATTCATTAAAAGAACAATTATATATTTTTGGAGATAAATACCATCCCTGTGACCTCACCTTCCATAATATGGGAATCTTTTAAAGCATATGCTCAGGGTTGAGTCATTTAATATTTAGCTTGACAATTGACAAAGAAGGAAGAAGCTATAAGAATTATCTCTCAATTTGGCTTATGCAGCTTCTCCAGATCCAGGAATTTACAAAAAGAGACTCAAACTTCAATCTGATTTTAACATGTTATCAACTCATCAAGCTGAAAAGGTATTGCTGAAAGCTAAACATGCATTGTTTTGGGCATGGTGACAAGCCAAGTAAACTTCTTGCACTTCAGTTAAAAGAAAAGTCAGCTCAAAATTTAACGGAGGGTTAATGGCCTGCCGCCAACCCTCCGTCAATCTTGAATTTCTTTGATTTTGACATGAATATGGTTCGTACAGGCCAATCAGTCTTTTGAAAGTAGATTTAAAAATACTGGCAAAAATGCTAGCAAGGCATCTTGAATCAGTTTTACCAGCAATCATACACAGCGACCAAACTACTAAAACTAACTAAAACAGATTACTGTCTCATAATATTAGAAGGGCATTTAATATAATTTACTATTCCAATTCTCACCTATTAGAGGCTCCTCTGCTGCTTGATGCAGAAAAACCTTTGAATGAGTGGAATGGGATTACCCTTTTTTGTGCTACAGAAATTTGGTTTTGGCAATACTTTCATATTCTGGATAAAACTTTTGTATTCCTTCCCAGTATGCTCTGTTCGGGCCAATGGACTATCCTCCTCTATTTTACCCTTAAAACACGGCACTTGACAGTCCCTCCAGAAAAACGCGGATTTTTTTTTAGATTGTTGCGGGAAAAAATCCTTGATTATGCGGCACGTTTTCTTAAAAATGCAATGGAATATGCAGGATATTTTTGCAATTTTATGCGATGAAATTGCGGGAACTTGCAAAAACTGTGGTTTGATGCAAAAGAGAAAAAAAGGTGATTCCCCTAACACCCTGTTCTCACTAGGCTACTACCGTAATGTAAAGAGTCATTTCTTATTACTTCCTATGATAAACAAGCATACTAAATCACAGAATATTTAAGTTCTCATTCTGTTTTATTTCAGACCTTCATTAACACATGGCTCAAACTTACAAAACATTGAGTCAAACAAGTTCTGTAGCTTTACAAAAGGAATATTCAACAACTTCTGTAAAAATGAATAAATAAAATATAAAAAAAATAAAATGTGTGCTTCCTGTTTTACAGAGGTAGCTATACAAAATGTTTGGCAAAGTGGTTTTCCAGCGTCGACTTCCGTCTGTGGTCCAACACGCAGTTGCACGGAGTACAAAATAATTTTCCCCCACTGTCATGTAACACATCGGGAAACTGCTTCGCTCTTTTGCGCTTATTTTTGTTGGCAAATGAGAATGATTTGCGTGCTTCATCACGGTTTCACCACGGGGTTTGCAGATCACTTCATAAGGTTCCCATGGCAATAGGGGGAAAATAATGACGCTTTACTTGTGTGAAGTAAACACAACATTTTTCAACTTTCTGCTAAGATATTTGTGACTTTTTTGCAATGAAAATACAGGGATTATGAAATCATCCCACATATTTTGCTATCTGAAATCTGGAATTAATGCGGCGAAAGTGCGGCGTGTTTGAAATAAATATACGGACTATGGCTGATATGCATGAAATCAAGCGATCGCATAATCACGTTTTTCTGGAGGGACTGACAAGACAGGACTTCCCACTTTCACCTTTACTTTTTGCATTGGTAATTGAACCACTGGCAATTGCCATTCATAGTGAGCAGGCTATACAGGGAATTAGGAGAGTGTCATGTAACGCGGGGAACAAACTCACAGATAACAGGATTCTCAGGAAACAGGTACTTTTAATGAAGACACTCGTAACACAGACTGGAATACGTCACGGACTGAAAGACATGGGCAGTGTATATATACACAAACACATGAGGTGTGATTAACAAGGCACAGGTGAGTGACATTACTAATTACACAGACTGGGGAAAAACTATGTCACGGGACAAACCAAAAACCACAAAGAAGAGGGGAGACAAGACTATAGAGAGCTGATGCTGTTCACAAAATTTCATTATATGCTGATGATGTGTTAATCTATATCTCTGATTCGGTTGTTTCTCTGCCCAAAATTCTGAGAATTATAAACTCATTTAGCCTATTCTCTGGCTGTAATTTGATTATAAATAAAAGTGTGTTATGCCCAATAAATTTTACAATTTCTGATTTACCAATGCCTAAGAGCGCAGGTATGATGGTTAAACCATGGATGTGAGCTAAGTTTAGAAGCCTTTGATTTTAGTTATGCAACTGAGTCTAGAATATTTGTACATGTGTCATTAAACAACAAAGTTCCTCAGTGTTGTGCACTGTAAAAAATGCTGTAAAAAAACAGCCAAATTTCAACAATAACATGCTGTTTTCCATTAAAACAGTAATATGCCGTAGAAACAACGCATTCTGGGTACTATTTGAAGTTTTTTAGAAAATAGCCTACAGCAACACACTGTGAATTAAAATCGCTCAAAGGCGACACTCATTCACTGATCTAGTGGTGAGGGAGTTGGGCTTGTAATCAGAAGGTTGCCGGTTCGATTCCCACACTGGCAGGAATTGAAAGTGGGGATTGTGAATAAACAGCTCCACCTTCGAAAGCATGACTAAAGTGCCCTTAAGCAAAACACTTAACCCCTAATTGCTCCCCTTGTAAGTCGCTTTGGATAAAAAGCGTCAGCTAAATGATGAAAAATGTAAAATGAAAAATGTAAATGTAAATATAGTCCACTTGACAGAGTGAATGAAAAAAAAGAGTGAATTCAGACACTGATGAACACCTGCTGTTTACAAGCAGAATCACTGATGGAAAGAGAAACAAGAACAGAAAAAATATTAAATCAACTGAAGATAAATTCCATTAAATCTCTCAAGATCTGATTAATCAACCCCACAAACAGCATTACCTGATTCACTTATTACTTACCCGACTGACTTTTTTCTGTCGTGTGTACAGAAGTTCATATTGAGAACTAACAGAGGTTCAGATGTTGTTTGTGTCGTTTGACTTTACCATGATAGAGATCAGTGTTGGTTTAATTGGGATCTTGATCTTTGATTTGTAAACATTAAGTTTATTTTGCCAGCTGTAACAGTGTTAATAAAACACATTTGTTATAGTTGAGAAAACAGATGGGGTTGTGATCAAATGAGATCAGTTATTTATTACTAGTCAAAATTAGTATCTCTCAGCCAAATTTGTTCATGTCATCTAGATGGTTATATAATTTTATTTCACCAAGTGATGGGAAGGGCAACAGACTTGCGTGGATTGGTAATTTATCCACGGTAGGGACTATATTCATGAATCCAGGAGTTTTCTGTCTAATAAAGTCTTTATTATATTTTGGTGGCCTATCAATAAGGGCACAAGTCACTGGGCCCGTGGTTTAATGTATTCCAAAGAGTGAAGGTTTCTAAAGTCGACACCCTTCTGGTCACAACGTGGTCTTGATGATCCTCGAAAGGGGGTTGAAGAGACCAACAAAACTAGAACAAGACAGGTAGGCCGTAACTCCGACGCATGGTAGTGTTTAGGCGGCCAGTAGCTTCCAGGCCAGGTGCATATGAACTGTGGCAATGAATCCATGCACTTCTTTAACCTAAGGAGCCCAATGCGCTCTCCTCGTTTTCTAAGATGCTTTTTACTGTTAAGAAAGCAGTCCTTTGAGTAACGGCTAATCACAGAAAAGGTAGAAAATCCATGAGTTGAAAAAGAGCCCCTCAATAGGTATGTGTCTGCAGCAGTCCTCAGAAGAGAGATGTAAATCAAGAAGGGCTTGACGATCGTAGGTAAGTACAGTGGTGGTTTCTAGCACAAACAATCATGTCGCCCATTGCAATAGATATAACAATTGACATAGATGAGAGCCAACAGCAAGCCAACAAACAACCCGGCACCATCTTAAAGACCAAATGCAGAAAGAATACAAGTCAGTCAGTCTATGCACAATAAATAAATGAATGAATGAATGTGAGTTTTGGCCACTCATAACATGGATGTGAAAAAACAACATCCACCAAACATTTTTCCAGTTTTGTAATGAGAACTGTTTATAAATCTACTCAAAAATTCTGAAGCATTAAGGTGTGTCACTGGTGTATTTTTGTTTTTTATTAACTCGTTTTCTGCTAAAATAAGTTTTAGTTCTTTTAAATTTAAAGGTATTTAATAAAGTTTTTAAAGAAATTTAAGAGAAATTAAGAATGTTTTTAGTAACTAAAATTCAGTGAGTTTGTACGGAGCCCCGCACATGACATGCAGGAAAAAAATAGTAGGCTAAATCATGCGCACAATTTACTTATTCTTTCCCTCGATTTATAAATTGTGCGCAAGATTTAGCAAATCAAAGGAACGAAATAGTAAATCATGCACATGATTTAGTAAATCGGGGAATCAACTTAGTAAAGCATGCACACAATATACTTTATTTTCCCTGCATGTCATGTGCAGGGCTCCATAAATTTGAACTATTTGTAAATGATATTTTATTTACAATATGCACACATTCCATCTTAAAAAAACTTGTCTCATCATATTCTATTAAAAATTGAATGCATCACGTAAACTATATTTTCAATTCAAAATGAAATTTCAAAAAAGTATTCAATGGAAATTACTTAAGGAGGTTATTTAAGTTTTTTTTTTTTAAAAATGGTTAAAAATAAATAATACCTACTGAATGGCAGAAATAGATGTAAATGTTTGAAAATCCAAATAAGTATTATTGTGACTATTGACTTCACTAGACTAATAAAAGTAAATAAATACTTTTACCCTAGTACATTTACACAGACACTTTTGTTGATTTTGAATCTACAGAAAACACCTGCAAATGTAAACTGTACAGCTCAGTGTGTGATAGTGACTAATCTGATTGTCAAACTAATGTTTGCTGTTGCTGTGTGTGTTTGTAGGTTGTCTGGCTGTATGGTGACAGACGAAGGCTGCCATTATTTGTCTTCAGCACTGAGTTCAAACCCCTCACACCTGAGTGAGCTGGATCTGAGCTACAATCACCCAGGAGATTCAGGAATCAAGCAGCTCTCCGATAAACTCAACCATCCAAACTACAGACTGGACAAACTTAAGTATGTCAAGCTGGAGGAGTTTTGTAACAAGCTTAGCTTTAGTTATACTGCAGAGACATTCAATGCTTGAATTTGATTGGATGACTAACGTTCTAAGGTGTGCAACTTTTTTTTCATAGATCTTAGGGTCTCATTCACTATTTTTTTTTTAATTTTTTATTTTTTTTTTATTCATTTGGCAGACGCTTTTATCCAAAGCGACTTACAAGGGGAGCAATTAGGAGTTAGGTGTCTTGCTCAAGGGCACCTTAGTCATGGAATCGAAGGTGGAGAGAGTGCTGTTCATTCACAATCCCCACCTTCAATTCCTGCCGGTGTGGGAATCGAACCAACAACCTTCAGGTTACAAGCCCAACTCCCTCACCATTAGGCCACGACTACGACTATTCACTAAGCATCCATACCTACAAATATGAAAAACATTTTCACAAACAAATCATGATTCATCAATAACTTTAGCTCTAAAATTTATTCTAAATTTATGAAAGAAATGAGAAATGCACAGATCGCACTCTTGGTGGCTTTACAAAGATATAGATCTTAAATATATATATATCGGAAAAGGGAAAGAAAACTATAAGTGAAGCTGTGAGATAGCTCTGCATAAAGACGCAGATACATGTTTGTACAAATTGGTAATCATGAATGCATCTTTAGAGAGCGTCATATTTGCTGAGAGTGACGACATGGCTTGGTTGTGTTTTATGCAAATTACTTACCTCGGGCACACAGTCACTCTTTTAGAATACTCTGAATTCATCAACATTAGAATGAAGTAAAGAACAAATTCCTGGGCGTACGCACATGTGAATTAGCCAGATAATTTTCGTAAGAAGATCAAATGTGAAATGGTGTATGCAATTATGTGGGCCCCTTTTTCACCGGGGCAACGCTTAAGATGAAGCTTCACTTCATTGGTCAACACATTTAATCAATGCCTTTTGTCTCTGTTGAAAAAACGTCTCAGGTTACGTATGTAACCCTGGTTCGCTGAATAGGGAACGAGACGCTGCGTCGAGACGCGTTGGGAATGCTTCTGCGTGATTGTGTCGTGAAGCACATGTGAAATCTGTCCAATGGCGTGACGGAACATCATGACGTCACAGATCAGGAAACTATAAAGTACCCCTCCAAACAAAGAATGGCAGCTTCTAATTGGATGAAGCAAAGCGCTCGGGGGCTTGCAGAGAGTGTGGTAACGCGATGCAGCGTCTCGTTCCCTAATCAGGGAACCAGGGTTACATACGTAACCTGAGACGTTCCCTTTCATGGGAACTTCGAGCTGCGTCGAAACGGGTTGGGAACCTTATATCCACGACGCCATAATACCAAAAGCCCCGACTGTGGAGCTAAGAGAGGACCGAAGACCCCGGAGTAGAGC
This sequence comes from Zacco platypus, assembly GCA_038088235.1. NCBI lineage: Eukaryota > Metazoa > Chordata > Actinopteri > Cypriniformes > Xenocyprididae > Zacco > Zacco platypus. The sequence goes on along the minus strand of JBBHEA010000026.1, from coordinate 367,262 downwards.
CTAAGTCAAGGCTATAAAATCTTTGAAAAGTGTGCGGAGAGGACCAGCCCGCCGCATCACACACATCTTGTAAAGACACTCCTGACAGAAGGGCTTTAGAGGCCAACATAGTCCTAGTGGAATGTGCACGGACAGTCAAAGGTGAAGGCTGTCCGGCCGACTCGTAAGCAAGTGAGATGCCCTCAACCACCCACTTACTCATCCTCTGCTTAGAAGCGGGACACCCCTCCCTGGGTGACCCGAAACAGACAAACAGCTGATCTGACCTACGCCACCGGGCAGCTCTGTGAACTTAGGCATCCAGAGCCCTGACTGGGCACAGCAGATTAAGATTTTCCTGATCTGTCGTTACAAATGGTGGAGGACAGAAGGCCTGCAGCACAATGGGCCCCAGAGTATTAGTAGGGACCTTAAGAACATATCCCGGCTTGGTATGCAGGAACGCTTTAACCATACCAGGCGCAAATTCCAAACATGAAGGGGCCACAGAAAGGGCTTGAAGATCTCCAATTCTCTTGAGAGAATTTTTCAGCAACTTTCTCCAAAGGCTCAAAAGGAGCCATGGCCAGGCCCTCGAGCACTATGGCCAAATCCCAGGCAGGTGTCCTGACCCGCTGTGCAGGCCTAAGCCTCAGAGTACCACGAAGAAACCTTGTCACCAAAGGGTCTCTCCCTAAAGAAGCGCCACCCACAGGAACGTGCTAAGCAGAAATGGCCGCCACGTAGACCTTAAGAGTGGAAGGAGATAACCCTGCTGAGAACTTCTCCTGCAGAAACTCTAAAACTGAACCCACAGAACAGTTAACAGGCTCAAGATGCTGTTCGGCAGGGAGGAACATACTTCTTGAATTGCTGATTCGCCATAATAAGTGAAATGCTTTGTAACAAACAACAGTAAATCACAGACAGAAACACAGAGCGCTTGCTGAAGACAGAGAAGCTGCCATTCTTTGTTTGGAGGGGTGCTTTATAGTTTTGTGAGACCATGACGTTCCGTCACGCCATTGGACAGATTTCACATGTGCTTCACGACGCAATCACGCAGAAGCATTCCCAACGCAGCGTCTCGTTCCTTATTCAGGGAACCAGGGTTTCATACGTACATACATAAGTTCCCATGAAAGGGAAACACAGTCTCCAATCAGGAGGTTTATTTTTTCTTAACACACACATATATATATATATATATATAGGTTTGTGTATGTCTGTTGTGTTGTTGGTACCCTTTGGTCAATGAAAGAAAAACTCACAATAGTCACAGAAAAAAACTTTAATCTGACAAAAGTAATAATAAATAAAAATTCTATGAATGTTAACCAGTGAAAGTCAGACATTGCTCTTCAACCATGCTTCAACGGAATTATTTAAAAAAATAAACTCATGGAACAGGCCTAGACAAAATTGATGGTACCCCTAACTTAATATTTTGTTGCACAACCTTTTGAGGCAATCACTGCAATCAGACGATTCCTGTAACTGTCAATGAGACTTCTGCACCTCTCAGCAGGTATTTTGGCCCACTCCTCATGAGCAAACTGCTCCAGTTGTTTCCGGTTTGAAGGGTGTCTTTTCCAGACGTGTTTCAGCTCCTTCCAAAGATGCTCAATAGGATTGAGGTCAGGGCTCATAGAAGGCCACTTTAGAATAGTCCAATGTTTTACTCTTAGCCATTCTTGGGTGTTTTTAGCTGTGTGTTTTGGGTCATTGTCCTCTTGCAAGACCCATGACCTGCGACTGAGACCAAGCTTTCTGACACTGGCCAGCACATTTCTCTCTAGAATCCCTTGATAGTCTTCAGATTTCATTGTACCCTGCACAGATTCAAGACACCCTGTGCCAGATGCAGCAAAGCAGCCCCAGAACATAACAGAGCCTCCTCCATGTTTCACAGTAGGGACAGTGTTCTTTTCTTGATATGCTTCATTTTTCCGTCTGTGAACATAGAGCTGATGTGCCTGAGCAAAAAGTTCAATTTTTGTCTCATCTGTCCATAGGACATTCTCCCAGAAGCTTTATGGCTTGTCAACATGTAGTTTGGCATATTCCAGTCTAGCTTTTTGATGATTTGTTTTCAACAATGGTGTCCTCCTTGGTCATCTCCCATGTTGTCCACTTTGGCCCAAACAACGATGCATGGTGCGATCTGACACTGATGTCGCTTGAGCATGGAGTTCACCTTGGATCTCTTTAGAAGTCTTTCTGGGCTCTTTTGTTACCATTCAGATTATCCGTCTCTTTGATTTGTCAACAATTTTCCTCCTGCGGCCACGTCCAGGGAGGTTGGCTACAGTCCCATGGATCTTAAATTTCTGAATAATATGTGCGACTGTAGTCACAGGAACATCTAGCTGCTTGGAGATGGTCTTACAGCCTTTACCTTCATCATGCTTGTCTATAATTTTCTTTCTAATCTCCTGAGACAACTCTTTCCTTCGCTTCCTCTGGTCCATGTTGAGTGTGGTACACACCATGTCACCAGACAACACAGTGCCTACCTGGAGCCCTAAATATAGGCCCACTGACTGATTACAAGATTGTAGACACCTGTGATGCTAATTAGTGGACACACCTTGAATTAACATGTCCTTTTGGTCACATTATTTACAGTCTTTTCTAGGGGTACCATCATTTTTGTCTAAGCCTGTTCCATGAGTTTATTTTTTTAAATAATTCCGTTGAAGCATGGTTGAAGAGCAATGTCTGACTTTCACTGGTTAACATTCATAGAATTTTTATTTATTATTACTTTTGTCAGATTAAAGTTTTTTCTGTGACCATTGTGAGTTTTTCTTTCATTGACCGAAGGGTACCAACAATTTTGTCCACGTGTGTATGACATTAAAACATGAACATATGACTAGAAAAAAATAACACTGCTAGATGATGCATCAGTGTTATTGATTACAACACAAAACCTGACTGTGCTGGTTTGAAAGAGTACTCCCATTGTTGATGCGATCTTCCCATAACAACAACGCTGATACACGGGCAACTAAAGCATGAAGAAACAAAGAAAGAAAGATCTACAAGGAATATGATATGGATATTTCTCAAGTAGCACAATTATAGTCAATAATGTTGGGTATTGCGTTTGAGCTGAAACTGAAGAGTGAATGAACACCAGTAAACTGCAGTGCTTTAGCTGGTTAATAAACTCAACCAAACGTGTCCTGTATGAGATTAATTAGATATAGAGAACATAGATAGTTTTCATGATCGATCGTCGCTGTCATGGTCTAGTACTCGTGCCCATCCCTAATCAGAACACATTAAATAGACCATAAATCAATCCTCTCGGATACATCAGTAAATCTCCTCATGATCTCTGATCTTCTGGATCTTCCCCTCTTTCATCATCAGTCTCCAGCATTACAGAGCCATGACTTAATAAAAATTTCCACTTCAGATGCTGTGGCCTGGATGTTTTTTGTTCCAGCATCTAAAGTGAGAAGAAAACAACAATTAACATGTAAATGTAAAAAACAAAACAAGGCTTGTCCCAAGTGGAAAGTATATGCTTGTGTTTCTGTTAGGACATTTCCACCTAATTCAACATACTTTATTCCCTACCATTTTGATGAAGTTTAATAGAAAATGTAGAAATTACTTCAGAAATCTAAAAAGCTTACTTGTGTCTGTGTGTAAATCTGACACTGTGTGTGTTTTCTAGTGTGGATCATGGAGGAGAGATCAGGATAACAGCAGCAGTACGCAAATGTAAGTACACACACTTACACACACACACACACTCTCTCACTCACAAACACACACACACACACACACACACACAGAGAGACTCTCTCTCTCTCTGCTAGATCTCACTATAAAATTAAAGTAGGCAAAAATCTTACTTATATTTCCCAGACTATTTGTAAATGTATTAAATGAATTTAACTAACTTAAAGAACAATGAAATACCAGATTGCAAATTTGAATGAGAAAGGAATAACAATGATTTATTTAAGTTCACACTAATAAAAGGGCTTTGTGATTTGTTTTTTTTTTTCCAAAGAACCCAAAATATGAAACAAGTATATATAAAGAATAGAAAATAACAGACAAAGATACTACTTTACCTCAAAGCTATGCAAATCTGTTTTCTTGCAAACAAAAGATTTATACACTCTTCTGATTCTCTTAATTTACATTTACATTTAGTCATTTAGCAGACGCTTTTATCCAAAGCGACTTACAAGTGAGGAAAACAAACAAGCGATTCTTCATGAATTGGCAAATAACACAGGAAGTGCTCACAATACAAGTTTCATACATTGCTCAGTACCATAAGCTAGAGTAGGAAGGGAAAAAGGTACGAAAGGTTTTTTTTATTTATTTTTTTTATGAGGGGATTAAGTGTTCACGGAAGAGATGAGTTTTCAGCTGTCTCTTGAATATTGCCAGGGATTAATTGTTCTTTTTGTCTGTTTTTCAGTGTCTTAAATTTGTATTCTTAAATTTCTACCTCAAATCACATCAAATCAACCTATGAGATGTAAAAACACTTCAAAACACAGTAAAACAAACCCAAAACCTCTTTCAAGATCTTTTACACACTTTAAAGGGAAATTAATTAGTATCACAGTCACAAATGTATGCGTACTTTTTCGTTCAGAACGTAGTTCAGAATGATCTCACAGTCAACAAGTCTCAAACAAATTCACCCACGTCCATCCAATGATAGTGATCCGATGTTGGAATCAAACTCAGTCAAACTCACAGTTTCTAATCACGTTCGATCCACTCCTGGCACACGCAAAGTCCCGTCGAGTCTCACAATGAAATCCAAGATGAGTTCAGTTTCAAACTAATTCACTCAACGAGTCCACCAAAACTTCCTTACAGCCGTCTGTGTTCACGAATTTGAATGTCTTTCATCACACGTAAAGTAACTCAAGCGATCGAATAAGACAAAAAATAAACACTTGCAGAAACAAATAAAACAAATAAAAGAGGTTCTCTTCGCTGGACCTTAAATTAACTGGTCTCCAAAATGACGACACACTTTCCACACAACGATTTCACATGCTGCCGCTTCTCGCTATGTGCGATGCTCCTTCCTCCTCACGTAACTCACGTCATGATGCAACATACAAGCTCAACAGTCATTGGTCAGCAACAAACACTTACATTAAACATGCTTTCTTATTAGACATGACCAAAAGCGTTGCATCATATTTTTTAAAGAAATAAACAAAGTACATTCAAATCCTGTTTTATTTTCCCAAAAATGAATAATATTCATAGACCTATTTTAGGGTTCCCTACACATAATAACATTTCAAGGTTACCTTTCAGTCGGTCCCGTTCGACGTATGTCAGAATTGAACCGACGAATTGGGATATCGCATGAGAGCCCTATCACCTTGGAGTGTAAACTAAACGAGCCAATGCACATCTTTGCATGATGTGATCCGCCCCCGCGAGCGGGTATAAATACGGAAACAGGAGCGCTTGCACTCTTTCTTTCGCTTCGGAGCCATGCAGTGTTTGTTCCTGCAATTCACCTGAGAGAGAGAACACTAGGAGAGCCTTCTTCAGGGAAATCCTCTTGCTGTGCTGGTGCGACAGTGGGACAGCAGCGACCACGGTCTCACAAGGCCTGAACTGCTGTTTTCACTCCAAAACATCCTGCCAGTGTGGTTGGGCTGCGATTTGGGCCGGTTGCGAGTGAGATATATATGAGCGAGTAAATATTGATGTTTATATATTTTTATAATTGTGTACATATATATATATATATGTATGTGTATATATATATATATATATATATATATATATATATACGACCGCATCCAGCAGCGCACGAGCGGAATGACATCTTGAAAAAGACGCACTACACGCTCGTATGGAAGAAAGGAAAATTGCTCTTTATATATATATATAAAGCTCGTGCGCTGCTGGATGCGGTCGTTCCCTGACACCAGCTGACGGGCACAAATCACTGCATCACGTGTTTGGGCATTCAGCACGCTGAAGCAGCGTTTGTGAATAGTTCATGTTCTCATTGTGGGAACATGACTATCGCAGTGTTGAGGTCGAGGCTTGCGTACCTTGGTTCTCAAGGCCAGGCCCCCGTCCCTATGCCCCGATCTAGCAGTCCTTCTGGTTTCGGCCAGAGGATTGCTACTTCGGCGAATAGGCCAGGAGACCTGAGTATTACGGTCAGGGCTTCCCCGCTGAGTCAGTCTCCGCGGGCCCTTTTACGCATCACACACCACGCATCACACACCAACCGTGGTGTTGCCAGAAAAGCGCGCTGATCCCTCCTGGTACCTCCTCCGACTTCACTGACCTGGATGGCGGAGCGGCAAAGGGGTACATGGAGATCCCCCCAGTTCAGCGCGCCGTTGCGATGCAGCTGTGTCCAATGGCCAGCAATTGGCGGGGTTATCCGCGCCTCCCGTCCAGGGCCTGTAAGATCCCGATAAGTATCGGTTCCTGGACTCCCCCGTGTCTCCGGTTGAGCTGTTTGGGCTTCGCCCAACAGTTCTCAGCCTCACAGAAGCAGACAGTGGTGCTGAAACATGTCTTGGCCCGGCGGGCCGCCGCTGCCTCCACCCAGCTGCCGGTGGCTGCCTTTTTGTCTGCGTCTGCCACCCTCAGCCCGCTCTCATTTCACCAGCAGCTGGCATTGTGCATGTCGAGGGCACACCTGATGTGCCGTCTCCCACGCACACTGCCACTCTGCGGAGCCAGACCCCACTTCGGGCCCTCGGCCCTGCCTCGCTGCCCCACTGTGGGTACGTTTGTTGTCAAGTCAAGTCACCTTTATTTATATAGCACTTTTTACAATGCAAATTGTGGCAAAACAGCTTTACATTAATAATTGGCAAATAATTTTGGCTGCACAGCAGCTCCCAAAGAAAATGGTGTCATTGTCCAGATTATTCTATATATTATTGATTCATTCCATTGCAAATATCAATAGTTATTAGTCTAGTTAATTTAGGTAGATCAGCACTGCAGAAAACAGTGACGTAATCGTCCGGCTCAGCTCAGTTCACATACAACGACACCAATGCAGGCATATCAAAAACACTGCTGAATATCAAGCAAGTGTCCCCAACTTAAGCAAGCCAAAGGAACCAAAACTCCAACAAATGGAGAAAAAAACCTTGGGAGAAACCAGGCTTAGTCAGGGGGCCAGTTCTCCTCTGGCCAACAGTGAACACTTGTCCGATACTCAGGCAGAGTTACAGGTCATTAAACCCATTTGGAATCGCAACAGTCAAAATATTTAATCTAGTTCCATCTAGTTTAAGATCTTTTTGATCACGCCGGTATGGGACGGTTTGTTGGGATATGTGCCACTGGCTGATGAGTCGGTAAGGTCTTCACAAAGGATGAGCTAGTTAACATAGTCTCCGCCGACACCCCAGGGCCACATTGCTGCCGCACACAGGCACAGGTTCCCCGTCCGACCCGGACACGGCCCGGATCCAGCCAATCACGTTAATTGGTAAACCTCGGGATAAGCAGAGAGACAAAAATTAGCGTAGACGCCATTCTTCTTCAGATGTAACGAGTACATCTGGTGTTATTGGAAGTGTTCCCGGTTCCGGCTGACCTGATCTATGCAGCCTAACAATCCTTTGACGGATATGAAGACAAAAATTGATAGTGCGTCATGTGTATGCCAGGTATGCGTTTTTAGTCTAGATTTACACTGACAGAGTGTATCTTCTTCCCGAACAATGCTAGGAAGATTGTTCCAGAGTTTAGGTGCCAAATAGGAAAAGGATCTACTGCCTGCGGTTGATTTTGATATTCTAGGTATTAACAACTGGCCAGAATTCTGAGATTGTAATAGACGCGAAGGACTATAATGCATTAAGAGCTCACTCAGGTACTGGGGAGCTAAGCCATTTAGTGCTTTGTAAGTAATTAGCAAGATTTTAAAATCTATACAATGTTTAATAGGGAGCCAGTGCAGTTTTGACAGAACCGGGCTAATATGGTCATACTTCCTGGTTCTAGTAAGGACTCTAGTAGCTGCGTTTTGGACCAGCTTTAATTTGTTTATCACGCTAGCAGGGCAACCACCCAGTAGAGCGTTACAGTAATCTAGTCCTCAAGGTCATAAACGCATTAACTAGCTGTTCCGCATTTGTCATTGAGAGCATATGTCGTAATTTAGATATATTTTTAAGATGGAAGAATGCGGTTTTACATATGCTAGAAATGTGGCTTTCAAATGAAAGATTGGTATCAAAGAGCACACCCAGGTTCCTAACTGACGAAGACGACTTAACAGAGCAGCCATCAAGTGTTAGACAGTATTCTAGGTTATTATGTGCTGAAGTTTTGTCGTTGGTCCCGTTGGCTCGGAGTCTAGGTGCTTTGTTAACGCTTCCCAGCCAGTCCCGCTGGCTCATTCACACGATCATACTCGGCTATGCGATTCAGTTTGCCCGGTGTCCCCCAGTCTTCAGGGGCATTCATTTTACTCACGTGTCTGCTTACAATGCCCCTGTGCTCCGGGCGGAGATTGCTGTCCTCTTGGCGAAGGACGCAATAGAGCCGGTCCCTCCAGCCGTTATGAAGTCAGGGTTCTACAGCCCCTACTTCATTGTACCCAAGAAAGGTGGTGGTTACGATTAATCTTGGATCTGCGAGTCCTGCGAATCGGTCCCTTCATAGGCTGCTGTTCAAGATGTTGAGGCAGAAATGCATTTTCGAATGTATCCGTTCCCAAAATTGGTTTGCAGCGATCGGCCTGAAGGACCCGTACTTTCATGTCTCGATTCTTCCTTGACACAGACCCTTTCTACGGTTTGCGTCCGAGGGTCGGGCATATCAGTACAAGGTCCTACCCTTCGGGCTGGTCCTGTCACTCCGCGTCTTTATCAAGGTTGCGGAGGCGGCCATTGTTCCCCTCAAGGAACAGGGTGTTTGCGTTCTCAACTATCTCGACGACTGGCTGATCCTAGCTCACTCGCGAGAGCTGTTGTGCAAGCACAGAGACCTGGTGTTAGCTCACCTCAGCTGGTTGGGTCTTCGGGTCAACTGGGACAAGAGCAAACTCTCCCCCGGGCAGAGGATCGCTTATCTCGGTGTGGAACTGGACTCGGTCAACCAGACTGTGCGGCTCACTGAGGAGCACATTGAACCACCTGGGTACACTCAAGAGCAGGAGGGCGTCAACACTGAAATTGTTTCAGAGGCTACTGGGGCATATGGCATCCACAGCCACAGTCACACTGCTCGAATTGCTTCATTTGAGGCCGCTTCAACACTGGCTTCACGGCCGAGTGCCGAGATGGGCGTGGCAATGCGGAACATTCCGTGTGGCCATCACACCGAGCTGTCTTCGTACCCTCACTCAGTGCTCAGACCCTTCATTCCTGGGTGCCGGAGTTCCCCTGAAACAGGTGTCCAGGCATGCTGTGGTCTCCACAGATGCCTCCACCACCGGGTGGGGAGCTTTGTATAACGGGCATGCAGTTTCAGGTCTGTGGACGGGGCCTCAACTGCAGTGGCATATTAATTGCCTTGAGTTGTTAGCAGTACGTCTTGAGCTGGGCCGCCTCAACCACCAGGGCAGTCTACGCTCTCGTCGCATGTCACAACTCGCCCACCATCTCCTCTTATGGAGTCAGAAGCATCTGAGGTTGCTTCGTGCCATTCACATCCCAGGCGTGCTGAACCGTGCAGTCGACAAGCTCTCAAGGCAGCCTCCGCTCTAGGGAGAATGTAGACTCCAACCCCAGGCGGTACAGCTGATATGGCGTTGCTTCGAGACCGCTCAGGTAGATCTGTTTGCCGCCCCGGACTCGACCCATTGCTAGTTGTTTTATTCCCTGTCCGAGGGCGACCCTCGGCATGGACGCACTGGCACACAGCTGGCCCCGGGGCCTTCGCAAGTATGCGTTTCCTCCAGTGAGCCTTCTTGCACAGACGTTGTGCAAAATTGAATTGATTGATTGATTGATTGAAAAACTTTATTAATCCTGAGAGGGAAACTGTTTTGCCACCAACTTCAACAGTACAACCAACAAACTGAGCACAGAATCAACACACAGATAAATTAAAAAACAACAACGAATACATGATTAAGAACCAATAAGACATGATACAGTTCCACAATTAAAAAACGGTGGTCAATTTTAACTAACTGTGTTCATTAAAATATCTGACCGCTGCAGGGACAAAATACCTTCTCATTCGTTCACTAGAGCACCGAGGCATTATCAATCACTCACTGAACGAGCTTCTAAGCCCTTTAAAAATATTTTGTAGTGGATGGCCTTCAAAAAACAAAACAATTTTTAATTTTGACCTTGTCCTCTTCTCCACAATGACCTCTAGTGAATCTGGAGTAAGACCAATAATCGAACCAGCCCTCTTGATCAGCTTTTTTATCTGATTTTTGTCCTCGACAGGTATGCTGCCCCCCCAGCAAAGTACAGCATAAAAAGAACACTAGCTAAGATCCCTTGATAAAAAAAACATCTAAAAACGTTGTGCTGACGTTAAATGATCTAAGTTTCCTCAAAAAGAAAAGTCTCGACTGGGCCTTCTTCATTAGGACATTAGTATTCTCTTTCCAATTCAATTTTTCATCCAAGTGGACGCCTAAGAATTTATATGACTGCACAATTTCAATCAACTGACCATTAATTGTGACTAGAGGGACCTTCTCTTTTTTCTTTCTAAAATCGATCACAAGTTCTTTAGTCTTCTCTACATTCAGTTTTAAAAAGTTAGACCAGCTGAAAAAAGACTGAGCCTCCCTTCTAGAAGCAAAATAATCGCCCTGATTAAGTAAACCCACTAAAGCAGTTTCATCAGAGAATTTTTGTATCCAACAGGATGGTTGACTATGCCTGTAGTCAGCAGTATAAAGTGTGAATAAAAAGGGAGCTAAGACTGTGCCCTGAGCTACTCCAGTATTAGTTAAAATAGTATCAGAAAGATTATTGCCAAGCCTAACAAACTTTGGTTGTGATAAGAGGTAATCTAAAATCCAAGAAATGGTTATATTATGCAATTTATAATCAGTTAATTTATTGGCTAAAATATGTGGCTGAATAGTATTAAAAGCACTTGAAAAATCAAAAAACATGATCCTGACAGAACTGGCAGTAGTTTCAAGATGACTGTAGATGTTATGGACCATAAAAAGTAGAGCATCATCTACCCCAACACCCTTCCTATATGCAAATTGCAAGAGGTCCTGAAAAACAGACACCTGTCTAGTCAGGTGATCCAGTACAACCCTCTCAAAACACTTCATAATGTGAGAAGTTAAAGCAATAGGCCTCAGATTAGCAAGGTTGTTGGACGCCTTGGCTTTTTTGGGGATAGGGACAAGGCAAGATGTTTTCCACATAACTGGGATCTTAGCAGAGGACAGAGACAGAGAAAACAATGAATGAAGGACGGAGCATAGCTGGTGAGCACACACTTTAAGGGTGTGTGGATAAACAACATCGGGGCCTGCTGCCTTATTGGATTTAATACGCCTTAACTACTGACGAACCTCTTCAATGTTAAGATTAATAACTGAGCTACAATCCTCAAAGCTGTTCTGCTTAAGGTTAGAAAGAACATTCTCATGTAGAGAGGAAAAATCAAATTCATCAGACCTGGCAAAAAAAGCATTGGCATCATTAGCCTGTATGAGCAGTTGACATAAACTGGGATTACTGGTCCCATATCCAGACTTCATACCATTCCATAGCCCTCTTGTGTTGGTGCAGGACATATTTCCTTCAACCCTTTCCTTATATTTTTGTTTGCCCTGTCTGATAATGACTTTCAGCTCTCTTTGAGCATCTTTAATCTTTTCTTTATCACCACTATAAAAAACAGCTTTCTTCTTATTACTAGCTGCTTTAACTTCTCTGGTAACCCATGGTTTATTATTGGGAAAGATTTTGATTTGTTTACTAGGAATTAAATACTCAACACAATAATTAATATAACAAGTAACTTTGTCAGAAATACTGTCCAAATCAATCTCTTGTACAGACACATTCCAGTCTGTACATTCAAAGCACCCCCTTAATGATTCGCAGGCATCCTCTGACCAGATGCGCACAGTCTTTGATGTAGTTGACTGTTTCCGTATCACCGGTGAATATTTAGACATCAGGGATATCAGGTTATGATCTCTATGGTCATTTCAAGGCTTGATTACTGCAATGCTCTTCTGGCTGGTCTGCCGTCAAGTGCAATCAAACCTCTTCAAATGATCCAGAACGCTGCTGCACGTCTTGTCTGCAACGAGCCTAAGAGAGTCCACGTCACGCCCCTCTTCATCTCTTTGCACTGGCTACCCCTTGCTGCTCGCATCAAGTTCAAGGCGCTGATGCTTGCTTACAGATCCACCACAGGCTCTGCACCTTCCTACCTCCACACACTGATACAACGCTACGTCCCCACCAGAAGCCTGCGATCACTAAAGGAACGAAGACTTGTGGTACCATCATAGAGAGGCACAAAATCACTCTCCAGAACATTCTCCTTCACTGCTCCCTGCTGGTGGAATCATCTCCCTACTTTCATCAGGAACGCAGATTCCCTGGCAATATTCAAGAGACAGCTGAAAACTCACCTCTTCCGTGAACACTTAATCCCCTCATAAAAAAAAAACCCTATCCTTCCCCCTTTTTCCCTTCCTACTCTAGCTTATGGTACTGAGCAATGTATGAAACTTGTATTGTGAGCACTTCCTGTGTCTATTTGCCAATTCATGAAGAATCGCTTGTTTGTTTTCCTCACTTGTAAGTCGCTTTGGATAAAAGCGTCTGCTAAATGACTAAATGTAAATGGTTCCTGAGGGGGGTGAGGAGACTGAATCCGCCTCGCCCGCTCTCTATACCCTCTTATTTGTCCCTGTTACTTACAGCTCTCCGGGAACCGCCTTCGAGCCTTGGCAGTCAGTGGAGTTAAAAACTCTGTCCCTTAAGACAGTACTCCTGGTTGCATTGGCCTCCATCAAGAGGGTAGGGGACCTGCATGCTTTATTGGTCTACAAATCGTGCCTAGAACTCGGTCCGGCTGACTCTCACGTCATCTTGAGACCCCGGACTGGATATGTGCCCAAGGTTCCTACCACTCCCTTCAGAGATCAGATAGTGAACCTGCAAGCGCTGTCCTCGGAGGAGGCAGACTCAGCCCTGGCTTTGCTCTGTCCCGTCCACGCTCTGCGCCTGTACGTGGACAGAACTCAAAGCTTCAGAACCTCAGACCAGCTCTTAGTCTGTTACAGAGGCCAGCAGAAGGGAAAGGCTGTCTCCAAGCAGAGGATGGCCCACTGGGTAGTGGATGCCATCCCCTTGTCTTATCAGTCCCCAATTCGTCGGTTCAGTTCTCACGTACATCAAACGTGACCGACTGAAAGGAAACGTCTCGGTTACGTATGTAACCCTCGTTCACTGAAGGAAGGAACAGAGACGTACGTTCCATCACCACAGTTCCTGTACTCCGCTTAGCGCAGGCCACTACAAGGCTCCTCGGCTCCTCAGCAAAAAACAGAGTGCGAGCGCTCCCGTTTCCGTATTTATACCCGCTCGCGGGGGCGGGTTGCGTCACGCAAAGCTTTTCCAATGTGAATTGGCTCGTTTAGTTTACACTCGAAGGTTAATAGGGCTCTCATGCGATGTCCCAATTTGTCGGTTCAGTTCTGACGTACATCTCCGTTCCCTCCTTCAGGGAACGAGGGTTACTATTCCATGTCTGTTCCATGAAACAGAACAAAAGGTGTTAGAGCCATTAAAGGTGCTTATTCAGATTTGAATTCTCAGCAATCTTTTAGATTGACCATTTCATTTTCATAGACAAATCAAACATGTTTCCAAAATACAAAATTGTGTATTATACACTCTACTTGTACTAACAATTTCCCAACAATCCAATGTTAAAAACAGTTTAATGTTATTGTTTTTATTCTGGTAACTCTGCTTAGTTTTCAATACTACATATAAGACAAAACATTCATTTTCAGCCTAATATACCTTGTTCAATTTTCGAAAACTTCTGACCTAAAAACACTTTCAATTATTTTTATCCTAGCTCACAAGGCTGAATTTGTTTCAATTTGTTGAATTTTGAGTACAATTTACTCTAGACCTTTTCGTATGTTTCATCGGAAGGCAAACAAACTTATTGTTCTATGGCTTTATGCTATCATCTTCTAACCTAGGTAGAACATTTATTTCAAAACTACAATAGTGGCTTCTGAATTAGCTCCAAGCCAAGAATATCTAATTCTTGCAGCAACATCAGTCCCAAGACCATCTATGGTTTCTGCAGTCTCTGGACGAATGGACCAAACTGTTACTTTAACAGTTTCTACAGACACAAAGTGAAAGGACCAAACCATGTACTATATATCTGTGGCTCCTATAGTGAGAACGGACTAAAGCTCTTCCTTAAATGATTCCTACAGACTCAAGAGAACAGGGCAAGCTATAAACCTTATATCTATAGCTCCCACCGTCTCAGGAGAATGAACTGAAACATTTAAAAGGTTCCTACAGACTCATTAAAAAGACCCAAGCCTAAAAATCTCAACAGTATTATACTGTATGTCACTACACAACAAATTTTACTGGTCTACTTAATATTCTTTTTGAAGTTTTTTAAGAGAGCTGATAAGTGTCACTCACCAAATTAGGATCTTTGAGACAAGATCCACTTGATTCAAATAATTGTATCCACAGACATGGTCTGTTGATCTTCAACATAAAAACTGTAGAATCTTCAAGACTCTTCTGTTCACTTCTTGTTGCAGTTGGTGAGATCTCCTCTTGTCAGTCTCTCCTGGCTGGCTCACCAAATTATTAGATTTTGCTGTATTTGGCTATTTCAGTCTTTTGGGGTGGCCTGCCAATGTATTAGATTCCTCTATGCATAAAATGAGTAAGCTTGACCAGAGTTCTTGTGGGGAGAAGAGTTTATTGAAGGCAGTAGTGTAGCACAGTTCTTCAGCAGTGATGTCAGCATGTCTGCCTGCAAAATATCTTAACCCAAAGTTCTGTCTGTGGGACTGAACTTTATACATGAAAACAAAAGGTCTATAAACAATAGAAAACTGTTAGGACCTCCCACAAGAGATTGATGTACCCTGAAATCTACTCTGAGCAATGCTGTTTTTTTGTCATTCACACTCATCAGTTTCTGTGGGCCATACATCTGTATGGGCCATTTGGTTCACACCTTTACAGACACAGATAGAGGTGATTGCATCTGAGGCAAACTAAAGATGATGAAAATACACAGAATCTTTCAATGTTGAGTAATTGTGCGGTTTTAACTAATTTTAATGAAGTACATTTAACAAGCAACAAAAAACATTTTCACAGTTTAGATTAAAAGATGGGAAGATTGATATTTCATGATTGTGATGTGTTTTATCTCCATCAGATTCCCATCGGATCACTCTGGATCTGAACACAGTGAATGAACTCCTCCATCTATCTGAGAGGAACAGAGTGATTACTAACACTGACACGCCCCAGCTGTATCCTGATCATCCAGACAGATTTGATGTGTATCAGCAGGTGTTGTGTAGAGAGAGTGTGAGTGATCGACGCTGTTACTGGGAGATTGAGTGGAGTGGAGAAGTGTTTATATCAGTGTCATATAAGAGCATCAGCAGGAAGGGAGGGAGTGATGAGAGTTGGTTTGGATATAATGATCAGTCCTGGAGTTTGATCTGCTCTTCCTCCAGATACTCATTCATACACAATAAGATAGAGACTGATCTCCCTGTGAAGTCCATCAGCAGTAGAATAGGAGTAAATGAGAAACAATATAGAATAGGAGTGTTTGTGGATCACAGTGCAGGAACTCTGTCCTTCTACAGCGTCTCTGGAGACACAATGATCCTCATCCACACAGTCCAGACCACATTCACTCAACCGCTCTATCCTGGGTTTAGGGTTTGGTCTGGATCAGTGAAACTGTGTTGATGAATCAGAACAAACTGATGAGTGACTGTGTGTGTGTCATGATGAATGATGGGAGGGGGGTGTCATCATAACGAGTGACTGTGTGATAAATCCTCATATAGACAGATCAGTGTGTGTGTGTGTGTGTGTGTGTGTGTCTGTTCTTTTCTCAGCCTCTACTTGTTCTGATGGAAATCAGTCACATCAATCTCTTTATTACTGTCAAAATGACCTTCAGTTGAACGGGGTTTGATTGTATACAGTTGCTGGTTTGGGGTGGCAATACTCCACTATTCACCACAAGGCAGGGTCCCAAAATTATCCTGCTTCATCAAATGTATTTAAATACAAAGTACTGCTGTGAAAAAATGTATTTAATTAAAATACAAGTAATTTGTAACTTGAAAATACAAACAAAATTTTCAAGCAATCATTTGAAGTGCGAGAGTAACAGTGGAGTAAGATACATGTAAAATAGAGAGAGAAGGGCTTTCCCTTTCTTAAACAATTTGTAATGCAACATATACTCTTTCATTTACCCCCTTACACTATGATCCTTCTAGTACTGTTTAGATGTTTTTTAGCACAATTAACTTCTCCAGCTGTTAGTCGTCTTCTGTGAAGGCGGCAAACCATTATTGCAAAGGAAAAAAATACACTCAACTGGTGCCGATGATGGCAAAATGTTGTATCTCATGAAGAGTAGTTTGATCAGTGGATATGAATCCAGTAAAGATAAGGCCTTCCTGTGGTCCTCCAGAAAATGAAGCGTCTACAGCTCTGCTTTGCTGTGGCTTGGTAACTAGTTATTTTGGTTGACCAGATATCTGCAGTGGTGCATACATGTTGTATGTTCTTAAGTCTTTCCTTTAACTTTGCTGTTTTAGTACTAAAATCTTTGTCTGAGTGTTCTACTTGACATTAAATTAGAGCCCTGGCAAAGGCAAATTTATGAATTCTTTTTGTTCAACGATGGCCTGTGGGTACATGCCTTTTGTAACAAAGGCAAACCAGGCTGTCCATTTTACACACGCCACACCACAGCCTTCATGTGAATGAAATTTGGCACATGGGGCACTTCAGCATCTTCCCAGAACTACTGGCCTCCCTTGTTTTTCCGGCTGGTCCATCATGACTTGTTCACTCACCTCACTCAACGCCGTTTGTCCACCAGCCGAAGGACTAAAACAGGAATTTAACCAGGGTTTGGAAAGGTTAGAAAGGGACATGGTGAATTGTTTGCTCCGTCAAGATGAAAAATGGGAGAGGAAGCTGCTGAAAGTTGTGTTGTACCCCTGCTTCCTCACGTTCACTTACGAGTATAGCCAGGACTACAGAACACTGTCCACACAGAAATTAATATATCTAGTAACATAATAAGTGAGCTCACTGATATCATCACCTTTCATATCACAAAGAACATTCTAGTCTGTAGTTTCAAAACGGTCTCTTAAAGCATCATTCCCATCCATCATTTCCTCACTGTTCTCATTACAACCAGCTGTTGCTGGACAAGTGGTTTATACCTGCATGTCAAATCCACCAGGTTGTGATCAGATTTACCCAGCGGAGGGAGAGGAGTCAAAGGTTTTACTGTCTCTATTTGGACAAGTCATAAACTGGCTAAAAACAGTCCCAAGAGTCCCAGTTCCAGTTATTAAAATAAATGCCTGTGGATACAGAGTCTGTAAATCAACAGTGATTGTGAGTAACATCACACACAACATATACAGCAGAAGCGATCACATGCGATCTCAATCTCCATTGTGCAAAGCTGCCCACACCATCTGAAAGCCCTCGATGTCACATTCGAATCCAGGATATGATCATGCAGCCATGATACTGCATTTGTGATATTTCAGCTCACTCTTCATCAGCTTCGTCAGCTTCTCTAGGCAAGATGGGTTTAAACTTTCTTCACCGCTTCCACCACTTCTTCCCCGCTCTATAGCCTCTTGCACGTTTCTTTAGCTCAACAGGAATTTCCTCTCTTTGTCCAAACGCTGCAGAAGATTTCCCGAATGCAAACAACTGATCTCTAGTATAAATAAATCAGTGGATGCAAGTGTAGCCGCCCGCAAATTGAGTGGTAAAGGGTCTTACTATTACCTTGCGCAACCCCCACGGCCACTAGGGGGTGCTCTGACAGGTTCACTACTGGACCAAAGAAGTACTAATGGGCTCAATCACCAAGGAAATACACAAACCACAGTCTCAGGTAAATCAAGAAATAACAAGTTTATTAAATACAATTCATAAATAAAACCCCGGAGCAGTGACAGGCTCGTGCGCTCATTGAGGTAACATTCACTTGACTTGAATCAGAATTAATGATGTATAATGACCATGATGATCTCCAGAGGAACTATCCTCTGATCAGGTTAACAATCCAGCAAAGACACTCTACACTTGTGGCACATCAAATCACACTGGTGCATGTGAGCGTCAGGCATACATAATTTCCTCACCACAGGCCATATAAATATCAAAACAAAACCCACACAATAAATACATAAAATACATAAATAGTTAAATAAATAGATAAATACAGCAATATCAATCACGTGATCACTCAAGCTGAATATTAGCCCTCGTCAGCATACACAGATAATACCCAATGAAACGTGACAATAGCCTGTCTAATGCCTGAACTCACTCACGCTCACAAGCATACAAAAGTAGGAAGTACCGGGGAACCGCAGCCGTCTCGACTTGCCTACGGCTTCCCGGTAAGCAAGGCACTATAGTACATATCCATACAACAAACAGTAAATGTATATTACCGTGTTACACGTACTGCTGGCCTCCTGACCCGCTACCAGACGTGGGGCACAACGATCGGAAGAATCACGCGGACGCCCAATTTTACAGGGAAACCCTGACATCCAAATTATCCCTCCCGATCTACTCGTCTCGTGCGCCAAACATCCATCCCACGTCTCGGCACGGCAGCCTTGGCAAAGAGCTCAGCAGGACCGAGAAGGATCCCGTCTCGTCCCACACAATCAGAGTCAAGTCTCGACTCCCGATCAACAAACACAGAACACATTTATTCAGTTCATTGATTGTAAGACAAGGCGCAGGTGTTTCGCTCCGTCCTGCACAGTCGTGGAGGAGGACACGGGGAATGCCGCTGACGTCATCACTCCCATATTAGGAAATGACGCGATATGTGAGCGGCCCCTTCGTTGTGTTTTTGCACCGAGTCAATTCCTCACGCTGCTGTTTCCAATGTCTTCTCATCGACTCATTAAGCTCTATTTCCTTTTCCAACAGTCAGATCAATCGCCTTCAGCTTGAGAGCAGCATCATATGCGTTTCTCCGTGTCTTTGCCATGATGAGGGAGACAAAATGACTACCGTAATCAGAATGATGGGAAGTTTGAGCGCGCTCGATTTAATCTAAACCGTAAACATGCTGCCAAAAAACTGAGCACATCATAATGTTTTTTTGAATGAAACAAATTTGAAAGCGGGAAAAATCCATATATTAGCCGCGTCGTTGTTTAAGCCGCAAGATTCAAAGCGTGGGGAAAAAGTTGCGGCTTATAGTCCGGAAAGTAAAATCGGCAGAGTTAATTATTCAGTGTTACTCTACATTTACTCTTAATGAGTTAATTTAACAACAAATAGTGAAAGATGCCCTCTAGTGTTGGTGAAAATGATCAGAGTTAACTTTACTCTGTTAAGCCCCGCCCCTCAACGCCCCATGATGACGTCATGGATTTGAACAGAAGTTTCTCGTCTCAACCGCCATTTTCTTTCAGCTCGCACCGAAGGTAAGCTCTTTTAAGTAACGTATTAAAACATCACTTTTGAATAAATGCACTACTATTACAGCATCGGTTGTAATGTGATGAACTGTGTGTAGTTTGGGAGGGTCAAACTCCGAAGAGAATTGGGAACTTCACAGTATGGTGAAGAATTTTTGTGGTAATGATGAATCTTAAATTATATCAATAATTGTGTTTTATTTGTATTTATGCTTGTGTTGTAGTTAGCTTAATTATATCCTGTTAATTTGTATATAGTTATTTATAAGCGTCGAATTCTCCACCGCCACAGTGGAGCATTGACAGTTAGCCGCTCAGTGTTTCATTAGACAGGAGAAATTCAATGTTCATATTCAAAGACTCAGTTAAAACTGATGACTTTGCAAACTATTGCAACAATTTCGGTACCTAACCTTTTTCCACTGTCGTGTGTCTAAAACTAGGTCACTTAACGTGAGGCCTACAGAACCTGCTGGAGAAGATGAAACAGAAATGTGTTCAAATAACCGAGCCGAGCCTGAAAAAAATACTTTTTAACTGTTACTATTTTATTTTAGGTTTATAAATCACATTTCCATCACTTGTTTGGTCATTTTATTTGACGATCTTTATATATTCAGGGCTCGACATTGCGAGTCTTTCGGTTGCATTATGACTGAAAATAGCTGTGAACTGTGAGATTTATTTTGGAGCTCCTGTACGAATAAAAAATCCCAGACCAGTTTTCTTGAATGTAATATCATAAAATGTCTTCAATACCTCAAATGGAATAACAAACGCCTTAATAGTCGTTTAAATCGCAATGTCGAGCCCTGAATCTGCCTCTCCTGTGCAGTTAAATCGGTCCTCGTCTTCATCTATTGACTCTGATTCACAGGACACACTGATTATTGAAGAAAGATCCTCAAGTGAAAGAATGAGGTTAGATCATGAAGCTAAAAAATGAGCATCAAATTGGTCATTTATTGGGTAAAGACTTAATTTATCAATCTTAAAAAAGATATATTTAAAAATTAATGTAATGCATTGTTCTTAAAATGCCATATTCATGTTTTCTTTTGTTTATTTATTTTTTAATGAAGTTGGTGGAATCCATTCTTGTCCAGAAACCTGGTGGGGAGCATGTAATAAATGAATACAACTGAACTAAAACTTTGGGGGATGAAACGAGAAGGAAAATGGTGAAGATCCTGGCAGCGGACATGACAGAAAAGAATGGGTAATCTGCATATCATTAACTGGTGTATAAATGATCTGTCACTGTAGTTCTGTCATCTTTTGCTTTTTTAACCTGGGCTAAAGATGGGTGGATTTTATTTTTATTTTTTAAATTGTACAGTACATCACCACCACGGCAGGTGAAGGAAAATACTCCAGAGGAATTGTGGCTTTGTTCTCTTTCCTCAGTGAAACCTTCTCCAAAAATGGCCATGTGAGTATCACACTGTTTTTGAGTTTGATTTCTGTGTTGACATGTCTTAAATGCTGATCACACACCCATAATACAGGTGCTGAATGAACTGAGATGAATTTTGCGATTGATTTAACACTTTTTCTCTCTCTTTCTGTATTTTTGTCTTTCTAAGGAACATTACTATGATGGAGAGAGTGGCACTGGATACTTGGCATGGAGAATCAAAACTATTCAGAGAGGCTTGGCTAAAGAACGACGAACATCATTCGAAGGTACAGAATGAAATTCAGAAATCGCCTGCTTTATTTATTTATTTTTTTCATAGCTCATTGTGGCATATTTCACAGCAGTTGAGTTGCCTTAAAGGGATAGTTCACCCAAAAATGACATTTTAATGTTTATCTTCTTACCCCGAGGGCATCCAAGATGTAGGTGACTTTGTTTCTTCAGTAGAGCTCAAATTATGCTTTTTAACTCCAACCATTGCCGTCTGACAGTCAAATAATGCATTGAAACGTTAACACAGTCTATAAGAGTCAAATAAACACACACAGACCAACCCATATTAAACCCTGCGGCTCGTGACGAAACATTGATGCTCTAAGACACGAAACGATTGGTGTGTGTGAGAAACCGAACAGTATTGATCAGTTTTTACCTGCCAGTGTTTTGTAAGATCAAGACTATTGCTGTGAAAGATGAAAATGTGCTGTTGTGTGGAACACTGATGGAAACTGTATGTTTTGATGACCATTACTATGCTTACACATCATATTCTAAGACTTGGGTTAAATACACTGTACAACAGGTCACTAACATATGAGAAAAATCGACCACATTATCATATGATAATAAGTATTTATATTATGATATAAACCTGTATCATTTCGCTTCAAAATATCTTTACAAAGATGTTCTAATTAATAAAAAATTACACTTACATTTGTAGAAGTTGCAGCTTCCCGTATTGCCGTCCACCATATTTATTTTTCATTCGCGCTCGATCGTCTTATCGCGTTGGATTTTGGGTAACTATTTTTCGGTTTCGACCCTATATAGTGCACTATATAGTGGATAGGGAGCGGTTTCAGACACAGCTGTTGCCTTTCTTTCTTCTCCAGACTGAGCTTTACTGCCCGACATCCAGTTGCGGAAGACGGATCTCGCTCGGCAGCACAAATCAGAACTGAGATTTGGTGAACCCGATCGGTATTGAGTTGCTATTACGAGCAGCAAATTTGAGTCGCTGTGATTTTATTTTCCTACTGTAAATCCCATTGTGATTTTTGTATCCTTGATTGTTCAGATTTATTATTTTATTTCTGTGTTTTTTTTGAGAACCGAAAGTGAAAGTGTATTTGCAGAGTGTTAATTGGGAAATTGCATTCAAGGTTTTTATTTCCAAATTAAATAAATTAATTAGAAATAAAAAAATAACAATTAGGAGAAACTAAATTCTATAAAAGTTAATCTTATTATCTGAAAACTAAATGGCTCAAACGATTAGGAAAAAAAATACTAAAACTAAATAAATAGGAAGCAAAAATACATTAGTGTTGTAAGGAAGACACTTGTGTGTTATTTTCTATTTCTTTTATTCCCCATTATCCTGATGACCATTTCTTTTCCCTGTGTTTGTTGTTTAGAGATTCTGGTTTGATTTTGTTCT
This sequence comes from Zacco platypus, assembly GCA_038088235.1. Lineage (NCBI taxonomy): Eukaryota > Metazoa > Chordata > Actinopteri > Cypriniformes > Xenocyprididae > Zacco > Zacco platypus. Next base: position 344,507 of record JBBHEA010000026.1, on the reverse strand, counting down.
GTATTATTGAATTGTCATTATTCTTTAATATAACGGACCTGTTCTAAATCAGCTGTTGTGTTTCCTTTCCTTCTCCGCCGTTACTAACGCAGTCTCTGGAGCGAATCCGGTCTTCTGATCACACACACACACACACACTGATCTGACTGTCACACACACACACACACACTGATCTGACTGTCACACACACACACACACACTGATCTGACTGTCACACACACACACACACACTGATCTGACTGTCACACACACACACACACACACTGATCTGACTGTCACACACACACACACACACACACACTGATCTGACTGTCACACACACACACACACACACACTGATCTGACTGTCACACACACACACACACACTGATCTGACTGTCACACACACACACACACACACACACTGATCTGACTGTCACACACACACACACACACACACACTGATCTGACTGTCACACACACACACACACACACACACTGATCTGACTGTCACACACACACACACACTGATCTGACTGTCACACACACACACACACACACTGATCTGACTGTCACACACACACACACACACTGATCTGACTGTCACACACACACACACACTGATCTGACTCACACACACACACACACACTGATCTGACTGTCACACACACACACACACACACACACTGATCTGACTGTCACACACACACACACACTGATCTGACTGTCACACACACACACACACACACACACACACTGATCTGACTGTCACACACACACACACACACTGATCTGACTGTCACACACACACACACACACACACACTGATCTGACTGTCACACACACACACACACTGATCTGACTGTCACACACACACACACACTGATCTGACTGTCACACACACACACACACTGATCTGACTGTCACACACACACACACACACACTGATCTGACTGTCACACACACACACACACACTGATCTGACTGTCACACACACACACACACTGATCTGACTGTCACACACACACACACACACACTGATCTGACTGTCACACACACACACACACACACTGATCTGACTGTCACACACACACACACACACACACTGATCTGACTGTCACACACACACACACACACACACTGATCTGACTGTCACACACACACACACACACACACACTGATCTGACTGTCACACACACACACACACACACACACACTGATCTGACTGTCACACACACACACACACACACACACACTGATCTGACTGTCACACACACACACACACACACTGATCTGACTGTCACACACACACACACACACACTGATCTGACTGTCACACACACACACACACACACTGATCTGACTGTCACACACACACACACACACACTGATCTGACTGTCACACACACACACACACTGATCTGACTGTCACACACACACACACACACACTGATCTGACTGTCACACACACACACACACACACACTGATCTGACTGTCACACACACACACACACACACACACTGATCTGACTGTCTCACACACACACACACACACACACACACTGATCTGACTGTCACACACACACACACACACACACACTGATCTGACTGTCACACACACACACACACACTGATCTGACTGTCACACACACACACACACACACACACTGATCTGACTGTCACACACACACACACACACACTGATCTGACTGTCACACACACACACACACACACTGATCTGACTGTCACACACACACACACACTGATCTGACTGTCACACACACACACACACTGATCTGACTGTCACACACACACACACACACACTGATCTGACTGTCACACACACACACACACACACTGATCTGACTGTCACACACACACACACACACACACTGATCTGACTGTCACACACACACACACACACACTGATCTGACTGTCTCACACACACACACACACACACACACACACACACACTGATCTGACTGTCACACACACACACACACACACACACTGATCTGACTGACACA